>PKML01056113.1:138968-178090 GCA_002933935.1 Eutrema yunnanense | reverse complement strand
AAAAAAAAGAAAAAAAAACAAACTATATAAAAAGGAAAATTAAAATAATAATATAACCACGAAACTAATAATATAGCCACGACACTTAAAAAAAAGAAACTTAAAAAAAACACGACCAAAACTTTATATTAAAAGGAAACATAAAAAAGGAAATTAATAATATAACCACGACCAAAAAATTAATAATATAAACACGAAACTTAAAAAGAATACAAAAATATAAAAAAGGAAACACGGAACATAATAAAAAGGGAAACTAATAATAAAGTAAACATACAAAATAAACTAATAATATAACCACGACCAAAAAAAAAAGAAACTAAAATTAAAGGAAACTAATAATATAACCATGACCAAAATAATAATAATATAAACACGAAACTTACAAAAAAAAACTTAAAATCTTATTATATAAAGTTGGATCTCTCAACGTGAGCGTGACACGCAGGATAATTCTCAGTCACAAGATCGTGACATTTGTCACGGTTAATTTAAATCTTGCCATATGTCAATTGAATTAAAAAAGTAAAAATAAATTAAAGTGAATATTAAAAAAAGTTAAACTAAAAAAGACAATCTTAAATAATGAAAAAACAAGAATACATAAGGAAAACTTATAATAAAGAAAAGTGACTAAAGGAAACTTAAAAATTTATTATCTATAACCACGACCAAACTTAAAAAAGAAAATTTACCGGCATCCATAGACCACTTCGGTCGAATCACAGAACGGAGCAACAAATCACTGAACCCGTAGGGTCACACCTCGGTACGACGATCGAGACTACCAATGATATAGTGATCCGAGGCGAAAATACCAACGCTTCGGGTCGGATCACTAGCAGCGAGCTCGCCTTAGCACTGGAAGGGACAAGTCCAGCAGGAGACATCCCTAACTCAAGTCAGCTCAGAAACAACCTAACGAAAGAAGAAGAGAACCTCCTCTGGGTGGATGATGTGCAACGAGATGACGAGTTGAGAAGGACGAGACAAACTCGACACGAGCCGACGGATCCGAGCATAGCCCAGGTAACAGAGCTGAACGAGATCAGAGCCTCGCTAGCCCGAAACAATCCCCATTGATAAAACAGAACCTCCAACCGTGGAAGAGTGTTGTGAGAAGCTCATGACCATGGATTTTGAGCAAAGACGGTTTGTGGACACCGTTGTGT
The DNA here is from genome assembly GCA_002933935.1 of Eutrema yunnanense. Classification (NCBI taxonomy): domain Eukaryota; kingdom Viridiplantae; phylum Streptophyta; class Magnoliopsida; order Brassicales; family Brassicaceae; genus Eutrema; species Eutrema yunnanense. Next base: position 176,918 of record PKML01056113.1, on the reverse strand, counting down.
TGGAAAAGATGGGGATTCTCGGAGATGTGGCAACCATTTTCAATAACATGGGACTTGGAAAATTCTTGCACATGAAGGAACACGCTCACCAAGTGCCCACATGCCAATTCCTTTCATCTCTACGGGTAGATTTCTATGACGAATTTGACTAGAAAGCGGATGCCCAAACCGGGTTTGGAGTCCTAGAGTTCAAGGTGAATCACAAAGCCTTGGTTTCAAGGAAGAGAGAACCCAAGGAGGACCGTATTTTCACTACCCCGAAAAGGAGCTTAAACACCTATGGGACACTATTGGCTACGGGAATTACCATCCGGGCGCGAACAAAAACTCTCACATCCGCAACCCAAAAATTAGATACGTGCACAAGGTGTTGGCTCACATGTTCTTTGCCAAGATAGAGTTTGGGACGATTGCTCTAGATGAATTGGAGTTTGTGGCTTTTGGTTTGAAGCCCCTTCTTAAGACTTTCCACAACGGGATTGAGTTCAAGGGCAATGAGAAAACTCCATCTCTAGCAACTCTTTTGGTGCGACACTTATTTTGCTACAAGGCATGGGCGTAGAGCACTAAGGGAAAGAAGTCATCAATAAGCATTGGTTGGCTAAAAACCCCCATTCTAAAGGCCAAGGGGATCAAGTTGACGGATGACAAAGTGAAGTGGAACTTAATGGATGAATCTTACCTCACAAGAACGAGAACTCTCAAGGGAAGGGTAGGAAGCAATCTTGCTTACAACCTTAGGCTCGATAGGGAAGATTTGGTTCAAGTCTTGCTACCTAATGCCTCTCTAACTAGTCTTCAAGCCATGAGGAACATATTCTTTTATGTCACCAAGGATAACCTCTATAACCCGGCCATGGACCCGTCGATCGTCCTAGTACGCAAGAAGAAAGTCAATAGGGGTGAGGCCGCGAGGAAGTTTGACACCACCGAGGCGAGTAATGGATCCGAAGAAGATGTAACTAACCCATCCACTAGCTTGCCTACATATGGAAGTGAGAGGTACCACTTCGATCCATATGATGGGGTGATGCCCAACATTGTCACTAGCCATGCACACAACCAAACAAGACTCCTTCAACGGTGGTGCAAGTGGCAAGACTCAACTATCCGCAAACTCGTGAAGACGGTTAAGAGGATGGGAAAGATGATCAAAGAGCTAAAAGGGAAGGATGGTGAAGCTAGCACATCTAGGGCCCAAGAGCAGATAGACTTCGTGAGGCAAGAGGGAGACGGTAATGTGAACGACGACAATGCACAACATGGCGGGGAGATGGTAGTCCATGACGGGACAAACCATCCATCGGCTCAAGAAGAGAAAACGGCCAAGAGAAAGGCCATGCGATCTCCGTCTCCATGCTCGAGTAACCCATCATTCTCCATGGGGTCTTCTTCCCCATCTTAAAGTTTCTAGGTAACACGCCAATCTTGTAAATAGTCTTTATTTTGTTTTGAGTCTAGCATTTTATTTTTGGTTTTGGTCTTTCCCTTGAATTTACTTCACACCAGGACGGTGTGATTTAAGTTTGGGGGAGGGACCGGTATCTAATCATATCATTTGTGTTCTTATTTTGATTTTTACATATTGAGTCTTATGGATTCATGCATTCATCTAAGCACATAGAAAAACACATAAAAATCGAATTTTTTTGAAAATTTGAAACTAAAAAAAAAATCATTTAGTTGCATTTCATGTTTAAGATCGAGTCTAGTTTTCATATAGGTATTGCATTCATATGCATTGGGAGCAATGATATATTTTCCTTGTAGAGTATCATTTTAAGAGTTTGGTCCAATGCCCTTGTTGCTAGTTGTTCGGTGCTTTTTATTGAGTTTGAAATCAAAGATGAACCATATTTTGATCTCATGTTTCCATACTCATATATTAGCTAAAGCAAGTTGTGAATTGAATCCAATCCTACTTAAGTGAGAACCATAATCTTGACAATTTAATTATCATGTTTATGCATCTCATAGTGAATTCACGGATACCACATACATATTTGAGCTTTCTTATTAGCCTTCACCACCCTCTTGTTAGCTCAAATAGTCGATTCCCATCATTGGAACGGTTAACCACACCTTTAACTTACTCTCCTTTCAAGCCAAATATTTAGTGTGCGGATGTAAGGCCTAATTTTCGAGTACGCTTGACAAAAAGTGTTGAGTTTAGGGCGACAAGGATAGGTTTGCGTGTAGATATAGCCCAACATCAAGGGCTAGACTAGGCTAGGATAGGCTAGCTAGGAAGGGAAGTTTTGGGGTTTGGTACCAATGAAAGTGTATGATCAATGGGATTGTGGTGGAAAAGAAAGAAGAACGAAAAAGGCAAAAGGGTGATGCAATATTGTGAAGTGGTTGGTGCAAAATTATGTGGTTAGCTCTTAGCACTTATATTTAGCCTCAAAAGGATCAACGAAAAAGAAAGAAGCCAAAAATTGGGTAAAGCATCAAGTGATGAGAAATGAGGCAAATCAAAGAAAAGAAAAGAAAAGAGGAGCTAAGGAAACGATAAAGAGAAGCACCAATCCATAAAGTTCAATGAAGAAGGAGAAATCCCCCAAGTAAGAAAAGATGAAGTGGAAGAAAGAAGAAAAAGGTGTGGAACATGAAGGCAAATAGGCCTTGTGGAGAAAGGGTAGCTTAGGATTGGGACTTCACGGTTATAGATGCTAGGAATAGAGACATCTTAGGCATTGGGTAGATGTGAATCTATCCTTGTATGCATAGGTTGCCTTTTACTCTTAGCATTTTGCTAAACCTTTCTCATTCATAGAGAGATCCCTTGCATTGGAGTAACCACATACTTTTGAGATCATCTTACTCTCAAGACCTCTACCATAGCCAAATGAATTCACTTGTCTTGCATGAACACGATTCACTTGAAACAATTAAATGAATGTCAAAGGATTGGGGGATAGGAAGGCTTGTGTAGGTTGAGACTTGGGCTTGATTCATGTAGGGATGTATATGACTAGCTCTTTTTGAGTAGACTTGTTTGATCGCATCCTAGGGCTAACAACTTGGACATTGGGCATTGAGTTCTTTTAATGATACTTGTGGATTTGAGCTCCCACCTTCAAACCTCTCTCTCTTCTTGTTCTTATTTGTTTGCTTGAGGGCAAGCAAAGTAATAAGTTTGGGGGAGTTGATATTCTCATATTTTACTCTTGTTAGCATGTATTTTACTTAGTGTTTTGAGTCACATTCATGCGTAATCATAGTTTTCCTTAGTGTTTTAGTCTTAATATTGAGTCTAGGTTGTTTGCATTATGTCCTAGTGAGTCTTGCACAAATTGGAGTGTTTTCTAGGTACTTGGAGGCATTTTGGAGGTGATTGGAGAACCTGAAATGGAGCACACTCGACCTTGAAGCAAGAGAAGAAGACTAAGGGAAAAGGCCATTTCTAGGTCACCGTACCGGCCGGCATTCAGCCGGTGTCATCCGTCCGGTATTGAGGCAGGGACATGTACCGGCCGAGACCTCTTCCTTATGCCGGCTAAAACCCATGCGGCACTCACCTTGCAAAGTCTTGTACCGACTTAAATCCATATGCCATCCGTCCGGTGTCGTCCGTCCGGTATTGAGGCAGGGACCTGTGCCGGCCCAGACTTCTTCCTTGTGTCGGCTAAAACCCATGCGGCACTCACCCGGCTTCATCTTGTACCGGCTACTTCCATTCGTCATCCATCCGGTGCCGTCCGTCTGGTACTGGGGCAGAGACGTGTACCGGCCCATATTTCTTCCTTGTGCCGGCTAACTTCCATCCGGCATGCACCCGACTTCGTCTTGTATCGGCTACTTCCATCTGTCATCCATCCGGTGCCGTCCGTCCGGTATTGGGACAGAGACCTGTACCGGCCCAGTGTACTGGCCAGCAGCCAACCGGTACGAGCCCTCAAGACTAGCAAGACCCAGACCCGGTTTGTTCCGGGTTGATCCGGTCCGCCTAACCTTTCTTATAAATAATCTAGACCTAATTACTTTGTGATCTATATTTTCTTAAGCAAAAACACATCCTTTTAAGAGTTCTAAGGGATTTGTAAGAGAGATCTTCTATTACTTATGCAATTTAAGCTTTGATCCATTGATTTCCATCATCTATCTCTTATTTCTTAATCATCTAATCATCTAACCATGGGATTTAACATGTTCTTCGTGGGATTTGTTGGGTTCTTAATGGGATTTGTTGGGTTCTTAATGATTAGTGAGTAGTCTCTTAGAATCTAGGGATGGGATTGATTTAGGGTGATACAATGGTTAATTTATGATGCTTAGGATTAGAATTATTGATTTCCCTTCTTGATAAGTGATCTTAATGCTAGATTAGGCTTGAGAGAGCTAATCTAGATCTTAGGGAATCTCACACCCACAAGGTGTTTAATGAAATTCCCCAAAGAGCTTAGTAAGAGATAAACATGCTTAGCCTATGAGAGTAGTTGTTTAAGGTGTTTATTAATTGATTTGAATATTGATTTTAATGCTTGCTAATCATCTTATCACAAATGAGAGTTTGTTCTAGAATTGGTGATTAGCAAAGTGATTAATGCCTTGAGAGAGGATTAGTCATACTTAGTGATCATTATCTTGGGTTTAGCATATTGTGTGTGTTTGAACATCATAGATTAGCTATAAAGTCACTCTAATTCATTAATCGCATCCTTGGATTCACCTTTTTTATTACATTTAACCTCATTTAGTATTGCTAGTTCTTGTTTATTGCTTTTAAATTTGGATTACTTTGTTAGACGAAACATAAAACCACTTGTCTTGCTTGAATTAAGTAGTTATATGAATTCTTAGTGATTGGTACTTAACCCATATGGATTCGATACCTCTTATGCTACATAGCATCTAGAGTAATTGATTATAGACACGATAAAATCTTCCTATCAATGGTCTTAATCACTTTGCTAATCAACTTATCAAGATCAAATTCTCATTTGTGAAATGTTAATTATCAAGCATTAATCACAAGTTCTAATAGCCATAATACTTCTTAAACATCTATTCTCATAGGTTAAGCAAGCAAAATCTCTTATCTAGTTCTTTGGGGGATTTCATTATGAACACTAAATAAGAGAGAAAAGAAGTAATCTAAGCCCTAGATATCATTGATCAATCACGAAATCCCCTAATCTACCTCACCCATGAGCTCTAAAAAGATCTACTCACTAATCATGAAGAACACACTAATTCTCATGAAAGAGGTGTTGTTAATCATGATTAGAGATTAAGAAAGAGATATATTAGAGAAATTCAACTTCATATTTCATTAAACTTAAAGATATCTCTTATAATCTCAAAAGAAAACTTAAAAAAGAAAGAAGGTTTTACAAAGAGAGCACAAAAGAGATCAAAGAAAGGATGGTCTCTAGAGAATAGGTCAATGCCTATTTATAGGGGAGGCCCACGTCCAGGTCAGAGGGTGTCTACACCGGCCAGTGGTTTTCTGGTGTGGCTTGGGCGGTGTGGTGGTGTTTTTGGAGCAAAGAGGCAACACCGGGAGGTCTTCAAGCGGTGTAGGCGGCCGGTATTCTCCCTGCCCAAGGTTTGGTTCAACACCGGGTGGAGTTGCGGCGGTGTGAGTGGACCGGTGTGAAGATGAGGCACATCACCGGTCAAGACTCAGCCGGTGTGGTTTGGCCGGTATGGTGATGTTCTTGGAGCAAAGAGGCAACACCGGGCGGTCTTCAAGCGGTGTAGGCGGCCGGTATTCTCCATGTCCAAGGTTTGGCTCAACACCGGTTCATGACACCGGTTGGTGGTCTAGGGAGCCCCTTTGGCCGGTGTTCTTGGCTGCTGCAACACCGGTTGGTTGCACCGGTCGAAGCTGGTCCGGTGTTCTTTGAGCAGAACTCGTTTGGGCGCCCGACAGATATGTCCTTGCTAAATCTGCTGTATCCTTCGAACCACTGCTCATAACGGCTGGAAATCACCTCCAGACGACATCTAACTCAATTTTCTACGATTGTCATGCAGAATTTTGAAGCTGAATCCGAATGGAAACCTTTCATCTGGCCCGATCTTTCATTGACTTCGGATGATTTTTGCATTTTCCTTTGCTCCATCACTCCAATAATCTCCAAAATATCTCCAACTATCTAGAAAACTCTCCAAATGATGCAAGACTCACTAGGACCTAATAAAAACTAGCTAGACTCTAATTTGGACCAAAACACTAAAGAAAACTATAAAAACACATGCATAAGACCAAAAATGCTAAGTTAAATGCAAGCTAAAATGAGTAAAATATGAGAATATCAACTCCCCCAAACGTTTTCCTTTGCTTGCCCTCAAGCAAACAAATAAGAACAAGAAGAGAAAGAGGTTTGAAGGTGGGAGCTCGAATCCACAAGCATCACAAAAAGAAATCGAATTCAACGTCCAAGTTTGTAATTCTAAAATGCATTAAGCGAGTCTACTCCAAAAGAGTTAGCCATTTCTATCTCCACATGCATCAAGCTCAGGTCCCAACCTACACAAGAATTCTTATCCTTTAACCCTTTGACATTCATTAATGGTTTATGTGAATCATGCTTATGCAAAATTAAACGAACTCATTTGGTTAGGGGATAAGGTTTTGAGATGAAGATGATCTCAATCGTATGTGCGGGTATTCCAATGCAAGGATCTCTCTAGGAATGAGCAAACTTTAGCAAAATTCTAAAGGTAAAAGGCAACCTATGCATAGAAGGGTGAATTCTCTTCTACCCAATGCTTAAGATGTTTCTAACCTTAGTCTCTCTAACCCATGAAACCCCAAACCTAATCTACCCTTTTTCACAAGGCATTCTGCTTTCATGTCCCACACGCTTTCTTGTTTCTTCACTTCATCTTTTTCTCACTTAGGAGGATATCTTCTTCTCCATTGAACTTGTGGCTTGGTGCTCTTCCTTTTCGTTACCTTAGCTCTTCTTTTCAATCCTTTATCTTGCCTCATTTCTCATCACTTGATGCCTTTGCCAAATTTTGGCTTCTTTCCTTTTCACTTTACATTTTGAGGCTAAATCTAACACTAAGAGCTAATCTTATACATTGTCACCAACCACTTCACACTTTGCATCCCCCTTTTCCTTCTTACCATATTTTCCTTTTCGTTCCACCTTTCTTTTCCACCAAATCCCTTTCGTTTGTCATTTCTTACCTGTTCCCAACAAGCACCCCAAGACTTCCCATACTAGCTAACTGATTCCTAGACTAGCCCCTTGATGTTGGAGCTAGATCAACATGAGAACCCATCCTTGTCGCCCTAAACCTAACATTTTTTGCCAAGTTTGCTCGAAAAATAGGCATCTCCATCACTCACAAAAAATTTAGGCTAGAAAGGAGGTTTAGTTCAAGGTGTGGGGAATCATTCCAAAAGTGGGATATGGCTACTTGGATCCACAAGGGTGGAAAAAGGAAGAAGAAGATCCAAGTATGTATATAGGTATCTACAAGTTCATTCAAAGATGCACAAACATAGTAATTGCAAGTAAAGATTAAAGTTTTTATTAATAGGGTTGAATTCAATTCACAACTTGCTTCAATCAAGACAAGAACATTGATGCATGGAATCTAAAGATGGTGCATCATTACTTTCAAACTCACTTGAATGCATTGCTTTGATTCAATTTCTTAAAGTAATACCCTACAAGGAATGTTCATCATTGTTCCCAATGCAATATGCAATGCACCCTATATGCAAACTAGACTCAATCATTCATACACTACAAGAAAACAGGGGCATTTCCGACGGAATTCGGACGAAATTAACATCCGTCGGTAATCCGTCGGAAATTTCCAACGGATTTTCGACGACGTGTGTCCGTCAAAATATTTATGACTGAAATTAGACGGGTGTTGTAGCCGTTTGAAAGAATATAGACGTTACATAGCCGTTTGAATATTGTCGGTAGCCGTCGGAAATCCGTCGGAAATCGCGCACAATTTCCTTATAAAAATGTATCCACCCCTCTCATTTACAATCATAAAAAAAACTCTCATCTACAATTCTTTACCAAAAATGTCTTCTTCAGATCCTTATAATTATTTTTGAGCATGGATGGACAAGCCTTATCAAATTCCGGAGACATGCTTAATTACGGAAGAATACAAACAAGGCCTGCAGGAATTCATGGTATTTGCGTGTACACAGAAGAAAGCAAAAAAAAACCGGTAAAATCTACTGCCCTTGTACCAATTGTCGGAATCGTAGATTAATCGTGATAGATGAAGTTTGGTCACACTTGTATTGTAATGGGTGTGTGCCATGTTACAAGATTTGGTATTATCATGGAAAAAATGATACAATGGTGGATTATGCTAGTACTAGTGAACAATACATTGGGGATAGCGCTAGCTTAGAATAACCTGCAATGGGAGCAGAAACTGTAGGTCATGTTCAGATGGTGAACGATGCATTTCGTGAAAGTATACCATCGATTGCTGAGTATGGAGATAGAGGGAAGAACCTAACTTAGAAGCTCGGAGATTCTTTGATATGTTAGACGCTGCTAAGAATCCGTTATATGATGGGTGTAGAGGTGGACATTCCCCTTTATAAGCTGCAACTAGGATGATGGGTATAAAGACGGATTTCAATTTGAATGAGGAGTGCGCGGATGCAATCGCTGATTTTGTGAAAGACATTTTGCCAGAAGATAATCTTGCACCGGCATCATACTATAAGATACATAAACTTGTTACTGGTCTAGGATTGCTGTATCAGATGATAGATGTATGCATCGACAACTGTATGCTCTACTAGAGAGAGGACGCATACCGTTCGACATGCCATTTTTTTCGCAAACCTCGGTATAAGGAAACATGTGGAAGAGTGTCAGTCACATATAAACGGATGTGGTATTTTGCCGTTAACAGAGAGATTGAAGAGGTTATATCAATCAGAGCGCACAACGGGAGCAATGAGATGGCATGCAAAGCATACAACAGATGGAGAAATCGTTCATCACTCAGATGCAGCAGCATGGAAATATTTTCAATCAATGTATCCCAATTTTGCATATGAGGCGAGGAACGTATACCTTGGATTATGTACCGATGGTTTCAACCTTTTTTGGGAAGCATGAGAGAAAATATTATTTGTGGCCAGTAATTGTAACACCTTACAATTTGTCGCCATCTTTGTTCATGAGACAGGAGTTCTTGTTCCTTAGCATTCTCGTTCATGGACCAGAGCATCCGAAGAGATCACTTTATATGTTTTTGCAGCCATTGATTTAGGAGCTGCAAATGTTATGGGAGCCAAGTGTTGAGGCGTTTGATGTTTCTTGTCAGCAGAATTTTGTCATGCGGTCGGTACTTATGTGGACCATTAGCGATTTTCCAGCATATAACATGTAATCCGAATGGACAATGCACAAAAGGTTATCGTGCCCTTACTGTCAAGATAACACAGATGCGTTCCAATTGAAATACGGACGCAAAACCACTTGGTTTGATTGTCATAGGCGATTTCTACCTAGCGATCATCCTTATTGTCGGAGCACCACATTGTTTAGGAAGAACTGGAAAGTATTTGATGGTCCACCTCCTGAGTTAGATGGACAATATTTGTTGACTCAGTTCAGAGATTTTGGTGCAGAGAGGAACGTTGATTAATATTGTGGTGGTAACGGGCGTCATCTTGTTAATGGTTGTGGCAACGTACATAATTGGCACAAGAGGAGTAATTTCTGGGATTTGCCTTATTGGAAAAACCATATTTTGAGGCATAATCTGAATGCCATGCACATTGAGAAGAATTTTTTCGATGACATTATGAACACCGTTCTCAATGTCCAAGGGAAGACGAAGGACAATCTGAAGTCTAGATTGGACTTGCCAAACATTTTTTTTCTCTTAAAGCACTACATGTGACAGGGGACGGGAAGCCTCCGGTCCCGGCTTTTCGGTTTGATGAACCTTCAAAGGCCGATTTTTTTAACTGGATTACCGATAGTGTTAGATTCCCAGACGGATACGCATCTAACCTTCGGAACTGCGTTGATCATTGAGAAGGGAAGTTTACTGGGATGAAGAGACATGATTGTCATGTTGTGATGCAGCGCCTCCTTCCATTTGCCTTTGCATGTCTTCTACCACGTAATGTCCACGAAGCAATTGCAGGTACATTCATTAAATTAATTTTTTAATACTTTACACAATACTTTAGTATTTATTTATTCATTTGTTATGCATATTATGCAGGGATTGATGCCTTTTTCGAGATATATTTTTGCGCTCTCTTACATCGGACGGTATCCGCACCTTGCGAATAATATACCCGTAATCCTTTGCAATTTGGAAAAGATATTTCCGCCTTCCTTCTTTGATGTTATGGAACATCTAACAATTCACCTCCCTCGAGAAGTAGAGCTTGGGGGCCCGGTTCAGTACCGTTGGATGTATCCTTTCGAACGGTATATGTTTCATCTAAAGAAGAAGGTGAAAAATTTGAGCAAAGTGGAGGGTTCTATTGTCGCACAGAGCATCAATGAAAAAACCTCACATTTTGCCGAGTTCTACTTTCCATCACAAGTCAAAACGAAGAGTCGTAGACCAGTTCGACATGACGACGGAGGCGTAATATATTTTTATTCAGTCGATGTTCCTCATATATTCTTCGAGATTCGACGACTTAGTGGAAAAGGCAAGAAGTGGAGACTTTCAGCACAAGAGCGAGAGCATTTGCATATGTATATTCTCCCAAACTGCGACGGAATTGAAGAATATGAGAGGTATTATATTGAACCAAATTATTAATTACTTATTGGGTCCTTTATTATATATATGTTAACGTGATGATCGCTTCAATCTCACATGTTATATATGGCTTATCAACGTTTTGTATTTCCGAACAAAAAAGAGGACGAGCTAATCGAGCTCAAACAGGAAGAGTTCGGACGTTGGTTAAGAGAATATGTAAGTGTTTTAATTGCTTTGTTTTTAACTATCATATATAATAAATGATTTATTTTACTCATTTTTGAAGGCTAACAGACAAAGATTTCCCACGTGGTTAGAAGAAATTGTGCGCTTTCCAATAGCAATCGTGCAGTCACATGTGATGTATAGAACACGGGGCTACGCTTTTAAGATTCTTCGGGATGATAGGAGTTGGTCAACTTCAGATTACAATGTATCTACTTAGTCTGGTGATCTTGTATATTATGGTGTCCTACGTGAGATTTTCGATGTTCACTATCCGGGAATGCTCGGCTTGAGATGTGTTGCATTTTTATGCGACTGGTGCGACGTAGGAAGCGGTGTACGACACGGCCAATTTGGTGTTACATCATTACATAGCAGAAGACGACTCCAGAAATACGAACCATTCATACCTGCTTCTCAAGCAGACCAGGTTCGTTTTATTATTTTTTGGTTAATTCGTTGTTAGAATTTAACATTTATATATAATTTTTTGAGTAAATTAATTTTACATGGTGTAGGTATGCTATATTCCCTATGCTCGAGTGACAAACAAGAAAGACCCGTGGATGACAATCACATCGATAAACCCGAGAGGTAGGGTTTATGGGATATCTGATCATGAACCCCTCCAACAAAGCTCCGTAAGGTTTGGGTTCAATCGAGCAATATTCCCTTGAAGTCGACCTTGTTGTTGATTTTACCATACATGCAGACGATCGGGTATTTGAGGATTCAGAGGAAGAAATTGACGAATTTGGGAAAACTTCCGATTAAGGAGAATCAAATTACTCATCATCGGATTCAGAGTAGTTTTATAAACTTTGCATTGTAAAATATGTACTTGTACTTGTACTAGATATTTGTTATGTGGAAGTTTTATAAAGTTAGACATTTGATGTACTTAAGTGTAACCATTCCGAAAACCAAAAAAAATAAATGCAAAGTATACATCCGTCGAAAATCCGTCATAAATTTCCGATGGATTTCCGACAGATAATTGTACACCTGGTATTAAACACGTTTAAATCATGTTTTGCACCTTCAAGCTCCATATCCGTCGGAAATCAAAAATGTGGTTTAGGGTTTAGGTTTTTTTTTTGTAGAAATGCTAGAAAATAGCTTGAACTTGTCAAATTTCAAAATAAATGTGTTATCTAGAATTTATAAATTCAATGTTAGTTTTTGTATAAGTTATAGTATAAGGTATAGTTGATGTTATGTGAAATGTATAGGTTTTGATGTAGTAAAAGTTATAAACTCATACAAAGTCTTTAACATTGATGAATTTACTATTTTTTGAATGAAACAAGTAGATTAGAGATTGTTAAAGCATATCACCAAACCCTAAACCCCAAATATACCCTAAATCCGTCAGAAATTTCTGATGGATCTGGGACCTTGGACACATGTCGGTTGACTGGCCAATATAATCACATGCAAGGAATATACCGTATATTCCTATTTCTGACGGACTCTAGTTTTTTCGAGACCGCAGGAAGATTGACCGCCTAAATGTTTTTTTTTTTAATGATCCGACGGATATATCTGTCGGAAATCGACATATATTATAACTCGAACCGTTTTTTCTTCTTCATATCTCCAATTCTCTTTCTCTCTATTCTGGTTTTTCTTTGTTTTCTCTCTAAAAAACCGATCGATTTCACTTAGGAATAGTGGAAATCTCTCCAAATCTTCATTCATCATCACACACATGGATCAAATGTAAGTTTTCAATTGGTTTCCTTATTTTTCTTTTTTTTTTTGTGTAAATCTTGTTAGTTATAGGGTTTATTAGTGTTAGGTGGTTATATATTAAGATTAGAATGAAATTTCTTGTGTATTTGTTAGGTGAAATGAAATGTGTTAGGATTTTTGAGATTAGAATTGTTAGATTGAATTTTTAGATTTAGAAAACATATTTATTAATTTTGTACTAATTTTGGGTAGGGTTTAAGAGATTAGAATTGGTAGATTTTGAATTGTTAGATTTGGAAAACAATTTTTTGATTTTTAAAAACGTTTTTTGTAATTATAGTGATTAATTTTAGGTTATAAAAACGTTTTTGTAATTTATAATTTTAGATTTAGTAATTTATAATTTTGTATTTAGGTTGTAAACACGTTTTTGTAATTTTATAAAACGTTTTTGGAATTTTTACTAATTAAAAACGTACATGTATAAATATAAAAATTATATAAAAACGTTTTTGAAAAATATAAAAATTATATAAAACATTTTCAGAATTTTTACTAATTAAAAACGTATTTATAATATTTATAAAACGATTCTTTGAAAACATATTACAATTTTTGAGAATTTTGAAATTTTCGGGAATTTTAAAAATTTTGGAAATTTTGAATCTTTTAGGAAATTTGAAATTTTAGGAAATTTTGAACTTTTCGGAAATTTTGAATTTTTTTTTGGGAATTAAGAAATTTTCGGGAATTTTGAAATTTTTGGAAATTTTGAAATTTTTGGGAATTTTGAAAATTTTGGGGATTTTGAAATTTTTGGGAATTATGAAATTATATGAATTTTCGGAAAATTTTGAAAATTTTTAGCTTTCAATGTACTAACGATTTTATGTTTTTTCTCGCAGGAATGACGTGGACTCACTACGTTTGGGCGGCGGCTCCCAAGGACGCCGTTCTCGGGCTACGCCTCCTGGCGGATCGAGCTCAGTAACTCAAGTCCCGGAGTCCCAACAATCCACTGTTTGGAGCAACATTAAGATCGAAGATCTTGACCAGAAGCCCAACCGGGACCATTGCATCTGTCTCGACCCAAAGTTAGAGGACGAAAGTTGGTAAGTGACATCTCGATTATTTTTTCAATTTTTTTAGATTTTGAATCTTAACGTACTTATTTCTTTTTTTTTTAATGTTTTCAGGTTTAAGTTGTCGCCTAAGATTACAAAGGCGATATTGCGGATGCTCCAAATCATGTTGGACAAACCGTACGAAAAGTACTCAGACATGCCGCGCGACGAGAAGGACTTGTGGCATCAGAATTTTGTGGTAAGTAATTTTTTTCTTTTTTCTTTTTTTGTTTAGATGATTTTGTCAATATAATTTTGAAAAGTAACATTATGTTTTTTTTTTAATGTAGCAAGAGTTCACATGACACCATTTAGATACGACGAAAGTTATTAGAACTTTCGATCGGTATGCCGCGCTTTCGTACTCGAACCACATGTACGAGTGGAAGCAGAAGTGAAAGCATAACAAAGACAAGCCGAAGGACCTTGAGGACGACATCTGGATGGCCTTCTGCGAGTAATGGAGTAAGCCTGCGACGAAGGTTGTCTCCGAGAAACAGTTCAAGAACCGGAAGAGCGAGCGAGGAGGGAAGGGGCCCTACATTCACAATGGGGGAGCAAAGACCGTCGAACACGAGGCGATGGAAATGGTAAGTTTAATTTCCATTTTTAATTACTAATTTCGTTTTTTATTATTATTTTACTTGACAAAATTTCACATGCGAAAGAATCCGGTGCCGCTCCCGATTACCTTAAAGTCATCGAGAAAAGGCACACCAACAAGAAATCCAGGACTTGGGGATGCGAAAAGTTGTCGAGAAGAGCAAGAAGAAGAAGCTGGAACGTGAAGTTTCGATGTCGCAGCTCACTCCCGACGGATCGTCGTCCTCGAACGAGTTATTCCGGGAAGAGATCAACGAGATTGTTCTCGCTGTAAGTTTTTATTTCTTTTCATTAATTTTTGTTTTCATAATTGATGAGCTCAAAATGTAATACCCTAAAGTACTAACAGCTTTGTCGTTGTAGTATGTAGGGGTCGAACCACATAGACTCAAGAATCACACAATAGACTATAGAGATTCGAATTACGCTAAGTGAAATCAATGAAAATAAGAATAAAAACAAAGCAAGCAGAACTAGTGTAAATTCGATGGAGATAAATGCTAAGTTTAGAGAAATTCGCAGAGATTCAAGTAAAGCATATAGATAGAACGTAGAGATTCTAATTAAACACGGTTCTAGAACTCAGAACACTACACCAAATCAACCAACTTTCGCTGCACTGATTACTATGTTTAAGAAGTTAAGAAACCAAATTTCTTTGCGAAACCTAGACAACTAAACATGCAATAAGCTCAAGTCTGATTTGTTCACAATTCTCCCTAGCCAAATTTCTTTGCACTAAACAGAATTGCTCATCTAAGTCTTTCAAGTTAATTAACCAATTTTTGCTGAGAGAACTAACCTATGATCTTAATTCTAGGTAGCTAATCAAGAACAAGCTTTAAGAACTACTTAGATGAAGAACTCAACAAGATGAATCTCTAGATAGTTTAACCAATTTAACAATTCATGAAGAGCTCTTTGAAAAACCCTAAACTTAACTAGCAAACTATTCAGACATGATCAATGGAACAGAAATCATAGATGAATAGAATTGCATAAAAGAAATCAATAAGAAACAAAGGGGTTCAGAATTGTCTCCGCAAAAACCCTGAAAACAATCTCTCTCAAAGTATCAAAAGTAGAATAAAAAGCTTAGCCAAAAAGTGACTGAAAACCCTAATTATATGCTAAAACACGTTTTGGGGCATCTTGTAAATAATAAAGACTTCTGAACCAAAGTGCAAATTCTTCAGACTTGTAATAAGTCACATTTCCTTCTTCATGACGTCGGTGTCGACCGACACCATGTGGTATCGCTCGACACAAGGCTTCTGTGTCGTCTGTATCGACCGACACCAGGTTGTATCGCTCGACACAAGGCTTCTGTGTCGTCTGTATCGACTGACACCAGGTTGTATCGTTCGACACATGGACCATAATGCTCCAGAATGCTTCAATATTTCCAATTAAGCTCCAAACGTACCTAAACCTAAAAAGACTCAAAAAGACTCCAAAAATACTAGAAAGACTCTATAAATAAGACCTATATCATGGTTAAAAATGGGTAAAAACCATGATATATCAATAATTTCATTAATCATTTTTATAAACTTTCGTAGGAAACTCGACAGGTCAAAGGTCTATTCTATGTGTTAGGTGGACTTCCGACCCAGGAATTTTCTTCCTCGGTTCCTCGGTATGCTTTGGATTACAAAGAAGAAATCGCGAGGGTCATCCAAACGGTGAAAGACCGTGACGAGCAGGTCGGTGTGTTGCAGTTTGCACACCAGGAGATGCAGTCTGCTCACAACTTAACATGTCAAGAGCTCACGAATTTACAGGCAACCATGAAGAAGGCCTTTCCCGATATGTTTCCAAACTAAATTTCTTGTTTTTTTTGTTTTAATCTTTTTTTAATTAAGAATGTTTAATTTTGATTTTTGTTTAATTTTAATTAAGAAATTTTAATATTTATAAATTATTTTAATTAAAAAATTTGATTTAATTAATTTAATAATTATTATAAAAAACAAGTTATAGATTGCCGTCGAAAATCCGTTGAAAATGGTTCGTCGGAAATATGTCGGAAATAGTCCGTCAAAATATAATCCATCAGAAAGTTATCGGAAAATTTCTGACAGATATCCGACGGATTGCCGACAGAATATTCCGACAAATATTTGTCGGAATATCCGATGGTAACAAAGAACGTCGGAATCCTGTAGAAAATATTTCCGACGTCTGTCGGTAATCCATCGGAAATTTTCCGACCAGTTTATGACGACTACAATCCGTCGGAACATTCCGACGGAAATCAATTTCCGACGAGCTGTAACCGACGTATGATTTTCCGTCGGAAAACGCATGTTTTCTTGTAGTGATATGAAATGCAACTACATGATTTTTAATAAAATCGATTTTTTGTGTGTTTTTCTATGCTAAAAGTAAATGCATGATATGCATGAGACTCAAAATTCAAAATCGACAATAAGACACAAAGTACAATGTTAGATACCGGTCCCTCCCTCAAACTTAAATCACACCGTCCCGGTGTGAAATAAATTCAAGAGAGAGACCAAAAACAAAAGATTAAATGCAAAGACTCAAAAGAAAAGAGCTACTTACAATGGAGGAGTGGTACCATGGTAATGGAGAGAATGCTTGGTGAGGCGGACCCATGAGGAGAGGCACTTGACCGATCGATCCAAGGGTGGAGAGCTTTCCAACATCAAACATGATAAGTAGGATTTCTCTTAATAAACAATCTTTAAGCTTACTCATATCATTGTAGTACTTAAGGTGTCAATCCAATCGGGGTTTAGTTTAATGCAACAAGAATGCATTAAACTCTCTAATTTAAGCTAACAAAGTGGTTTTTGGTTTAATTTAATAAGCAAATCCAAATCAAAAGCAAACAAATAAAAACTAACAACACTAAACGAGATTAAATGCAAATAAAAAGCGAATTCAAGGATGAGGTTATGGGATTAGAGTGAACTTATAGCTAATTTATGATGCTCAAATACATATGCAATGCTAATCCTTTGGTAATGACCACTAATTATGAATAATCCTCTCTCAAGTCACTAATCACTGTGCTAATCACTAAATCAAGATCAAACTCTTATTTGTGATGAAATGATTAGCAAGCATTAAAATCAATATTCAAATCAACCAATAAACACCTTAAACAACTACTCTCATGGGTTAAGCATGTTTATGTCTTACTAAGCTCTTTGGGGAATTTCATCAAACATCTTGTGTGCATGAAATTCTCTAAGATCTAGATTGACTCTCTCAAGATCAATCTAGCATTAGGATCACATAGAAAGAAAGGAAATCAATAAATCTAACCCTAAACATCATAAACCATATACTAGATCACCCTAAATAAACTCCATCCTTAGATCCTAAAAAGACTACTCACTAATCATGAAGAACACACCAAATCTCATGAAAGAGGTAATGTTAATCATGATTAGAGAATAGAAAGATGAAAGATTAGAAGAGATTAAGAAACTTAAAACTTAGATTGCATGATATAAAATGAAGATCTCTTTTACAAAATCTCAAGAATACTAAAAAATGAGAGGTTTTTGCTAGAGAAAAAGATATAGAAAAATAAACCCTTGATCCAAAATTAGGTTTTTTTGCAAACACTTAAAGAGACTTGGGCGGACCGGGTTAACCTGGAACAAACCGGGTATTGACCCGGCCGGGTCTGGGTCAAAATGCCTCACATCGGACGGTGGTGGGCCGGTATGGTCATCCGGTGTAGGTGGTGACCTTTCACACCGAACGGGCTTGGAGGAACATGACGGGCCGTTATTCTCCCTTTCCGAGCTTTGGCCAAGCACCGGATGGTGCACACCGGACGAGTGAGGGGGGGGTGTGGGCTGTCCTGAGGCTGGGCACCGGTTTGGCTTCAAGGGGTGCAATGGGCCGGTATTCTCCCTGTCCGAGCTTTAGCCAAGCACCGAATGGTGCTCACCGGATGGGCGAGGGGCAGTGTGGGCTGTCCTGAGGCTGGGCACCGTTCTGACTTCAAGGGGTGCAACGGGCCAGTATTTTCCTTGTCCGAGCTTTGGCCAAGCACCAGATGGTGCACACCTGACGGGCGAGGGGCGGTGTTGTGCGATGGTCTCGCGGCCAGACAGACGTATCCTTAGTAAAATCGCCATATCGCTTGAACTACTTATCCAAATGACCTCATACCACCTCCGAACGACAGCTAACTCATTTTTCCATCATTTTGATGCAGACCTTCAGAACTAATTCTGAATGGAAACCCTTTTTCTGGACAGATCTTTCAGACACCTCGGGTGACCTTAGCACTTTCTTTTGCTCCATCACTCCAATCATCCCCAAAATGTTACCAAGGTACCTAAACACGCTCCAAAATATACAAGACTCTCTAGGGCCTAGTGAAAACTTTCTAAACTCTAAATGAGAACAAAACATCAAATAAATGATAAGAAAAACATGCATGAGACTCAAAACACCTAGATAAATGCATGATAAAAAGGGTAAAATATGGGAATATCAATTCTCCCAAACTTATTCCTTTGCTTGTCCGCAATCAAACAAACAAGAACAACTAAAACAAGATTAATCCACTCCTTTTTGAGTTATGATCTAGCAACCTAATTCAAATTTAAAGCAAACAAATCAACTTGTGCGATTAATTAAAACAAGATTAACAATATGATAAAAGCAATCCCTTGGATGAGGTTATGGATTTTGGAGACTTCTATGATCAATCTTTGATGTCGATACACACAATCAAGCAATTTCTCTTAGCCTAGAACACTTAAACAAGATTAATCCACTCCCATGATCTTAATCACTTTGCTAATCAACTTATCAAGATCAAATTTTCATTTGTGAAATGTTAATTATCAAGCATTAATCACAAGTTCTAATAGCCATAATACTTCTTAAACATCTATTCTCATAGGTTAAGCAAACAAAATATCTTATCTAGTTCTTTTGGGGAATTTCATCGAACACCTTGTGGGTGTAAAATTCGATATGTTCTAGATAAGCTTGCTCAAGACAAATATAGAATTATGAACACTAAATAAGAGAGGAAAGAAAATTTAATCCCTAGACATCATTGATCAATCACGAAATCCCCTAATCTACCTCACTCATGAGCTCTAAAAAGATCTACTTACTAATCATGAAGAACACGCCAATTCTCATGAAAGATGTGTTGTTAATCATGATTAGAGATATTAAGAAAGAGATATATTAGAGAAATGAAACTTCAAATTTCATTAAACTTAAAGATATTTCTTACAATCTCCAAAGAAAACTCAAAAAGAAAGAAGGTTTTACAAAAAGAGCACAAAAGAGATCAAAGAAAGGATGGTCTCCAGAGAATAGGTCAAGGCCTATTTATAGGGGAGGCCCACGTCCAGGTTAGATGGTGTCTATACCGGCCAGTGGTTGTCCGGTGTGGCTTGGCCGGTGTAGTGATGTTTTTTGCAGCAAAGAGGCAACACCGGGCGGTCTTCAAGCGGTGTAGGCGGCCGGTATTCGCCCTGCCCAAGGTTTGGTTCAACACCGGGTGGAGTTGGAGCGGTGTGAGTGGGCCGGTGTGGAGATGAGGCACATCACCGGTCAAGACTCAGCCGGTGTGGTTTGGCCGGTATGGTGATGTTCTTGGAACAAAGAGGCAACATCGGGCGGTCTTCAAGCGGTGTAGACGACCGTTATTCTCCGAGAAGCTGAGAAACCATTGCTTTTAGCTCAAAGATTTGTGCGGATTCTGAATTTGGCTTCATGTCTCCCACATTTTCCTCATAGCCCGAGAATGAATTCTTATTGCTCTCTGCCAAATTGTCAATAAGAGTGTTAGCTTGAACGACGGTATTAGTCATGAAGTTACCTTGACTTGCGGTGTCGAGTGCCATCTTGAACTTCTCATTAACTTCTCTATAGAAGATGCTTAACAAATTCGACTCAGGAAACCATGGTGAGGGCACTCTCTCTTGCACTACTTGAAACGTTCTACAACCCCATAAATTGATTCTTTTGGTTCTTGTTGAAATTCTGAGATTCTGCTTCTCATATGTTTCAATCTATCTTTCAGGTAAAAGTGCTTCAAGAAAGCTCTCTTGTACTCATCCCAAGTAGTGATTGCTCCTGCTGGAAGAGACTTCATCCCTTTGTAGGCTTTCTCAACCAAAGAGAATGAGAATAAAGTGCACTTCAAGTAGTCTTCAGGAACTCCATTGGATCTCCTTGTACTACAGATTTCTTCGAACCTTTCGATATGATCAATGGGCTGCTCCTCATCTAAGCCACGAAATTGATGCTGCTCCACCAAAGCAATGAGTTTTGAGCTGATCTTAAACTCTCCAGGAGGTGGTGGAGGGCAGATTGGTTGGCGTTTTGTGAAGATGATGTCTAACGAATCGAATTCTCCAATTGTCCTGTTTTGAAGATCCATCCGTATATGCGTCTTTAGTGCTTCTTAAAATATTTATATCTCTTACTCAAGAGAACCTGAAACACACGGAGATAGAGAAAAGTAATGAAAATAAAAAAAAGAAAAAGAAAAAACTAAGTACCTTAGACTAAACTCTAGTCCGAAACTTGTAGGCAATTGTATTGGTCCCCGGCAACGGCGCCAAAAACTTGATATACAAAGTTTTAATCCCTGAAATATTTCTGCAAGTGCACAGCAAACGCATTAGTACTTAGGGGTCGAATCTACTAGAGACCAAAGAATCACAATACGAGTTTATGAGAATCGAGTTAAGCTAAGATGAAAAATATGAGGTTTTGTTTTAGGGCTGTGAATAGCGACGAAAATAACAAATAAATAACTTAAAGCAAGTAAATAAAGATGTAAACTCAGTAGGGGAAGGTGCTAGACATCGGATAATTCGTAGAGTATCATGGATCGATTTAATCGGATAATTTGGACATGGAATTCAATAAATATGTTATGAACTCGAATCACGAATGAATAATTAACCTACTTCCGCAGCGCCAATTACTATGTTTAGACAACTTGAAGCTCTTAGAATCCAAAATCAATGAAGGACTTGTAAAAACTATGAAGAAATCATGGTTGTGTTTATTTTAGGGTGGCCCCCCTGTTTTGTGAGGCTAAAAAAAAGTATAAATAGCCTAAAAATCGACCTAGGGTTTCATTAAACCGAAAAGAGAGTTTTGGGTCGCGGGGGTCTTTTGGGCCGAGCTAAGGCCCAATTCAGACGCGTCTTCAGTAAAATCGGTGCATCTTCCTGACCACTGCTCCAAATGACTTGAAACCACTTGCATATGAAACATGACTCACAAGGATATCATTCCACCAAATTTCATCTCAATCCATCAACGGGAAGGCATCCAATGAAGGTGAAACTTCTGATGTATATGTGATGTCCAATTGGAGAAATCCGCATTTCTTGAGCTTTAGGTGGTTGGTTGATCTTTTGAACTTGGAAACATGTTTTGGACGTGGTAAACTCCTTTTTGGCTCCATTTTGCATTCTTTTTGATGATTTGACCTATATAGACTTTAAAACTACAAATACGAGAAAACTACCTCAAAAAACACAAAACCGAATAAAAATGCTTAGATAAAATACTAAAATCCTTATTACAAACAGTAAAATATAGAGTATATCACACTCATGGTTCTTGTTGTGGTCAAATCAGAGTTTAGACCGATGCAAATGGTAATTAAATGAAGGTAGATAAATGCAAAGGGTGGTAGTTGTACTGAGGCGACCTTTAATATCCCTATTTAATTTCACCGCACCGCTAACTTCTTCTATATATACTCTCATCTCTTCGCCCATCTACATTCTTCACCACTTTCAAACAAACGTCTCTCTCATCTCTCATCTTATTATGGTTAATCTCTACGGTTCCACCGCTTCCACCATCAGGCGCCAGTTTATCCAACTGGTGAAGGACCCTCACGGAGGGTTCTCCGCGGGTCCTATGGGGGACAACCTATACCACTGGCAAGCAACTCTAATCGGACCCCCTAACAGTCCCTATGAAGGGGGCTTGTTTTCCCTCTCCATATGGTTCCCGCCGGAGTACCCCTTCAAGCCCCCCAAACACTACAAGAAAACAGAGGGAATACCGACGAATATATTCCCTCGGAAATCGGTCGAAAAATTACGACGGTTGTCGAAAACTGGTCGGAATTTTCTGAGGAATTTCTGACGAAATTCGGACGCATTTATAATCGCCGGTATTCCCTCGGAAATCGGTACGAACATTCTGACCGTTTCAAGGCCGTCGAAAATCGGTGGGGAATTTCCGACCGATATCCGAGGGATATATAGCCGTCAGAAATTTCTGACCGATTTCCGACGGATATATATCCGTTAATGTATCCGTTTTATTGCCATTTGAAATTTAAAGTCCGTCGGAAATCCGTCGGAAAATCGCTGAATAATTCTCCCCATCATTCACAACATTCACAACAAACACAAAGAAAAAAAATTTACACAATGTCTTATTTTCGATCGTGGATGGACAAACCTCCGCGTGATCCCGTGACGGGGAAATTGACGGATGAGTTCGCACAAGGTGTGGAGGAGTTCATGAACTTTGCGTCAAACAATAGCATGACATCGGAATACGGTAATATGTATTGTCTTTGTACTAAATGTCAGAATCATAGATTAGTCTCTGCTAGGGAAGTAAGGAAGCACTTATATAGGACTGAATTTATGCTTGGTTACAGGATTTGGTATACCCACATAGAAACTGATTCAATGGTGCAATATTATAGTAATTATGGTAGCACATCAGATAGGTTTGGTAGTACTTCGGGTACTAGGTTAGAGGAATGATAGTAGGATTTTTGCAAGTCCTAAATCAATTACTTAAATCCCACTCATGTCATTGTGGTATTTAAGATATCGAACCAAAGAGGCTAAGATTGAAACACTAAGAATACATGAATCTTCTTGAGCTAGAGCAAATGTTTTTGGTTTTTATATTTTGAATCAAGAAAATGAAATGCAAGAAAGAAAACAAAGATAGAAAGTTGGAAAATGAATCAACCATGAAGAAGATGATTAATGAACAAACAATAGTTATAAAGATTGAATTAAACACTATCCTAGAACATGGAATTCCCAATTATGACTAATCCACTCCCGTGGCATTAATCACTTTGTTAATTACCAAATCAAGAACAAACTCCCGTTTGTGATAAGATGATTAACAAGCATTAATCTCCAATTCCACTTAGCTCACTAATCACCATAGACATCAACTCTCATTGGCTAGACAAGAAAAGCTCACAAAAGGTTTGGTTCAAGCATTTCATCGAACACCTATCGGGCGTGAAATGCTTAAGCTCTAGTTTTGATCTCTCAATCCAAAACTAGCCTTAAGATCAACCTAAGTGAAGGATCTAACAAGATGCAACCTAAATCATCATCATCTAATCACCAAGACAATTAACAAATGATGCAAATACACTCAATCATTGCTATTCCTTAGGCATGAGATCCATAATCTTGATTAATCCTATGTCTAGGCACTAATCACTTCACTAATCATTAATCCCATTAGTAAAATGGTCATTTGTGGAACAACAATTAGCAAGCATTAAGATTTGTAACAAGATCAACCAAAAGAATGCCTTAGACAACTAATTCCTTAGGCTAAGAACACAAATCCTTTGAATAATTGATCTTGGCATTTCATCGAACACCTTGTGTGCATGAAATGCCTAAGGTCTAAATCCACTTTTTCAAGCTAGATCTAGCATTAAACACATTAAGCAAAGAAGGAATGCAAAGACCTAATACCTAAGCATCACAAATCAATCATCAAGCCATCAAAAATCAAGCAAACCAAAATCCAACAAAAAGGTTCTAAGGCCTAAAGAACATGAAGAACAAAAGAGAAAAAGACATAAAAATAAAGAAATTGTATAAATAAAAGATAGAGTTGAAGAAATCTTCTCTAGAATGGCATAGATGTGAAGAACAATCCAAATCCCTCAAGAGAGAGAATTAGGGTCGAGCCCCCACTTTTACAAGAAGAAAACTTAATTAGGTTTAGAAATGTCTAAAATTTTCATAAATACACAAAGTGTTCGAACCGGGTCGACCCGAGGCAAATCGGGTCGGATCTTGGACTGGGCAGAGTTGATATGTGTCCACTAAATCGACGATAACTCCTGGAATATTACTCGGAATGAGCTGCATCTTCTTGCGTTAGAAAGCTAACTCAATTTCTCATGACTTTTATCAAGAGCTCAGATTACACTGGACATGATAAGGCTTCCATCCGACATGATCTTTCAGCTACTTCGGACTGCCTCTGCATTTTCCGACAGTGATATATCTTTAGTAAATCACCTGTATCTCCTGAACCTGACATCCGAATGACTTGATTCCAGCTTATCTGAACAGCTCACTCACTCCTCTACAATTTCAATGAATACCATTGAAGCTGAATCAGCAGGGAAGGTTCTTGTCCGGCCACATCTTTGAGACGCTTTGGGTGAACTCTTCCTTCTCCTTGTCCAAGTCCGGAAGGTTTCAACTCCATGTCCCCAAATGTTCTCCAAAACACCTAAAATAGACTCCAAAATATGCAAGAACTCACTATGACCTAATGCAAATGTCCTAAACTCTAAATGAGATCTAAATGCAAGACAAAACCGTGATTATGCATGCAAATGGCACAAAACTCTAAGTAAAATGTATGCTGGAACATGTAAAATATATGAATATCAAGGAACCAACACCGAAAGTATATGTAACCGCAGGTTACACTCAGATGGTGAATGATGCGTTTCGTGAAAACATAGCATCGTATCATGTTGAGGAATGGTAACAAGATAGAGGAACCAAATTTAGAAGCGCATAAGCTTTTTGATATGTTAGATGCTTATAAGCAGCCATTATACAAATGATGTAGAGATAGAATATTGCCTCTATCAACTGCAAGCAGGTTGATGACTATAAAGACGGATTTCAACTTAGCCGAGGATTGTGTTGATGCGATAGCTGATTTTGTGAGAGATATCTTACCTGAAGATAATATTTCATCGGCTTCATACTACCGCATCGACAACTGTATGATCTACTGGAGAAAGGACAAAAACCGGTTGAAGTGTCGCTTTTGTCACAAACCTTAGTATCAGGATACATGTGGCAGAGTACATGTTCCACATAAACGGATGTGGTATTTCTCCCTAGATGATAGGTTGAAGAGGTTATATCAATATGAGCGCACGGCAGGGCCTATGAGATGGCATGCAGAACATAACTCATATGGAGAGATTGCGCATCCCTCAGATGCAGAAGCATGGAAACATTTTCAAGAGGTTTATCCTAGTTTTGCGTATGAGCCAAGGAACGTATACCTCGGGTTATCTACGGATGGATTCAACCCTTTTGGAAAGCATGTGAGGCAATATTCGTTGTGGCCAGTAATCGTCACACCTTACAATTTGCCGCCAACTTTGTGCATGAAACGAGAGTTTTTATTCCTCACGATCCTCGTGCCCGGTCCAGAGCAACATAAGAGATCCCTTGATATTTTTTTGCAGCCATTAATTTATGAGTTGAGAATGTTGTGGAAAAATGGTGTTGAAGCTAACCAATGCACAAGCAGTGTTTGTGGTGATGCCATTTGGGCTAACCAATGCATAAGCAGTGTTTATGAGATTGATGAACGAAGTGTTTCACGACTACTTGGACAGTTTCGTGATTGTGTTCATCGATGACATTTTGATATACTCCAAGACCAAGGAAGAACATGCAAGCCACTTGGAGAGTGTTTTAGAGCGACTGAGGAAGAAGAAGCTCTATGCGAAGTTCAGTAAATGTCGGTTGTGTAAAAAAGAGATATGATTATTAGGGCATCGCGTCTCGGAGGAGGGATTGACCGCGGATCCAGGAAAGATTGAAACCATCAAGAGTTGGCCTCAACCGACAACAGTGACCGAGATCAGAACTTTTCTTGGACTAGCCGGTTATTACCGTAAGTTTGTGAAGGGCTTTTCATCAATAGAAAAACCTTTAACAAAACTCTTCGAGAAAGGAGTTCCCTATGAGTGGGACGATAAGACGGAAGAAGCTTTTGCCAAGATTAAGGAATCATTGATCACGGCAACGATACTGACCCTACCATAACCAGGACGGACATACGAAGTTTATATGAATGCATCCCGAGTTGGATTAGGAGTAGTACTCATGCAGGAAGAAAAAGCTATTGCTTATGCATCACGACAACTAAGGAAACACAAGGAAAACTACTCCACTAATGACCTAGAGATGGTGGCAGTAGTGTTTGCCTTAAAAGTATGTAGATCTTACCTCTATGGAGAGAGTGTTCAAGTGTTTACGGACCACAAAAGTCTGAAGTACTTGTTCACTCAAGCGTGATGCCATTTGTGGCTAACCAATGCACAAGCAGTGTTTATGATATTGATGAACGAAGTGTTTCACGAATACTTGGACAGTTTCGTGATTGTGTTCATCGATGACATTTTGATCTACTCCAAGACCAAGGAAGAACATGCAAGCCACTTGGAGAGTGTTTTAGAGCGACTGAGGAAGAAGAAGCTCTATGCAAAGTTTAGTAAATGTCGGTTTTGTAAAAGAGAGATATGATTCTTAGGGCATCACGTTACGGAGGAGGGATTGTCCGCGGATCCAGGAAAGATTGAAGCCATCAAGAGTTGGCCTCAACCGACAACAGTGACCGAGATCAAAACTTTTATTGGACTAGCCGATTATTACCGTAAGTTTGTGAAAGGCTTTTCATCTATAGAAAAACCTTTAACAAAACTCTTCGGGAAAGGAGTTCCCTATGAGTGGGACAATAAGACGGAGGAAGCTTTTGCCAAGATTAAGGAATCATTGATCACGACACTGATACTGACCCTACCATAACTAGGACGAACATACGAAGTTTATACGAATGCATCCCGAGTTGGATTAGGAGTAGTACTGATGCAGGAAGAAAAAGCTATTGCTTATGCATCACGACAACTAAGGAAACACGAGGAAAACTACTCCACTAATGACCTAGAGATGGCGGCAGTAGTGTTTGCCTTAAAAGTATGGAGATCTTACCTCTACGGAGAGAGTGTTCAAGTGTTTACAGACCACAAAAGTTTGAAGTACTTGTTCACTCAAGCGGATTTGAATCTACAACAAAAGAGATGAATGGAATTCATAACAGACTATGATGTACATATTCAATATCATCCAGGAAAAGCCAATGTAGTGGCAGGCGCATTAAGCCGAAGAAAGGTTATGGTCGACGCAGAAAGAGAGCTAGGGACTCTGAACCAGAAGTTGAGAAAAGTAAGTTTAGCAACACTCGAAGGCGAATCAAGCGAACCTTTAGGCATCCAAGCAGTAAACCAAGCGGGTTTAATCGAAAGGATCAGACTAGCACATCATCGAGACGTCGAGATGTGCAGAATTGTGGAAAAACTTCGTGATCCAGAAGGAGGAGCACATGGCGAGCACCACTTAGCAGAAGACAGTACGCTTCTGCTAAAAAGGAGAATCATGGTACCTGAAGGAGAAGGATTACGAGAAGAGATCTTGGAGATGGCGCACCACTCAATGTTGAGTATTCATCTATGAAGTACGAAGATGTATCTGGACATACGAAAGTTCTATCACTGGCCTAGCATCAAGAGTTCAGTAGCAAAGTGGGTGGCAAAGTGTCAAGTTTGCCAACAGATCAAAGCTGAACACATAACTACAAAGTTTACCGATTCCCGAATGGAAATGGGACTCAATAGCAATGGACTTCATAGGAGGATTGCCGGTAGCAAAAGGAAGAAACAATAACACAATTTGGGTAATTGTAGACCGCCTAACAAAAGTCGCTCACCTCTTGGCGGTAAGAGACAGTCACTACAGGAAATTGAAGTATTGATAGCACTAAAACATAGCGTTTTTACAAACTCTGCATAAATGTTATAGACGCTACTCTTTCATAGCGTTTGTAAATTGCCAATGCTATGAAATAGTGGTCGCGTATAAAAGTGTTACATCTTTTTTATTTTTTGCTCATATCCTCCTTTTTAATTGCATGTGTCATTTGATTAGTTCTGTGTTATGTGAACCGGGATACTTAATTTTTTTGCCCGCTTATTTTTTTGTTTTTGCTCGATGAGCTCCCAAAAATTTTCTAAGTCCTAAACCTAATCTCTTGTCTCAAAGATTTGCTCATTTCGACGGAAAAAAACATGATTCTCTCTACCGAGAATTGAAACTCAGGAACCCTAAATCCTCTTTCTTTCTTCCTTTGGCTTTTCCGACGAACCCAGATCTCCTCTTGTCCATTTCATTTGGGCATCTCCAGAATTGAAGACCCTTTCTCTCTAATCTCTCCTTGTAAAAAGATTTCAAAAAACCCCTTTTTGTTTTGTCGTCCTTTAATCCTTGCTTGTTTGTTTCGGATTTGCTTAACAATTTGTAGAATCTCGCTAACTTGTTTGGTCTCAAAACCTATCGATTTTCCACTCGACTTTTGAAATTCTCATCTCTAGAACTCTGTCATGTCCAATGGATTCATTCGATTATGTTATTTTGCTTTACTCTAATTCCTAATATGTTTAAACCACTTAGTAGATTCAGCTCGTCGTTCGCTCCTTTATCCATCTCTATCAATTTCGCTAAAAAAATTAGGGTTTACTAAACATTTGGGGATTTTTTTTCGGAAAAAAAACTTTTGGAGATTTTGTCTTCATCACTGTATAATATGGTTTCGATTACTGACTCTGAAGTTGATATAGGTTAACTTGATTTATTAGTTTCTTATTCATTGATTTTTCATCTCTTATTTTGTAGAATATCTTTGCTGCTTCGATTTCTATATGTACTTAAAACATCTAGGGGTTTAGATACTTAACTCCGATTTCATATTTTTGTATGTGCATTGGTTTGATTATGTTCTGCATTTGAGTATTGCTTTAGGTTGCTTTAGGTTGCTTTAGGTTCTGATTATGATGTGTTCAAATACATATTTGTGTATGTGATGCTCTCTTCTTGTTAGGAGGTACTACAAAAGCACTGAACACCTTGGAGACTGAGATTTTATCACTACGGGCAGATCTCTGGAATGTGTTCAGTGCTTTTGTGTACCTCTGAATATTCGTAGCTTTTTGGTTACATCGCGCTTGAGATGATTACAAGCTTTTTGTTTTGTGAAAGTCCTAATTCTGCCTTTATGATCTTTGTTTGCCTTTTGGACCAGTAACTAAAAAGAGGACATAATGCAAGCAAGGAAAGAGATCATTTGCGGACTACCAACATATGGAATCATACCACAATTTTAGCAACAGCCACGACAAGAAGCAGCTGCTGATCAAGGAACTGATGTGGAGGAGATCACAGAACTAGAGTACATACGCTCCATGGGATACTTGATACGTATTAAGGAACCGGAAGAAGACATCGAACCTATGGTCCAGAGACTTGTCCAAAAACTTAGAAACGAAGAACGCAACTACGCTCCAATGAAACAGCCAAAACAAGAACAAGGAGAGTCCTCACGAGGCAAGGCTCGTCGTCGAGACTAAGGCATGGTATTTTCATCTTTAAGCATACTCTATTGCTCTTTGAATTGAAACAAGAGAGCTGTTCTAGCTTGGTTTGTTGACTGCAGTTTAGTCTTTCTTCTAATTCTTTTCCTTTTGATTGTTTTTTTGACGCAGGTGATTATTAGAGAGCTCGCAAAGGAGTGTCAAAGCTTTTCTCCTTGGTGTCATGATAGTGTAGCTTTAGATTTGTGTTGTTTTTGGTTTGTATGTGTTGGGATAATCTACTTTGTACTGTCTGTGACCATATCTCGACTTGAGATTGTTCTATCTTTGATAATTCAATAAAACATAGTTTTCTTTGTCTTATCAATCTTATTAAACGCATGGTGTTCTGAAATTTGTCTCTTAATATGTAAATATATTTTTTTTAAATATATAAAAAAAAATTAAGTCTTGAATATATAATTTAGGGTTTAGGGCATTGATTATAGAGTTTATTGTGTGAAATATAATTTCACACATAAATACCCAATTAACAATGGAATATACAAAAAATTGTCTTTCATGTATAAATTAAAATTTTAAAATTATAAATAAAAGAAGAATTAATTCTTGAATAATTGATTTAGGGTTTAGGGCATTGGCTTATAGGGTTTATTGTGTGAAATATAATTTCATTATAATTACCCAATTAACAATGGATTATACATATTTTTAGATGAATTTCTTACGATTAAAAACTCTCTCTCGCAGGCGACGGTGATGGCGATTTAGATATTCTATGGGATTCGATCCAACAGAAGGATCTTCGGAATTTTGGTTTTCAAATCGGTTTCCTTTCTTTCGGATATGGACTTGCGATGTTAGCGGTTTCGATTTCGGGGATATTTTTTCGGGGTTGTATCACAGGAGATCGATGATAAACAGTGCTCAGAATCTTCAATCGGATCCTTCACGATTTCATTGGTTTTATTGGTTTGAGTTGTCTTGGATTTGGAGAATCGGTTTCAGATCTTCTCGATCGGATTCTTCACGAGTTCGGCGAAGAGATGGCTGTAGAGGATCTACGACTTCTTCACGGTTAATTTGGGATCTATGGGAGTTGCTCTCCCTAGATTTGCTAGCAGAGTTTAGGATCGGAAGTAACGACAGAGATAGCTCTGGTGAGTATTCGGTCGGGTCTGACATCGGCTGCAATCTTAGCGGTTACAGCCATGATTCATCGGCTTGGTGGGCGGTTCTCCAATTGGGTTCTTCGGGTTTTGATGGTTTACAACTACATCATCAACTGGCGGAAAGCCCTGAGATCAACTTTCGGGATTGGCTGGGAGTTTTTCGGATTTGGTTTTCGATTTCGGATGGATCGAGTCAGGGGAGACGGGTTTGTATCCTCGGTGAATCAGTCCAAATATTTTGTGGAAGGGCACGGATTAGCTGTCGAAGATTTCGATCTAATAGTGGATTTTGGAGTTGGATAATAAAATTCATTGGACCCGATTCGAAAGGGGTTTTTAGAAATCTAGTTCTCATTACGGTCAACAAGCGGTTCTACCGGGATATGTCTACTGCCATCGCAGAGCAGGAAATCAGATCTGCTGCAACTCTCAGCGACGGAAGGTATGCTGATTCGAGGATTAAATTTCCTCCGATGGTGTTGCTACTGTATACGGTCTCCATGATTGGATACGACACAAATGGAGTAGCAAAGGAAATGGATCGGATTAAGGTTAATGTGAGTGATTCGATTAGGAAGAGAGAGAGTTTGCTGGAGACGAGAGACAATTATTGTCTCACTCTTGATCTACGCAAATCAAGTGAGAATAAGGAATCTATTGTAATTGATTGGTTTCCTCTGTCTTTCCGTTGTGGTCTTCTTGCGTTAATTTATGGCAAAGATCATGGCTTGATTTCACGATTCCTTCATTTGAGAGGTTATTTGGTTTTACTATATCAAAATGGATTTCATCTAGTCGTGTATTTAAAGGAGATGAGAAGCATCTTTGTTTGGTATTACTTACTCATTTATCTCTGTTACACAACAGTTGCTCAAATTCTCGGGTTCTTTACGTTTTTTTTTGGAATGTCACAAAGCAATTTGATCAAGGATGATGGTTCGGGGAAGAAAGTGATGACGTCATTGAAACGGTTGAATAAGGGTCCATTGAAACGGTTGAATATGTCTGGGTTTAGGTCTCGTTATTTTTTTCAGGTTTTTTTGGAACCTACTAATGTTAATTTGGTTGTACAGTGTCGTTTCAATGGCGGTTTCTCTTTTATTTATATTAACATTTTAGAGATCTATTTCTTACTACAAAAGAATCTTTCTCGCGTTATGAGAGCAAAATTACATTGGAAGGATAGCGGAATTACTTCGGGTAGTCTAGAGGATGGATCAGGTCAAGTGGCTCCAAATGGATCTTCAATCCTAAAGGTGGAGCAAAAAACATTACATATTGGTTAATTTATAAGAATCCTTAGTTGGAATTGCCAGGGACTTGGGAATAAGTATACAATAGGTTATCTTAGGGAGGTGTGGAAGAAACATAAACCCGAGTTTTTGTTTCTTTCAGAAACCAAACAAGATTTTTCTTTTATGCAAAAATTTCAGTTTCATTTTGGTTATAATAAATTGTTCACGGTCGAGCCGCGTGGTGCGAGCGGAGGACTAGCTTTATATTATGATGATTCGTTTAATGTTACGGTATTATACTCAACGAATAATTGATATTGAGGCAACAATACAAGGAAAAAAGTATTCTTATCATTTATATATTGTGATCCGATACCAAAAAAGAGAGACCAAGTTTGGGAACGGTTAACACGGACGAGTCTAACAAGAGCGGATCATTGGTTTATCATAGGTGATCTAAATGAAATAACAGGGAATAACGAGAAACAAGGAGGTAATTTAAGACCCGCTTCCTCCTTTATGTCATTTAACCTGATGATACAACACTGCGGTTTTCTGGAATTTCAATGTTTGGGTAACACAATGTCTTGGCGAGGAAGACGAAACTCGAAAATTGTGCGGTGTCGACTGGATAGGGCCTTAGCAAACGAGGATTGGCATGAGATATTCTCCCATTCATTCGTAAAATATTTAGCAATGATTGGGTCGGATCATAGGCCGATTGTCGCCACTATAGAGGACAAAATACCCCAGAAACGGGGTCAGTTTCGGTTCGATAAACGGTGGATTGGGCGGGATGGTCTTATGGAAATAATATCAAAGGGCTGGGAAATTAACACAGCGGGAAGCGGGACTCTCTTTATAGAGAAAATAAAGAATTGCCGGAGAGAAATTTCAAAATGGCGGAAAAACAATTTGCCATATGGCAAAGAGAAAATTAGGGATTTACAACAAGCATTAGAGGAGATCCAAAATGATGATAATAGTACAAACGAGGAACTCATGGATATCACAAGGAAACTGAAAGAGGCTTATCTGGATGAGGAATTATTCTGGCAACAGAATAGTCGAACCTTATGGGCAACGGTGGGGGACAGAAATACAAAGTTTTACCACGCGCAAGTTAAGAAATGCAGGGCGAGAAATCGAATCACGGGACTACACGATGCATCAGGAGCTTGGGTTACTTCGGACAAAGATATAGAACAATTAGCGGTAAACTATTTCGAGGAATTATTCACATCCACTTCACCGACGGAATTTGAGGAGGCCCTCAGTGAGATTCCAGCATTAGTTTCAGAACAAAATAATGATATGCTCACGGCAATGGCCACGTAAGAGGAAGTTCGTAGAGCACTTTTCATGATGCATCCAGAGAAGGCTCCGGGCCCGGACGGAATGACGGCTTTATTTTTTCAAAGATCATGGCATATAATAAAGGCAGATGTAGTAGAACTGGTTAACGGTTTTCTGGAAACGGGTTCCTTTGATCAAAGGCTGAATATGACTAACATATGCCTAATACCAAAGACGGGAAGACCAACTCGTATGACGGAATTAAGACCTATAAGTTTGTGTAATGTGGGGTATAAGATCATCTCGAAAGTGTTATGTCAGAGGTTAAAGATATTGCTACCGGATCTGAGTTCAGAGACTCAATTAGCCTTTGTATCAGGGCGACTGATATCAGATAATATTTTGATTGCCCAAGAGATGTTTCACGGACTACGAACCAATAAATCTTGCAAAAGTAAGTTCATGGCAATCTAGACGGATATGAGCAAAGCATATGATCGAGTTGAATGGACTTTCATTGAACACCTATTGAGGAAATTTGGTTTTGCGGAAAAGTGGATTTCATGGATGATGTGGTGCATACAATCGGTACAATATAAGGTACTCATTAACGGTAATCCCAAAGGACAAATAACGCCATTCAGAGGATTGCGGCAAGGCGACCCATTATCTCTATACTTGTTCATTCTCTGCACGGAGGTCTTGATAGCCAATATACGGAAAGCAGAAAGGGAGAAATCGCTTACGGGGCTAAAGGAAGCGAGGGCAGGTCCAGCGATCTCACACTTACTCTTCTACTTAAATCGGTAGCCACGGCTATACCGACTTTTGTCATGTCATGTTTTTGGTTACCCAAGTCTATTACCGCAAAACTAACCAGTGCGGCAGCGCGGTTTTGGTGGAGCTCAGACGGTCAATAGAAAGGAATGCATTGGATGGCATGGAAGAAGATGTGCCAGAATAAGCTAGACGGCGGAATCGGGTTTCGATCAATAGAGGAATTCAACACAGCATTACTAGCAAAACAGCTATGGCGGTTAATGGAACAACCGGAATCGCTTTTCGCTTGGGTCTTTAAGGGGCGGTACTATCGGAACACAGACCCTTTAGACCCTATTAAGTCGTACTCCCCGTCCTTTGGATGGAGGAGTATCATTTCGGCTAGACCTCTGGTTACAAAAGGGCTCATCAAAAGAGTTGGTTCATGAGGCACCATATCAGTATGGAATGACCCATGGATACAATCCTCTCCCTCGAGGTCAGCAACATGCAAAGGGTACAATTATTACCCAAATCTCAGGGTCAATCATTTGGTTGATCCAACGACACAAACGTGGAACCTGGAATTGATAAACGCTATCATCGAACCGGCCGATGTGGAACTTATACGCGGAATACACATCAGTAGTATATATCGACCAGATACGCCTGGTTGGCACTATACGAAATCAGGGAAATATACGGTAAAGTCGGGATATCATGTTGGCCAACAAATCACAGACAACGGCGACAACTACTTCTACGGTCCATATATAAAGAAGTTACAGGCACACTCATGGAAATTGACTTGTCCACCGAAATTGCGACATTTTATATGGCAAGCAATCTCGGGATGTCTGTCGGTCACAGCGAACCTACGCGCTAGAGGAATAAATTGTGACACACAATGTGCTAGGTGTGGTGTGGAGGGGGAAACAATTAACCATGTATTATTTGAATGCCCACCAGCACTACAAACATGGGCACTCTCTCATATTCCATCGGCCCCGGGAGTTTTCCTGATGACATCGGTTTTCGCCAATTTTGATCATCTATTTTGGAGACTTCCAGATGAGGAAATGAACATAATGTTTCCTTTAATTGTGTGGAACATTTGGAAAGCAAGGAATGACAAGGTGTTTTCAAATGTGGATAGAAACCCACAAGAGATTCTGAGGATAGCGGAAACAGAAATTGCAACTTGGGAAGCGGCACAAAATAGTGAACCTAACATATCTCCCCAACAACCGGGTCTCAATACGGGAATAAATGAACAAAAGGAATATAACGGCCTCACATGCTATATTGACGGGTCATGGAAGGAAGGGGATAAATTTTCTGGTTTAGGATGGTTTTACTTTCAGGAGGGAATTAAAGGAAAGATTATGGGGTCCCGTAATCTACGAAGAAGCCTATCCCCGCTACACGTGGAATTGGAAGCGCTCATCTGGGCGATGCATTGCATGATTGCAAACCACAAGACGGCGATAGCCTTTGCTACAGACTGCTCAGAGTTGGTGAAGATGGTGTCTACACCGAAGGAGTGGCCGACATTTACGTTACATTTGGAGGAGTTCAAGAGGAGCAAGGAGGTTTTCAACTATTTCTCTATCACACAAATCCCACGCACGAGCAACACAGTGGCAGACAAGTTAGCACGAGGTGCTCGAGTCTACCCATCAGATTTCACTTATGTAAACTCGATACCCCCGATTTGGTTCACCGAATAGAGTTAGGTATCAAGGCTGTTGACAAAAAAAAAAAATTAATGGATTATACAAAAAAAATTGTCCTTCATCTATAAATTA
Source organism: Eutrema yunnanense (assembly GCA_002933935.1). Taxonomy (NCBI): domain Eukaryota; kingdom Viridiplantae; phylum Streptophyta; class Magnoliopsida; order Brassicales; family Brassicaceae; genus Eutrema; species Eutrema yunnanense. The sequence goes on along the minus strand of PKML01056113.1, from coordinate 140,852 downwards.
AAATTTAAAAATTATAAATAAAAGAAGAATTAAGTCTTGAATATTTGATTTAGGGTTTAGGACATTGGCTTGTAGGGTTTAGGTTATGTTGATTTAGGGTTTAGGTTATGTTGATTTATGATTTAGGTTATGTTGTCAATTAACAAATGAAAATGTTTGCCAATGATTGGAAATGATGATAAGTTACAAAGTCTTTCATCTATAGTGTATAGGGTTTGAAGGTTTATCGTATAAGGGTAAGGCATAGGGTTTGGGGTTTGATTTAGGGTTTAGGGTATAGGTTTTTGGCGAATTTTATGATTTTAGAGTGTTTCTTAACTATATATAAAAAAATAAATATATTCAGAAGATGAAAAAAACTATTGGAAGATATAGTGTATAGGGTTTGAAGGTTTATCGTATAACGGTAAGGCATAGGGTTTGGGGTTTGATTTAGGGTTTAGGGTTTAGTTTTGGTGGAATTTTATGATTTAAGAGTGTTTCTTAACTATATATAAAAAAACACTGAGGCATTTTTAATTTTTTTTTGGCAAATTTTATGATATATGAGTGTTTTTTAACATTCTTTTTTTGTCGTGACAAAAAAAATTTTAGCCACTTATATATTTAGATTCAATATATAAATATAAAACACATGAGATAACAAAACAAAAAAAATTTGTTGCCCGCGTAAGTTTTTTTTTTGGCTCTCAACTTAGACCGCGTAAGTTTTTGTTTTGGCTCTCCACTTAGACCAAAAACAAAACACTTAGCCATTTTTCTCGTGTTTCTTAACTTAGACCTAAAAAAAAATCGTAGCCTCTCTCTAGTCACCGAAAGACTGTCGCCGTCGCCGTGATAAACTTCAGAAATCAGGGCAGCAATCGTCGTGGCCGGCGTCCTGATCCCAATTTCTCAGGTATAATTTGAGGTTGAAGTTGAAATTCGAGTTTCTGGGTTTGAGTTTATCGATTAAGGGTTTTCACATGTCGGCTACTAACCCTTTTCGATTTCTTCTCTCTTTTTTTGCATGAAGCTTTGGTTCAGGCATCACAGTCGAAGGTATTTGATTTTCTTAGGGTTTTTACGTTCAAATTGGGTTTTGTATTTTACGGTTGAGTAATAATCGTTTTCTTTTATCATGTTCTTTATGTGATTTTACAGTTTCTTTGTCGCAGAAGACTTTTGTGAATTCGGTAAGATAGTGAACCCTTCTCTCTTTTTATTCAATTTGTTGTTCTGGCAAGGTTTAAGAGATTGAATATGTTAGTTATTTGAGTGTCTGATCAATGGATTTATGTTCACATATGTACGTATAATTGGTCGAGGAGATGTGGTGTTTTTGGTGTGATATGGAGAAGTCATGGGTTTGGCTTCCAAGGTATGAACCTCTCTGTCATATTCTTTTATAGTTTTAATTTCAAATGTGTTTCTGAGTTCAATTGAGAATTCGATTTTATGTTTTCTTTACATGAATAGCCTTGAGTATGCTGAAGGAGCAAAAAAATTTGTGAATGCATCAGCAAGTAGTTTGGGTTATCTTATCGAGATTTTCTGTCCATGCATCGATTGCCGTAATGTTTGCCATCAACCGGTCGATGCAGTATTCAATCATTTAGTGATTAGGGGAATGGATCATAAGTACAAGAGGAAAACAGTGTGGAGTATGCATGGGGACAGAATGGAAGATAAGAAGGATGATGATCAGACTTCTGGTTTGGAGGCTTATGAGCTGTTTAGGACATCTTATTTTGATGGTGAAGGGAGTCCACAGTCACCGAAGCCCAGTGGATCTCAGTTTGCTGATGGTTTAACTACTGAAGAATCTGAGTTTAGTAAGAAGTTGAATGATGCTGAATCACCATTGTACTCGACGTGTCCCAATTACACCAAGGTCTCTGCAAT
>PKML01056113.1:102302-132931 GCA_002933935.1 Eutrema yunnanense | reverse complement strand
GAACAACCGGTATCGATCGATACCCCCGTGGTATCGATCGATGCCCACGCAACACGTGTCACCCGACTAGGGTTTAGTATCGATCGACACCCAAAACCCTACCTTGGTATCGGTCGATACTACACGACTCAGTCCTTATCCCAAAGGATCAGTATCGATCGATACCCACCTGGTATCGGTCGATACCCTCGCGACCTAACACAGGAAACGCCATGCAAACCACCCAAAACAACCACCAATCAAGCTTCACACGAAAACACATAAGCTTAACTGGTCACCTTTGGTCACAACTCACCTTAAAACAGCTGAAACGAGCTTCCAAAACGATCTCCTCAACTCAAGATCAACCTTTCTCGCTTCCCGCCCAAAACCAAGGTCTCCAACCTCCTTTCCGAGCTTCCCACAATGCTCAGAACCTTCTGATCTCGCAAGATCTAGCTTCGCAAAGCTCTTTCTCACTTTCTCTCCTTCTCTCTCTTTCTCTGCTTCTTTCACGAACCTTCTTTTTGGTCTTATCTTTCCAAGGACCACTTTTATACTCGAAGAAGAAAGAGAAGAAGAAGCTAACCACGGAAAAACCCGGCTGGTATCGATCGATACTGGCTGGTATCGATCGATACTGGCCCCTTCCGGACACGGGCATTACAGCAATCATGGGCCTCTACCGCATAAAAGTGAAGAGCAGGATGTCAGAGAACTACTTTGATCAGCTATTGACGATGGTCCATGACATGCTACCTGTAGATAATGTGCTTCCAAAGTCAACATATGAGATTAAGAGGTTCTTGAAGGTATTTGGTTTTGGTTATGATGTCATTCACGCATGCAAGAATGATTGTGTTCTGTATAGGAAGCAGTATGATAAGATGGAAAGTTGCCCAAGATGTAGTGCTTTAAGATGGGAAATGGATAAGCACAGTGGTGATGTGAAGAAGGGAATTCCTGCGAAGGTCCTTAGGTATTTTTCGATCAAGGAAAAATTCAGTAGGATATTTAGATCAAAAAGAATTGCTGAGGATTTGCGTTGGGATTTAAGCAATGCAACATAACATAGTACAATGAGACATCCAGTGGACTCTATAACTTGGGCTCAGGTGAAAGACAAGTGGCCAGAGTTTGCTGATGAACCTAGAAACCTTCGGCTAGGTATTTCTACTGATGGTATGAACCCTTTTTCTATTCAGAACACCAAATACAGTACCTGGCCAGTGTTGTTAGTGAATTATAACATGTCTCCAACAACGTGTATGAAAGCTGAGAATATCATGCTGACTATGTTGATCCCTGGGCCAACTGCACCGAGCAACAACATTGATGTTAATCTACAACCATTAATAGATGACTTGAAGGACTTGTGGAATGAAGGTATTGAGGTGTATGACTCGTTTTTAAAAGAGAAATTCACACTTAAAGCTTTGTTGTTGTGGAGTATCAGTGACTATCCAGCTTTAGGGACTTTGTCTAGATGTAAAGTGAAGGGAAAACAAGATTGTAATGTATATGGGAAGGATACACCACATAGGTGGCTGGAGTTTAGTAGAAAGTATATCTATTTGGGCAATAGGAAACGACTCAGACCTGGCCAATAGGGTGGTTTTGGCTTCTGGCTACAGCTCCCCAAGTGGACATAAGCCTGCTAGATCCACGGTAAACATTTTTAACTTGTAGAACTTTCAAGCTCAAACATGGGATGACTAATATGCATGAATCCTTAGGCCTCTGATGAATCTACGAAATACAACATCTATGATTGGAATGGTGGTGGAATTGTTGCTGAGGGTATATTATGTTCAGTTGACCCACATGAAAAGGTCAACCAAATTCCCCTGGGTCCTAATGCTGCAATTATGAAGATTGGGAAGGTGATTGATCATGATGCTTTTTTGTGGAGGCCAAGTGCTGAAATGGCAGTGATGGGTGATGCTGTAAATGCGACAATCGCATGGCCATTTGATAAGGTTGATATCGTCATGAATACACCTGATACTACACCAAAAACATCACATGCGGTAAATGTCTAAACCTTCTGCTTGTTATCGATCATTTTATGTTTCTTTTATGGATTTCTGATGGATGTGTTTTACAATTTGAGTGTCAGAGTACAAGTAGAAGCACTGGTAGCAGCAAAGGTACCAAGAAGAAGTGTATCTTGTTAGATTGCAGCTGCTCCGGAAAAATTGTTGCAGAAGGTCGTGTTTGTTCTACTGATCCAGCTGATCGAGTACACTTCGTACCTTAAGGTCCGAATGCTAGCAAGGTTTGGATAGATGTGTCAAAGATTGGAGATGCTGAAGTGTGGAGACCAAATTCTGAAGTCCAATATGTTGCTGATGCTATAGGTAATGACAAACTTAAATTAGTGTGATGCAAACACTTTTTATGTCTTAGTTTTTGGGTTGTTTTTGGAACTTATTTAACTTCAAAGTCTTGTGTTAGTATCTGGTTCAGTGGTTTGTATTGTAATTTAACTTGTTTGTTTGTTAATATATTATTATTATGGAATTTTTTTATCAGGTTTCAAATTTTGATCAAATGCAAATTTAAAAATGTAAAATAAGAAACAAACAAAAGATATGAATCAAAAACGCTATAAAAACAAACGCTATAAAAACAGACGCTATAAAAACAAAGGCTATAAAAACAAACGCTATAAAAACAAACGCTATAAAAACAAAAACAAACGCTATGGATGAACGCTAAGAAATTTTAAATATTATACAATAACAAATCAATAACGCTATGAATACAACTTTTATAACAAAATAACACCCTCTATTATAAATATATCTATTGCATATAAAAGAGCGCTATATTAAATCTCCTATATAATTTCATTTCTTAAAAACGCTATCAAAAGTACAGAGTTTTCTATAACGGGAGTATACAGAGCGTCTGTAAAAGCGCTATGGATTTCAACCATAGTGGATATGACGCGCTACGAATATGCACATTTCTTGTAGTGAGTGATAAGGTAGAGGTGCTGGCCGAATTATATATCGGCCGAATAGTGAGATTACATGGAGTTTCGGCCAACATCATCTCAGACAGAGAACCTAGATTCTCAGCAAGGCTCTAGAGGGGAGTACAAGGAGAATTAGGCACAGAACTGCACATGAGTACCTCGTTTCATCCCAAGACAGACGAACAGACAGAGAGGACAATCCGAACCATATAAGACATGCTACGAGCGTGCATGTTGGATTGGGAAGGTATTTGGGAAGACCATCTACCCTTGATAGAATTCTCTTACAATAACAGTTTCCACGCAAGCATAGGCATGTTGTCGTATGAAGCACTTTACGGCCGACTTTGTCGCACGCCCCTGTGTTGGACGGAAGTGGGAGAGAAAAGAGTATTTGGACCAGACATGGTGGACCAAACCACAGAAGTTACGCGAGTAGTACGTAATAACATGAAGAAGGCACATGACAGACAGAAGAAATATGCAGACAAGAAACGAAGACATGTAGTCTTTAAGGTCGGAGATAAGGTGTATCTCAAAGTAACGGCGCAAAAAGGAAAGAACCAATTCGGGAAGGTCAGTAAGCTGGCAGTGAGATACATTAGACTGTATCGCATTTTAGGACGTGTAGGAGAAGTAGCATATAGGTTGGAGGTACCATCTGATATGAACATACACCTGGTATTCCATGTTTCTATGCTAAGAAGACATATACCGGATCCTAATGCCATAGAAACGGAACGACTAGAAGAGATCAAATCCAATCTAACATATCAAGAAGGGGTCAGACGGATGAAAGAGCTCAAGAATCGTTCTATCCCACAGATTCATGTATTTTGGGGAAAACAAAACCGATTGGTAATCCCCTGGGAAGACGAAGCTCGATTCAGAGAGGAGCATCCAGAGTTTTTCTAGGAAAACCGAGTCATGGAGACAGGAGAATCATCAAGACCTTATAGGAATTCGGGACAAATTCTAATAAGGAGGGGAGGACATAATACCCCGTTCCAGAGCTGAATTTTGGTCAAGAATTTGAACTTCGAAGAATCGACTAAGGGAAGACCTAACCCTCAAAATCAGAGCAAGGAAAAACATTTTGGCAAGCCAGAAGAAGATTGGCACAAACAATTTTGGAGGAACGGACTGGAAGGATTTCTTTCCGCGAGAGGACCGGAGAAATTGAAAAAATTTCAAAATCGTCCAAGTGACAAAAGGAAGACACTTTTGACAAGAAAAAGTCAAAAGAAAACGTTTGGTCGAGTCAGTTTTGGCAAAGCACAACTCAAATCGGACTTACAACCATGAGAGCAGTTTTAGCCTAGAGAAATTGTTGCCGAGAGATTTCTAGCCGAGAGCAATTTTAGCAGAGAGAATTCTAGCCGAAGAAAATTCTAGCCGAAATAATTTTAGCCAAGAAAATTCTAGCCGAGAGAATTCTTAGTTGAGAAAATTCTTGCCGAATGATTTTTAGCCAAGATATTTTTAGCCGAGAATGTGGGGTTTACACCCGAGGAGCGGATCCTTCACCCAAGAAGCAGGTGTTAGCCGATAAAATGGATCCGATAAGCTTAAAATGGGTGAAATTATCAAAGTGTCTCAAAACTCTTTTCGACCACGAAGAAGTGAAGAGGAAGCCCTCTTTGTCGGACGCCGCCAAACGAAAGCATGGGAAGAAGACTTTGGCCCGACCGAAGAGTGGAATCTCGCCACGAGAATGGCCGGCGAGTGACGGGCAAGAGGAACCCGGCCAAGCGCAGCGGTCGTAACGCCGAGAGCTCGCATGCCCAAAAACAGAGATAGTGGCCTACAATTGAAGGTGGGGCACTCGTCGCGAGAAGAAGAGAACCTTAGCGATTAAGGAGAGGAAGCTTCGGTGGCAAGTTTCATGAAACTTGCACCCAAAATTAAGGGGCTTGGTCGGCAAGAAACCAAGCCTTAATATGCAAGTTATGGCATATGGGACACATGTCACCGTGAGGAAGCCCGCCACCTAGATCAACCAATCCAAGAGAAGGAAGAAACTTGCACACCAAGTTCCAAACCACTATAAAGACCCCCCNCCCCCCCCCCCCCCCCCTAAAGTTTAGTTTCCTCATCACCATAACTTAGAAAAATTTTAGAGTTAGAGAGAAGTTAGAGTGAGAGAGTGAAGACAAACCTTAGCATTTTCTTGTGAAGCTTAGATCGAAGGAGTTATCCGACGGTTAGGGGAAGGCTGTAGGGTCGTTTGAAGCTAGAGTCACCATTTGTTGGTGATTTTCGGTTGTTAACGAGGTTCTTGCAGGTTTGGGAGAAAAGTCAAAGGAGACCATCTCGAACCGTGAAGACAAGAACGAATCAAGAGCCGAGAAGTATTCGCCTGACGTGCTAAGGAGGTTGCTTAGCATGCCCGGGACTCGGGGTGCTCGTGAATGATTGTGTGTTGCATCTAAGAAATATAATTTGTTAGGCATTTATATGTTCTTAGGTTAGGGTGTATTTCGGCTTGTTCCAAAGACCCGACCTTTGCGCAAGAAGTCCGCAAAGGGAGGAAGACTCAAGGGTTCTAGGGTAGCTCCCTAAGCCGAGTGGTGACAAAGGAACGAAGTCACTGTTTCCGATGCAAGATTACCAATATGATACTTTGTGGTGATTTTCGGTTGCTCGGGAAGACGAAGGGAACACCGATACACGTTATGGGCCTCACAAGATAGAAATATAGTCTAGAAGCATAAAGAGAATTTTCTTAGATATAATTAGCTTTCGCATGTGCACTTTGGTGAAAAAAGTGATTGTTAGGGTTGTCAGCTTGCTTGTTGTGTGAACTTGTTTGCGTGTTTGGGTGGGGTTCTAATGACTGTTTAGATTTCGCCGGAGCTCACTGAGTATTGCTAGAATACTCATGACTCATTTGTTTTGCAGGCGACCAGTAGACGAGAGTAGCTCGTGGCGGAGGAACGTATTAATTAGGACCAACGAAGTAGATTACCTTGGTTTTTGTAAAACACAGTTAGCAATGTATTAATTAAGTAGTTTTGGGCAGTAGGCCGGCCGAACCTAGTATAAACCCCTTTTGTAATCTATTTTTAAAAATATGAATAATATGTATGAATTTCTATAAAAACCAGTTTGTGCTAAATGGTTCAAGTTTAGTCCAAACTAAAATAACTCAACACCAAGGAACGGGTTGAAAAACCTTAGGCCTTGGACAAGAAGCATCACCCTCGGCGACGGATTGGCCAGAGTAATATGGGTTGCTCAGGCCGGACTGTCTCCGTAGTCGCGATTTGTGATGTACATCACATGGTTGGATGATTATGCCCCTGAAAAATCATTGATCTCACGACGCATGAAGCACTGCGGCCGACAGACTCTTCGTGATCTCGCCGAGCCAAATGATTACACGAGATCGATCGGAAAATGTCAGATGCTCCGGTTTCTTTCAAGCCGAAATCGGAAACGGGTTTTAACCGGGAGTGAAGAGGTCTCCAGGTGAGACCACCCATCACGCTTAAAAGCCTCGAGCGCCTCTCTGAGACAGAAGCGAGTTCGGAGATCCAAACGTCGAACCTTGAGGAAACCATTGAAAACTCTGGGACAGAAGCGAGTTCAGAAATGACCTGAAGGGTAAAATGGATATTTCACAAACAAAAGTGATAACTTATTATTCAATATTTGTAAAGTGCTATAATACAAACGAAGCCAAAATGAAGTGACAAGGGGAACAAATACTTTTATATTTATATAGGAAATAAATACATTAAATATTAGTTACCGACTTAACAAAGTCAGCAAGAGGTTATGAGGATAATTATATTCTTAACATGAAGGTGTTCGATTGGAACAATGTTTTCAAATATGGAAAACTACCTTAAAATATCATACAAATAAGTTTTTGTCTCGTCAATCATACCATCATATATTGAAAAGTCCAAACACACCATAATTTAACTAGCTTAAAGACTATTTTACCTTCGGTTTATTAAACAGAAAAAGAAAATTAAATCACCAAGATTGAGTTTTCTTCTCTTATCTCTTTTTGCCGGCAGTCTCTAACGGATCGCTCTCCGCCGATGTTCATATCTCTCGTTCAACGAGGCTGATCATTTTTATTTCTCGATCTCTTTGATTCAGAGATCTCTCAACGTTCTCATCATTCTAATTTCGAAGCTTTCGTTCAGGATTTTGCTCTCGAAGTTTTCGTTCATGATTCCAAAATTCAAGATTTCATTTGGGATTCTGATCTTAATGCGTTTGTTCGTTATTTAGATTTCGAAGCATTTGTTCGCAATTAGGATCTCCAAACTTTTCCTTTGAAATTCTGAAGCTTATAGTAACGATTCAATATTTTTGTCTTCCACATAGCTACACAATGATATTCGAATTTAAGATTGTTCCTTTATGAGAATGAATATAGACCATGATAAAGTTTAATTTCTATGTGATAAAACTTATTTGAGATTTCTAAAAGAAGAAGAAGAAACAAAGTGACATTGGAAAAAAATATACATGTGAATTGAAAAAAAAAAATCAAAGTGCAATTGAAGAGCATGAGATGATCGAAAAAACATTTTCTAGTATTGCTTTCAATCTATAATTCTATGAAAGAAGAACAAACTATCGACAGAACATTCATTGGCTATGCATTACTCTGTTGATCAATCGAGAATGCAGTAATTTCACAACTTAGTTTCCGATTGCAGCATATAAAATTTGGTAGAATCATAAAGATTTGAATCCGATCGACAAGAAGCTGGACCGTACTCTATCGAATAGTGAATGGCTCACAACTTTTCCTCACTCTTTTGAAACTTTTGAAGAAGAGGAGTCTCGGACCATGCAAGGTGTTGGGTTCAATTGACAAGTCCTATTTCAGAGTTCTTTACGTTTTTCACGAACCACCAAAATTTTATGTCGACTGTTGCTCGAGTTTGGGGATCTACGGAACCATTATACAGTTCACGAGCTTCTCTATATAAATTTAATCTGAAGTTTAAGCTACTAAAGTCGGATTTAAGAGCCCTTAATCGAACACAGTATGGCAACCTCCCCTCACTTACTAAGGCTTCATACGATGAGCTCTGTGTGAGACAAAATGAAGCTCTTGTGAATCCCTCCTCTAACACGTTTGTTGGTGCAACCGAAGCTTCAGAAAAATGGCATCATCTTGATTACATTGAGGAACATTTTTATCGTCGAAAGTCCTGAATCCAATGGCTTAGTGCTGGTGATCAAAACACTACTTTTTTTCTCTCGAGTGGCACAAAGCTGTGCCACTCCTAATGCTCTTTAAAGGCTAGTCACTTTCTCACATGAGGTTCGTTAGGATTTAAACTTTAATCCTCTTTGTCCCAATCTATCTTCGATACACAAATTAACGAACACGAGAATTGTTCACCCAGCTCACGGCCTCTAACCGCTACGTCTGGGGTGGATCCTGGATCCACAACATCCACTATAAAGAATCAATCGGAAAACACCTCCGATGTGGTTCACAATATAGATCTATCTCACACCCAACAAACAAGAAAGAACAAAGAACATAACTAGATTCCCCAGAGAAAACCCTTATTCTCTCTCTAGCTCTACGAGCCGCCTCTAAGGCGCTCCGAATCCCTGGAGTCTGGATTAGTTATTCCTATTGTTAAACACTTGTATTTATAACAAAGAAACCCTAGAAACTTACTTGGGCCCAACTTGGCACTAAAGCTTGTAATAAGCCCAACTGTTGGCCCAAGTCGTATGTTGACTGAGGTCCGATATCTCACAATCTCCACCTTCGGACTCAGACAACCCTCAACTTCTCCACAAATCTTTGTTCCTTTGTCTTTCTTCCTGTTTGCTTCTTCTAGAATCTCCACCTTGATCCCAGCTTGAAATCTCCTTGTGAATTGCCCTTTGAACCTTTGACTCCTGGCTCTAGACTTGGCACTTTGATCTTCATGTAAACCCTTGATTCTTCATTATCTCTGCCCTTCTGCAACTTGATTCACTTTGGTGTTCTTTGATTCTTCTCCTGTACACTGAGCTTAATCAAACACTCCTTGAACTGTAAGCAGCTAACCTTGAATCATACATGCTTCAAACCTGAAACAATTCCTGATTCAACACCTTCTCTTACAAAAACATATCAGCATTGAACTCCTTTTGTACCGCTGTTACTCCTAACAGAACACGCCATCCAACCATCTTGCTGAATAGACTTTCGACACAACCATGTTCATGCATAATGTTTCACAGAACCTTGCTGACAAACCAATTCCTATTGAATCAACTGCATAAAACCTCTAAGTCATTTATGCTTTATTTTCCTGAAACCGTCTCTGACTTACCAAGGCACCACTGAACCTGAACACCTTTATGAACATCACTTTGCACCGCTGCTATTTCCTGCAGAACCCTCCTCCTAACTCCACCCGGCTAAGAAGACTCTCGATACAAATACCTTTGTTCAACCTTCTGTTCAAATCCCTTCTGCATCAGCAGAACCATCCAACCAACAGACTTGAACTGTTTGGTAAACCTGTCTCACATCCACAACCTTGTGAAATACCCGAGACACCATGTTACAGCCCTTAGCACTTCATCTCTAGAACCCTTGAAGCCGCTTCCTTGCTGTAAACATACCCTGCATCACATCACATGTATGCAAATCCACCTATCTTTGACACTAGCATCTTCTCCCTTAGAAATCAACCTGAATCTTCACCTTGTACTCATGAGCTTTCTTTAGGTGTGCCTCCAACTCACTTGAACTCCTGCAAGTGAACCCTACACAAGATTCATCCACCAGACCTCTCCAAGATGAAAATAGGTAAACCAGAACTCTGCTTGTTCTCTTTTTTTTTTCCCAATGCAGCATTTTTATCCTCTACATTATGATCCTTTCTTGGATCCCTCTTCAATTGCTAACACTTGCAACTGATATCCAGATGTCTTCACCACCATCAAGCAACAAAGCTCTAAAGGTGTTAGTGAAAATTCCTTCTAACCCCGGTTGCAACCTGATTATGCTTGAACCTGTAGACATCTCCATCTGCTCATGGACCTCTATCCACCAGCTTGAGACTAACCCTGCAAACCAAAACTCCTCAAACCTTAACCATACCAATCTGTCTTTGACCCCAACATATTCCTTGATCTTGTTCCATACTCATCTGCAACTCTCCTTGAACTGAATCCAAAAACCTTTTCTTAATCCTCAAATAGCCAATAACACACAGACAATTCAAACTTCTAAGGCGTCCCTCAGTCCCATGAATTCTCTTCTAATGGCAAATTTTGAACCCTGAACACTAACTCTTGTGTTCTCCCAAGACTTCAATTCCCTGAATTTTGCAGACCCTGAGCAACCAGAAACAACCAATCAAGACATCACAAATTGTACCCTGAATACTTGTTAGGATTTAAACTTTAATCCTCTTTGTCCCAATCTATCTTCGATACACAAATTAACGAACACGAGAATTGTTCACCCAGTTCACTGCCTCTAAACCTAACAAGAGATCTACTCAGACATGGAAATTGAATCAATAAACATGTTTGAATAAATGCTCAATAGAAAATAAGAAAGAGTAACAAAAGGGTTCGAAATCTTCTCTCCACTAACATAGTTTCAGACTTGTCTCCCTTCAAAACCTCTCTCACAAAATCCAGAGTAAAATAAAGCGTAGCCAACAAAGTGGCTGTAAAATCCCTATATATAACCTAAATCACGTTTTGGGGCTTCTTGTAAATATGAAAGACTTCTGGACCAAGTTGCAATTCTTCAACTCTTCATTAAAGTCGCGGGTCGTGTCTGCTGTGATGAGTGTCGATCGATACCAAGGAGGTATCGATCGATGCTTGACGTGAAATCGGGTACTCAGCAACACGAACTTCAGCTTTGCTCCAAAATGCTCCAGAAAGCTCCAATATCTCCAATTATGCTCCAAACGTAGTAAGACCTGTAAAAGACTCTAAAACATTACGAAATAGCAGAAAGACTCTATAAAACAGACTTATATCATGGCCTAAAAGGGGTAAAAACCATGATATATCAACTCCCCCAGACTTAGCCTTTGCTTGCCCTCAAGCAAAACAGAAAACTAAACCAGAGAAAGAGGTTTGAAAACTGATAAATAGAATTTTATCCTACTAAAGAATCAATCCTAAATACACATGTCATTGTAGTGTTTTAGGTGTCAATGCAATCTAGGGTCTAGTTCAATGCAACAAGAATACAAGACACTCTTAAATTCAAGCAAACAAAGAGGTTTTGGTTATTAAGCTAGTGAACTATTAATTAAAAGACAAGTGACAAGAGCTAAAGACACTAAACGGTGAATAAAACAATGATAAAAGGCGAATTCAAGGATAAGGTAATTGAGATAAGGCAATCCAATGGCTAATTAATGATGTCCAATGCTTAATGAAGACTAATCCCTAGGCAAAAATCACTAATCTTAACTAATCCTTTTTCAAGGCATTAATTACTTTGCTAATCACTAATTCAAGATCAAATTCTCATTTGTGAATCACTAATTAGCAAGCTTTAAGGCTAAACATTCAAGATCAACCAAATAATCACTCTAGACAACTAATCTCTTAGGCTAGAAATGAATATCTCTTGATTAGTTCATCAAGGCATTTCATCGAACACCTTGTGTGCATGAAATGCCTTATGATCTAGATTCACTTTCTCAAGCTAGATCTAGCTTTAAAACCACTAATCAAGAAGGGAAATCATATATTCTAATCCTAGACATCATTAATCATCCATCAAATCACCTTAAATTTACCAAATCCTCAAATCCTAAAAAACTACTCACTAATCATGAAGAACACACCAAATCTTGTGAAAGAGGTGATGTTAATCATGATTAGAGATTAGGAAGACGAAGGATTAGAGAAAGAACACAAGAACTAAACTCAAACTTTCATAAATCAAAGATCCTTGGGAAAAATCCCAAAAGCCCTAAAAAGAGAGGTTTTTGTTCTTGAGAGAAAAAGAGAGAAAAAGCATAAAAAAGGAGATAGATCTAAAAATCAGATCTCTAAAATATAAAAAGGTGTTTGCTGAGTTGGGTCGGACCCGGGTCAACCCGGGACAAACCGGGTATTGACCCGGCCGAAACTTGGATACGTCTTCAGTGAATCAGTCATAACTCCTGTAGACAGCTATCTCGTCCCTCTACAACTCTTATGAAGACCGTTTGAGTTTATTCATCTCGGAAGGCCTTCGTTTTGTCGGTTCTTTGGACGGTGTCATCTTCTCTCGGCCAGACGGACATACCTTCAGTAAATCCGTCTTATCTCCCTATCCATACTTCCAAATAACCCGATTCAAACTCCTGTATAAACCTGACTCACTCCTCTACAACTTTCATGAAGGTTTTCAAGGCTGATTCGGATCGGAGCACCTTCGTCTAGACACATCTTTCCGGCGTCTCGGATGGACTTTGTACTCCACTTAGGTCCAACTCTCCAAATACGCCCAATTGCCTCCAATTACCCAGGAAATACTCCAAAACATGCCACAACACACTAGACCTAGTGAAAATGCCTTAATCTCTAAATGAGACCTAAATGCAAGACAAGACCATGATTATGCATGTAATCTACACAAAAGTATAAATGAAATACATGCTAAAACATGCAATATATGAGTCTATCAAAAACGCGGAGACTCACCTGTTCAGGAACCATCGCAGATATCCTTTTCCCAAGCACCCAAATGTCACCTAACCAGCTTTTGATATAACCACCATGTACTTCTCCGTAGACAATCGCAGCTTTTCCAGACTCCACACATAATCTCGCAGCATTGTTCAAATAAAACCCTCATCGCCAGTTTCATCGCTGCAGCCAATGTTCAAGAGCCTTCTAGATTCTTTACCATACAATATCATGACAAGGACCACCCATTTTCACACTTTTTGTATCACTTTCTCTCCCCCAGACTTATTTCTTATTATGTTCTCTTTTTTTTTTTAGATCTGAGTTTTAAAGTGATTTGAGTTTTAGCACCCTGGACTCAATTTCGCCATTAGATTTTAGCTGTCGAGTTTCGACTAAGTTCGTCGGTATCGATCGATACTACCTAGTATCGGTCGATACTCGTCGTTTTATTTTGTTGATATCGATCGACACCACTTGGTATCGATCGATACTCATCACGTTTTTTTTGGTTACTTACGTGCTTGACTCTTGTTTTCAGGTGTATGCTTAATCGTGAAACCAGAAGGAACAAGAGCACTAAGCTAGTTGAACTGTCTTTGGAGCAGCTAGCACTTTTGGAACGCACAAACAGAAAGACAAAGCAAACATCAGGGATGAACAACCCAGTGGTATTAAGAGCTGATGAAGCTGGAGTCTTGAGAGACTATGAAGGTCAAGTGTGCAATGAGAGAGGGCATCGACTTGATGAAGCCGGAAACGTCATTGTCCCTCCTGCTGCTGTTGTTGGGAATGCTGCAGTTGATCGAGGTAGAACACTTGCTGAGCACAACATACCTGATCAGTTATATGCCAATCGATCTGCGATTCGCATCCCAGCTTTTCAGAGGAAAGATTTTGAGCTAAAACCTGCGTACTACGCTCTTGTGAGTCAGAATCCTTTCCATGGCCTATCTAATGAACATCCCATGGATAATATCGAGATGTTCGAAGATTTGGTCACTGGTATGAAGTACAATGGAGTGCCCAATGAGTTTCTCTTCTGCAAACTTTTCCCATACTCTCTTAGTGGGGATGCTGCTTATTGGCTGAAGCAGTTGGCTCCTTGTTCGCTAACTACATGGAATGAGACGAAGAACGCATTCCTGAACAATTTCTATGATGATGCGAGATCTGAGGAGCTCAGGAACAAGATCTCTCAATTTTCTCAAGGTCCAACAGAGGCACTCAAAGCTGCTTGGATTCGTTTCAAGTCTTATCAGAGAGATTGTCCGCACCATGGGTTCACTCAGGTTCTGCTGCTGGGCATTTTCTACAGAGGGGTTGATTGGAGGTACCAGATGGGTATGGATGCTGCGAGTAATGGGAACTTCAACACCATGTATCCAGATGATGCGGTTGTGTTGATTGAGAACTTGGTGTCTAGTAATAGCACCAAGAATGCTGATTTCGAGTGGAAGAAGCAAGCTGGAGGAGTTGATGGATCGCAGATTGCTGAAGTTCAAGCAAAGCTGGATTTTCTGATCGGAAAGTCGAAGAAGACTGTACACTTTGCTGATGGAGTCGATAATATCGGTGGAGATGAAGTGGAGGATGTTAACTACGTTGGTGGTTCTGGATTTCAGGGTCAACAATTTGGGTACAACAACAACCGAAACTTCAACAACAACACTCGCAATTACGGGAACTCTTCGTACCAGCCCATCACTCCAAAGTCCACAGAGAATAAGATGGAATTCATGATGGAACAGATTCTTCGGGGACAAGAGAAGTTGCAATGTGACTTCAATGGGAAGTTTGACTCTCTGTACATTGAGCTGAATGGGAAGATTGAAGCTATCAATCAGACCCAGAGGAAGCTGGAAACTCAGGTCGCTCAGACAGCAACAGCTGTGAAAAGGCAGGAAGGTTTTCTTCCAGGGAAAACTGAGAATCCAAGAGCACACATCAATGCAATCACCATAGGAGGTGCTAAAGAAGCCACTACAGTGGTAGAGAAGGGTTTTGATGCAGTAATTTTCGACGATGCTGTTGAAGATGACGACTGGGATTCTGAAATCGCCTAGGTATCGATCGATACCAGCCAGTGTCGATCGATACCGATCCAGACACCTGCACGATGGAATCCAAAATCCCGAGTATCAATCGATACTCATCCAGTATCGGTCGATACTGAGACATAGGTCGAGAAGGGACCAGAGATTGTCAAGGAGAGGGTGTACAAACCCATAATACCTTATCTTATGCCTCGTATTATGACAAAGAAGGAATGGGAGGATGCCAGATGCAAAGCTATGTTGGATAAGCTTGTTGTGGAGTTTCCTGTGGTTGATGATATATATGACGATGAGAATTCGAACAACACCCCAGCATCGATCGATACCCTACCTGGATCGATCGATACCCTCCCAGATACTGCAAAGGAGCCGCGTATGAGTGTTGACAAACTTCGCAAGCCTAAGAAGTTGAATCCTATTCCTCAACACCTCCGAGCTCCCATCACTCCAAAGCAGCTGCGTGGCTTTGAGAAGATGGTACGAAGGATACCCCACTCGTTCACTTTTGAAGAAGCTCTAGAGGGCTGGCCTCTGCTAAGTCACTTCAAAGATTGCAGAGAAAATCTGGAAGAAATTAAGGCACTCTTCATCAAGGCAAGACGCAAGTCACTACCGCTGAGGCAGTTGACCCAGAGGGAAGACCCAGGAAAATTCACAGTTCCATGCTCCATCTCTGGAGTTGAATTCGATGCGTCTCTCGTTGACTCAGGGTCTAGCGTCAATGTCATATCACGGGACATCGTTGAACGATTGAGGGCTGATATAAGGCCCCCTACGATGCTTCTCACGTTTGCGAACTCCTCCACCTCACCTTCATACGGTACTATCCATGCTTTGCCTGTTAAAGTAGGAGATTGTCTGGTACCCACTAATTTTCAGGTTGTGGAGATGAGCGAAGGATCTGAGGTTTATTTGCTCCTGGGACGACCATTTATGGCTACTGCTGGCGCGATCATAGACACACCTAATAAGAGACTCTCTTTCTCTTACATTGACGGAGAGATCTACTATGATGCCATTCCCTCTAGAGGTGCTCCCACACATGTCTCGTGTTTCACTGTTGTCACAAGAGAGACATTGGTAGTTGATCTTTTGGAAGAGCCTCCTGACGACCCAACTGTCATAGACATTTTGGTTGAACCGCCCAGCATCCCCAAGAAAGTTGTCAGCAAGGCTAAGGCAACAAAGAAGAAGGCGAAGAGCAAAAGAGTCGAGAGTGCTCCCTCTATGACCTTAATCCCTCAGAAGTGTGATGGGGATTCGATTGAGTACAAGGTGAAGTGCAAAGGAACTTCGAAGCCATTCTCTAAGGCTCGAGTTCTTCTTACTTCGGAGCTGAAAGAGAAAGGACAAGAATTTATGGAGAGCATGTTGAGCAGAACTCTGAGTCTGCAAGTATCTAGCTGTGGAACTTGCATAGGAGTAAGCTCTCAATTTTGTCCTGACTGATCACCTGAGCCAAAGTCAAGCTACTGACTTTAAACGAGCGCTTGGTGGGAGGCAACCCACTGGTGAGTCTGCTTTTGAGTCATTTTTCTTTCTATTTTTCGTTATGTGTTTGTGTCAGGATAAACAAGGAGCAAAACTCGAAATCGCCCGAGTATCGATCGATACCACATTGGTATCGGTCGACACCAATCTCGAATGTACAGTTTATCATGTCGATTTAAGCCTGGTATCGATCGATACCAGGCCGTGTGTCGATCGATACCAGATGTTCCAGCACGGTAACTTCTTGTTTTTCTTAATTCTATTATGTTCTTTTGTTTTCTTTTACCAACTCTAGGCTAGATAACACTGGGGACAGTGTTGTTTAAGTCTGGGGGAGGTGTCTGCTGACATTGTTTTTGTTTCTCTTAGAGTCATAAAAAAAAAAAAAAATTTCGTTTTTATTGATTCAAAACTTGTTGGAGATGATGATCCTATGCTTGAATTGTTGTTTTGATCTTGTTTTTGAGCGCACAGTGCTACAAGATCCGCTCTAGATCGACTAATGAAAAATCCAAGGACTGACCAGTTGACTAGAAAACATCCATGTCTCCAGCATAGTTCTTCTGAAGCCTAAGCCAATTTTTTGCACTTCATCAATGTGGTTAGTGTTGACAGAGCTTGATTCATCATTCATATCTGACAAATGAACCCATATGTTTAAAGTAATGGTATCTCTCTCCCCTGTTACAAGTTGATAAATAAGAGCATAAAAGATGAAATGATTGCTAGGAAAATTTCCAGCGATCCCATTATTCTACTTAAGAGGGAATGATCACACAAAGGTTGAAAGCGAGGTTAGGAAAATTTCCCGTGATACCACTATTCGCCTAAACTTTTGATACATAAAGAGGGAAGAACCAGGGATTCGGTAGCAAACACCATCAATACTCGCGTTTTGGACCTTGATGTGTATATGCAGATCTAAAAAAGAGAGAGAACATAATAAGAAATAAGTCTGGGGGAGAGAAAGTGATACAAAAAGTGTGAAATTGGATGGTTGGCTGCAGCGATAAAACTGGCGATGAGGGCTTTATTTGAACAATGCTGCGAGATAATGTGTGGAGTCTGGAAAAGCTGCGAATGTCTGATATGCTCAATTTAATACCCTAAAGTACTAAAGCAGTTGTTATAGTAAAGCTAGGGGTCGAACCACAGAAGACTCACAGAGATCACACAATAGATTATGAAGTGTCGAATTACGCTAAGCCAAACGAATGTAATTAAAAACAGTGCAGAAATTAAACAGTTGTAAATCAATCAGGGAAATATAGGCTCAGGGTTTTTCTCAGGAAATCAATGAATGCAGATAAACTAACTAACATGATTCAGATTTAGCGCAGTTCTTGAACTCAAAACACTAAAATATAGCTAACCAACTCTCGTTGCGAAAACTATCTAAATCTAAATCCTAGGAATTCCAAATCTCTTTGCGAATCCTAAATTCTAAATCAGCTTTAATATCAGGTTTGATATGTTCACAAATCAATTAAACCAAATCTCTTTGCGAATAATCAATTTGCTCACCTAGGTCCTATCAGGTAATTAATCGCACTCTCGTGCCTAATCAATTATCCTAAGATCTAAGTTCCAGATTTATCAACCTAGAATTAGCTATGAACACAACCTAAGGTGAAGAACTATAATTCAGATGGTGAATCCTAATAAGATAATTAACCTAGCATTCAAAGAAATCCTTTATGAGAAAACCCCAAACCTAAGGTGGATCTACTCAGACATGGCAGTTAAATCAAAAGACATGTTTGAATAAATCATCAATAGAATAATAACAAAGGTTCTTGAGATCTGATCTCGGACGAAGGGAAATCAGATTTGTCTCAAAACCAGAGAAAATAAAGCATAAAAAGGCATAGCCTAAACAATGGCTGTAAAACTCCTATTTATAACCTAAAACACGATCTGGGGTCTTCTCGTAATTATCAGAAACTTCTGGACCAAATTGCAATTCTTCAACTCTTCATTAAGTCGCGATGTTGTGTCAGCCTCGAAGGGTATCGATCGATACCAGGGGGTATCGATCGATACCTGTCGTGGAATCAGGTTCTCAGCGACACAACTTCTGCTTCTGCTCCAAACTGCTCCAGAAAGCTCCAATACTTCCAATAATACTCCAAATGTGCTATGACCTGTAAAAGACTCTAAAAGACTACAAAACAATAGAAGGACTCTATAAAAAGGACTTATATCATGGCCTAAATGGGGTAAAAACCATGATATATCAATGTCTACGGAGAAGTACATGGTGGTTGGATCAAAAGCTGGTTAGGTATCATTTGGGTGCTTGGGATAAGGATCTTTGTAATGGTTCCTGAATAGGTGAGTCTCTGTGTTTTTAAACCTCTATCTCTGGTTTAGTCTTCTATTTGCTTGAGAGCAAGCAAAGTCTAAGTCTGGGGGAGTTGATATATCATGGTTTTTACCCCTTTTAGGCCATGATATAAGTCCGTTTTATAGAGTCTTTCTAGTATTTTGGAGTTTTTAGAGTCTTTTACAGGTTTTAGCACGTTTGGAGCATTATTGGAGATATTGGAGCTTTCTGGAGCATTCTGGAGCAAAGCAGAAATTCGTGTTGCTGAGTACCCGATTTGAAGCATCAGTATCGATCGATACCCCCTTGTGTCGATCGATACCCATCGCAGCAGACACGACTTGCGACTTTTCCAAGAATTGAAGAATTGCAGATTTGCCCCAGAAGACTTTAATGTTTACAAGAAGACCCCAGAACGTGTTTTAGCTTTATAATTAAGTTTTTTCAGCCACTTTTATAGACCCCAGAAAATTTCAACTTTGATTCTACTTTGGTTTTTGGAGAGACAACTCTGAACTCCTGTTTTTATTGATTTCTTTGATGATCTATTCAATCATGTTGTTTTCAATCTCCATGTCTGAGTAGATCCACTTTAGGTTCAGGGTTCTCATAAGGGTTTTCTCTGAATGCTAGGTTGATTAGTTTATTAGGATTCACCATCTGAATTAGTTCTTCGCCTTAGGTTGTGTTCAAAGCTAATTCTAGGTTGACGAATCTGGAACATAGATCTTAGGATAATTGATTAGGCACGACAGTGCGATTAATTACCTGATAGAACCTTAGGTGAGCAAATTGATTATTCGCAAAGAGATGTTTAATTGATTTGTGAACATATCAAACCTGAAATTAAAGCTGATTTATTCTTAGGAATTTGCAAAGAGATTTGGGATTCTGAAGTTTATATTTAGATAATTCTCGCAACGACAGTTGGTTAATTATACTTTAGTGATTTGAGTTCGAGAACCGTGCTAAATCTGAATCATGTTAGTTAGTTTATCTGTATTCATTGATTTCCTGAGAAATACCCTGGGCCTATATTTTCCTCCATCGAATTACAACACTTTTACTGTTCATTGTCTTTTATTTCATCTGATTTGCTTAGCTTGATTCGATACTATACAATCTATTGTGTGATTTCTGTGAGTCCTTGTGTTCGACCCCTACACTTACTACAACTACTGCTTTAGTACTTTTAGGGTATTAATTTGAGCATATCAAACCTTCCTCTGGCAGGAAATCATCAATAGGAACGACTTATATCATGGCCTAAAAGGGGTAAAAACCATGATATATCAGTTCTACATCTCAGCTTGGTCTATTATCGGGAACGATTTCATAACAGCGGTTCACTCATTTTTCGAGTTCGGGTTTATGCCTAAGGGAGTTAAAGCTACGATTCTAGCTTTAATCCCCAAAACTGAAAATGCTCAAACGATGCAGGATTCTCGACCAATTGCTTGTTGTAATCTCTTGTACAACGTCATTTCTAAAATCCTAGGTAATAGTTTAAAGGAGATTCTACCAGAAGCTTTTGAGCCTAACCAAAGTGCATTCGTTCAAGGGCATATTCTTCTTGAGAATGTGTTACTTGCAACGGAGCTAGTTAAAAACTATCACAAAGACTCGGTATCCACTCACTGCGCCATTAAATTTGACATCTTGAAACCTTTTGACACGGTCCAATGGTCCTTCGTAGTTCAAGTGCTGCGAGCTATGGAAATACCGGAATTGTTTTGTTCATTGGATATACCTCTTATCTAGACATCATCTTTCTCAGTATCGGGTAATGGAGATTTGGAGGGTTTTTTTCCAAGTGCTAGGGGTATAAGACATGGCTGCTCCCTTTCGCCTTACCTCTATGTGATTGTCAACAATATGCTGCCAAAGATGCTTAATACAGCAGCTTCTCAACACATGTTCGGGTATCACCCATTATTTCAAGTGGTGGGATCAACGCATCTTAGTTTTGAGGACGATATCTTGGTTTTTACAGATGGAGAACAATCATCTATACAAGGCGTTCTTTCGGTATTTACCAGATTTGCATGCATCTCGAGGATGTGCATTAATGGTGCTAAATCGACGGTGGTTAAGGCCGGTCTTGGCCGAGAAAACACATCAGTGGAAGGATCATCGGTGGGCATTGCGACAGGCACTTTGCCTATACGATATCTCGTCTTTCCTCTCACGACAAAGTCTATGAGTCCACTTGACTACAAAGACAAGATAAACAAACGATTGCTCTCATGGACAAATCTTGCTCTATCTTACGTCGGTAGATTACAACTCATCAAATCGGTAATAAAAAGTATCTCAAAATTTCGGTGTTCAGTTTTTATTCTCTCAAAGAAATATTTGGATACTATAGAAAGCATGTGCAACGCTTTTTTGTGGTCGGGTAATCCGAATGATACACACAAAGCAAAAGTATCTTGGGAGGAGATCTGTTATCCTAAGGATAAAGGTGGTTTGGGCATTCGGAGATTAAGAGACTCATCTCGTGTCTTCGGTTTAAGCTTAATTTGGCGGTTGTTCTCACTTTCGGGCTCTCTCTGGTGGCTTAGACGACACATTATCTATTGAAATATGTTTCATTTTGGGATGTCAAAAAGGTAACGAAAGCTTCATGGATGTGGCATAAATTACTTAAGCTTCGAGATAAGGCAACGACTTTTATCCAAATCGATGTAAGAGACAGTAAGTCCACATCTTTTTAGTTTGATATTTGGCTCCACATGGGACCTATTATTGTTGTTACGTGAGATATCAAGGCTGCTCTGTATTAGACGTACAAATACTGGTGCAGACGCTTGTCCTGGTATGTATTGGCAAATCAGAGCGAATAGAAGTCGGCATTTTCCAGCTCTACTTGATCAAATACAAGCAGTGCTACCTCCAAATCCAGATGTTGTTAAGGATACTCAACTTTGGAGACATCCTGATGGGGATTTTTGAGAAAAGTTCTATGCAAGTAAAACTTGGAATCAGATCAGACCGGTTCGAGATAAAGTCCCATGGGCGCGCACGATCTGGTTTTTCCAAGCAATTCCAAGATATTCTTTCATAGTTTGGATTGCTATTCGAGACAGTTTATCCACATAGGTTTGAAGACAATCCAACGGTTAGATCTCAAGATACATCTAATTGACTGATGGCATGTTCTGCAGTCTCGCGAAAGAAGCAAGAGACGAATTAAAGTTTCAACCTCATAGGCCAACCACCGCTGGTCCAGGCTCTCCAACCGCGGTGAAGACACTCCTGGCAGCGGGAAGAGGCTCTCCTGCCGCAGCAAAAGGCTCTCCTGCCGCAGCAAAACCATCTTTGGCCCCAGGTCGGGCCCACTCACCCGCGGCCAGCCAAAAACGGCCCAAAACCAGCTCGTTCGAAGCCCTCTTAAAGCCCACTTTGTTTTCTCTTCAAAAAACCCTAAGGACGACCAAAGCAAGAGTTGAAGACCTATAAACACATGTTTTACAGACACCTTTTAGTTTACTTTTGTATTACTTTTCTTAAGCTTTTGTTCTTACTTTCAAGATTGGTGAAGAAGCTCTCTCCGGACTTAGTTCTTAAAATCGAGAGGCTCCTTCACCAACCTCATGTTCTTTATCTATTCATGTCTTTGCTTTCTTTAATCGTGTCCGAGTAGTTCGCTTGTTGGACAAAGGGATCTCAAGGGGCTCTTATGGATCGATTAGGGTTCTTCATTATATCCTTATTTTAATGCATGTTTGCATGATTAGCTACCTTGCAACTGGTCTTAGATAATTTTAGAACTACAAAATTACTGGATCTATATGTTTAACCTAGGGTAGGCGAGCAAAACAGTCACAAGATATGAAAACATACTTGTGGAGGGGTTGTGAGCGTTAACGATCTTTGCGTATCATCATAACTTTTTGCGCGGGGAGACGAAAGCTATCGGTCGAGTACTAAAGTTAGCGGTGTGTAGGATGTACGAAAGTAGGCTACACACAGTGTCCGTGTTCCAAGTTCAAGAACCAAAAGATGATAAAAAGTCGCATTAAAAACTATATAAGCTCGTTTTAGGTCATTCTAAAAGGGGAGCTCGTTTTTAGACAGAAGAAAAGGGAGAAAAGGAGGCGACACCGAAGGAGAGAGAGGAGGTGCAAGGGGATCATCATTCGATCTCCGTATTCACCCGTGTTATTCGTTCTTCACTTTTTATCTCTTTAATTCTGCAATACTTTATTACTCCTATGATGTTTTGCTACAACATGATTGAGTAATTCTCGAGTTGGGTTTAAAGGGATTTTTTAAAGGGTATTTCATGGTTTAATTCGATGATGTGTTTGATTTAGGGTTTCTAATCTTCTATGTGTTCTTCGTTTATTCTTATTCGTTAATGCATGTTTCTTTGTTCCACTTAGAGTCTGATCCTAGGTTGAATTAGATTCGCGGAAGTGTTTTCTAATTGCTTGAACTAGAATGAAACGAGCAATTTCGCTATAAGAGACGGAAACTACTTATAGAGTATTGTGAGCGATGACGAATCCTAAACGAAATAATGCGTTACCTCCTTCGCGGCCAGAGACAAAAGCTACTGGTCGAGTTGGTCGGTAATAGTTGGTAAGGATCACGGTAGTAACCTAATCATTCATTTGTGATTCGAGTTCAAGAATTTTCATAGTTGGTTACCTTTATCATTTATTTTTACATCGTTTTAGCTATGAATCCCTGCGAATACCCTTAAGCCCATCGTTTAGTTTAATTGATTACAACCTCGTCTATTCCACCGTCTAGTTTAGATTCTAGTGATACAAAACCAACTCCAAATTATTTGCGTTCCAATTTGATTTAAGTATCTGATTGCTTCATACCGAAACAACAAAATCTCTGTGGTTCGACCCCTAAGTACTACAACGTACATATGTGTATTTGCAGACAATTAGGGTTACAAATATAAAACTTGAAGCTTAGTTACAATCTGATCGCATCAAGTTTTTGGCGCCGTTGTCGGGGATTTTGATTTTTTTTCTTACGAATCTCTGCTTAAATCAATATAACGTCTACTTATTGTTATTTTTTTTTTGCATTTTAGGCTACTTTTTGATGGGAGACCGAGACTTAGGTCTCAAACCTCTAGGTGATCCGCCACCATGGTACGATGGGGATCCACAGGATGACGAGTAAGATGATCTTTCCAATGGCAAAAATGAAATGATAAACACCGAAGGGAGAGAACCAAAAATTTGTGAATTCGATGCGCCTCTTCTCTTGGATCGGAGAGCTATTCAACCACCCCCTCCCAAAAATGGCGATACTGAAAATACGGTACACTACATAGCTCTGGTTAAACAACACCAATTAAGTGGTTATTCAACGGAAAATCCGATAGATCATATCGATTTTTTCGAAGAAATATGTTCAACCGTAAAATCAAATAAAAATTACCATCAATGTAAATTGTTTTCGTTCTCCTTGAACGACAAAGCCAGCAAGTGGCTAAAGACCGTGAGTGCCGCGTCTATCACAACATGGGAAGGTTGTAAAGTGGCTTTCATAAATCGCTTCTTCACGAAAGTTCGTACTTACCTCTGTAGGGGTAAAATACAAAACTTCCAACAAGAAGAGACAGAAACACTCTATTATGCTTGGGAGCGCTTCAAAAAATAAGCGAGGGACTGCCCGCACCATGAATTTTCCGAAGAATATTTGATGAGCATCTTCTATCAAGGCATCGACCCAAAGTAAAAAGAATCGCTCGACACCGCAAGCAGTGGGGACTTCGCCACCAGATCCGTGGACGACGCTCGAATCCTCATCAGTAACTTTCTGAGGAGTATCAACAATCGAGCAGAATTCACCCAACTCCGACGTTCCCAGAAAGAACAAGAGAAGACGAAAAAGTTGGAATGCTTCACACTCACAGTGGACCATCTCGGTATGGAAGGATCAAACGAGTCACGCGCAATGCACAACCTTGATAGCTTTGGAAATCCAAATGGCTCTCAAAACTGGGGCGACATAGATTATTTCGAAATTGGGGCTAACCGTTTCATCCAAAAGGTAACTAAAGAAGCAGAAGCATGCATAAACCAAGGTCTCGAGCGAAGCACACCCCGCCGCGGGTGGAGTCCGCACGACCGCTAACAGGAGGAGCTTCGCCGCGGGTCCGACGGTCATGACCGCGGCCAACAGGAGCTTCGCCGCGGGTGTAATCTCCTGAGCCGCAGCCAGGTGCAATTTTCCCATGACCAGCCTGTTCTCGAGCCAATGTTAGGGGTTCAATCCCAACTCATGCTCTCTGCAAATCCACCCATCTAAGATCTTGAAAGAATTGAACAAATGATGCGAAGACTTGAAGCCTCTCGCTGGAAAGACACATATGAATTAAGTGCCAAAATGGACACGTTGTACAATGATTTGAATGAAAAAAATCGTAAGTCTCTCTTCTCAAGTCGAGGAGGCAAAAACTGAATTGTCAAAGGCGAGCTCATCCTTAAAGGAGCTGAATGAATTCTCCTCCGAGGATATAGACAACTTGCATGCAATCATGATTAGAAGTGGCACGACTTACAAAGAGCCGAAATTCCTGAAAAATCACGAAGAGACAGGAAGGGAAGAAAACACAGTTAGAAAAGAGGGAGAGAATGCACTTGATAACTTGACCACCAACCCGTGCCTATAAACCAAAACCACCCTATCCGAATGCCATGGAGGCGCCAAAGAAAAAGAAAGAAAGAGCTAAACTAAAGGAAATAATAGAGCAGCTAACGGTTATACTACCTTTTGTCGAAGCTTGCGCAATGATCCAGCCTCTGAGAAAATTTATGAAAAGCATCCTGACCAACTCCCTGGAACTTGAAGAAGAAGTTATGATGAACACTCATGAATGTAGTTCAATCTTGCAAAACCATTCCCCTCGAAAAAGAGGTGACCCAGGAAGCTTCGTGCTCTCGTGCACCATAAAAGGTGTAACATTTGAGCGCTATCTATGCAACTTGGGGTCAAACATAAACATGATGCCACTGTCAGTTGCTAAACGTTTATGGAACCACACTTTTCGGCCGACTAAGATTTCACTAATACTAGCGGATCGTTTGGTTCGACGACTGATATGCGTCCTCGTCGACGTATCCATCGTGATCGGAGGATGATGCATTCCTACTGATTTCGTGGTACTCGAGTTAGAGAAGGAACCCGCGGATCCCCTTATACTTGGGCGACCATTACTATCCACCGCAGGGGCGATGACCAACGTCCCGGAGGGGAAAATAGACTTACACTTAGGTGACCTCGTGATGCACTTCGATATGAGAGAAAGCCTTAGTAAACCAACCCTAGACGACCAAGCTTTCTGGCTTGATGAGGTCGACAAGGTCACTAAGGAATTCTATGAAGAATTACTTCTGAGTGACCCATTTAAATTCGTAATCTCGGACGCAAAAGATGGGGGCAGCACTCTCGAAGAAACCTTGAGTGATTGTGTGAAAATGCTCGATAAGGCTGAAATTTACAAAAAGGCTGTGAGCTACCTTGATTTAAAGAACAAAATGGATATTCCAACAATGCCGAAGGACACTTCTGCAGCAATAAATGACCCGTGGGGAGAACTGAAAGCTCCTAAAGTGGAGCTAAAACCCCTTCTAGTCGGTCTCAAGTACACTTTCCTTGGACCAAATTCGACTTACCCGGTCATTATAAATTATGGTCTGAGTAAAGCCGAGACAACAATGTTACTATGCGAGTTAAAAAAGTACTGGAAGGCTGTAGGATTCTCGCTTGATGACATACCAGGAATCTCTCCGGATCTCTCTATGCACAAGATCCATCTCGAAGATAACGCCAAAAATTTAGTGGAGCACCAAAGGAGGTTAAACCCTTACTTGATGAGCGTCGTCAAGAAGGAAATTATGAAGCTTTTAGAAGCCGGGATCATCTTCCCAATTTCGGACAGCCCTTGGGTTAGCCAAGTTCACATTGTCCTGAAAAAAGGAGGGATCATTGTGATCAAGAACGAGAAAGATGAAATGATTGCCACAAGGACCGTCACCGGACACCGCATGTGCATCGACTATAGAAAGCTGAATGCTGCAACTAGGAAAGACCATTTCCCTTTGCCATTTATAGACCAAATACTGGAGAGATTGGCTAAACATCAATACTACTACTTCCTCGATGGATATTCTGGATTTTTCCAGATTCCCATCCGACCAGAAGATCAAGAGAAGACAACTTTCATTTGTCCGTACGGAACGTTTTCTTACCGACGAATGCCTTTTGGATTATGTAACGCGCCCGCGACTTTCCAGAGGTGCATGCTGTCGATATTTACCGAATATATCGAGGACTTTATGGAAATCTTCATGGATGACTTTTCCGTTCACGGGTCCTCATTCCATACGTGCTGGCGAATCTGGGGAAAGTTCTACAAAGGTGCGAAGACAAACATCTAATCCTGAACTTGGAAAAATATCATTTTATGGTGCGAGACGGAATGGTGCTCGGGCATAGAATTTCAGAAAAAGGAATCGAAGTGGATAACTCAAAAATTGAGGTCATGACAAGGCTACAACCTCCTACAAAAGTAAAAGGTATCCAGAGTTTTCTCGGGCACGCCAGATTCTATAGGAGGTTCATAAAAGTCATTTCCCTAATAGCTAGGCCCCTCACGCGTCTATTTTGCAAAGAAACGAGCTTCGAATTCAACGATGAATGCCTAGCTACGTTCCATAAACTCAAAGACGCCATTGTCTCCGCTCCAGTCGTGCAACCACCTGATTGGGAACAACCATTCGAAATCATGTGTGATGCAAGCGACTTTGCAGTTGGAGCAGTACTCAGGCAGCGGAAGGATAAGAAGTTGCATGCGATCTATTACGCAAGCAGAACAATAGACGACACTCAATGCAATTATGCGACGACGGAGAAGGAACTTCTGGCTGTCGTATTTGCTTTCGAGAAGTTTCGATCCTACCTTGTTGGATCCAAGGTGATAGTCTATACTGATCATTGATATATCATAGTTTTTACCCTGTTTAGGCCATGATATAAGTCATTTTTATAGAGTCTTTCTAGTGTTTTGTAGTCTTTTACAGGTTATAGCACGTTTGGAGCATAATTGGAGATATTGGAGCTTTCTGGAACATTCTGGAGCGAAGCAGATATCCGTCTAGCTGAGACATCAAAATCACCTGAGTATCGATCGATACCCGTCGAGGAAACAGAAGGATCGCGACTTATTGAAGAGTTGATTAATTGCAGAATTGGCCCAGAAGACTTTGATATTTACAAGATGGCCCAGAACGTGTTTTAGCTATATAATTAGGTTTTCGGCCACCTGTTTAGGCTATGCTTTATTCTATACTTTGATTTTACTTTGGTTTTAGAGAGACAAGTCTGAATCTCCCTACGTCCGAGATCAGATCTCTAAACCTTTCTGATTATTCTATTGATGATTTATTCAGTTATGTTGATTGTTTCATTCTCCATGTCTGAGTAAATCCACTTTAGGTTTAGGGTTTTCTCATAAAGGATTTCTTTGAATGCTAGGTTAATTATCTGTTTAGGATTCACTATCTGAATGAGTTCTTCACCATAGGTTGTTCTCAAAGCTAATTCTAGGTTGACGAATCAGGAACTTAGATCTTACGATAATTGATTAGGCACGACAGTGCGATTAATTACCTGATAGAACCTTAGGTGAGCAAATTGATTATTCGCAAAGAGATTTGGTTTAATTGATTTGTGAACATATCAAACCTGAACTTTAAAGCTGATTTAGACTTTAGGATTCGCAAAGAGATTTGGAATTCCTAGGATTTATATTTAGATAATTCTCGCAACGACAGTTGGTTAATTATACCTTAGTGATTTGAGTTCAAGAACTGCGCTAAATCTGAATCTTGTTAGTTAGTTAGTCTGCATTCATTGATTTTCTGAGAAACACACTGGGCCTATATTTCATCCATTGATTTACAACTCTTTTAATTTCTGCACTGCTTTCAATTACACATGTTTGCTTAGCTTGATTTGACACTATACAATCTATTGAGTGATCTCCGAGAGTCTTTGTGGTTCGACCCCGAGCTATACTGCAACTGCTGCTTTAGTACTGTTAGGGTATTAATTTGAGCATATCAAATTTAGCGCCGTTGCCGGGGACTCAATTTCGCTTTTAGATTTTAGCTGTCGAGTTTCGACTAAGTCCGCCAGTATCGAACGATACTCACTAGTATCGGTCGATACTCCGGCGATTTCTTTATTGATATCGATCGATACCCTCCAGTGTCGATCGATACTCAACGTATTTCTTTTTGGTTACTTACGTGCCTTGTCTAGTGTTTTGTTTGCAGGTGTATGCCTGTTCGTGAAACCAGAAGCAACAAGAGCACTCAGCTAGTTGAACTGTCACTGGAACAGCTAGCACTTGTGGAACGCACAAACAGAAAGACCAAGCAAACATCAGGGATGAATAACCCAGTGGTTTTAAGAGCTGATGAGGCTGGGATTCTGAGAGACCAAGAGGGTCACATGTGCAATGAAGGAGGGCAGCGACTTGATGAAGCTGGAAACGTCGTTGTCCCTCCTGCTGCTGTTATTGAGATTGTCGCGCCAGCTGGGCGCGCCAACGTTGGGAATGCTGCAGGTAATCAAGCTAGGAAACTTGGCGAGCACAACAGACCTGATCAGTTCTATGCCAATCGATCTGCGATTCGCATCCCAACTTTTCAGAGGAACGATTTCGAGCTGAAGCCTGCGTACTACGCTCTTGTAAGTCAGAGCCCTTTCCATGGCCTACCTCATGAGCATCTCATGGATCATATCGAGAGGTTCGAAGATTTGGTCACTGGTATGAAGTACAATGGAGTGCCCAATGAGTACCTTTTCTGCAAACTCTTCCCGTACTCTCTTGGTGGAGATGCTGCTTATTGGCTGAAGCAGTTGACTCCTGGTTCACTAACTACATGGGAAGAGACCAAGAATGCATTCCTGTGCAATTTCTATGATGATGCGAGATCCGAAGAGCTCATGAACAAAATTTCACAGTTTTCTCAAGGTCCAACAGAGGGACTCAAGGCTGCTTGGATTCGCTTCAAATCATATCAGAGAGATTGTCTGCACCATGGGTTCAATCAGGTTCAGCTGCTGGGTACCTTCTACAGAGGGATCGATTGGAGGTACCAGATGGCTCTGGATACTGCGAGTAATGGAAACTTCAACACCAGATATCCAGATGATGCAGTTGTGCTAGTTGAGAACTTGGCGTTTAGCTAGCAATAGCACCAAGAATGCTGATTTCGAGAGGAAGAAGCAAGCTGCAGGAATTGATGGGTCTCAGATTGCTGAAGTTCAAGCGAAGCTGGATATTTTGCTTGGGAAGTCGAAGAAGACTGTGCACTTTGCTGACGGAATCGATAATATCGGTGGAGCTGAAGTAGAGGATTGTAACTATGTAGGTGGTTCTGGATTTCAGGGTCAGCAATTTGGGTTCAACAACAACCGAAACTTCAACAACAACAATCGCGATTACGGGAACTCTTCGTACCAGCCCATCCCTCCAAAGTTCACAGAGAATAAGATGGAATCCATGCTTGACCAGATTCTTCTGGGACAGCAAAAACTGCAAGTGGATTTCAATGGGAAGTTTGACTCGCTGTACATGGATCTTAATGCGAAAATCGAAGCCATCAATCTCTCCCAGACGAAGTTGGAAACTCAGGTTGCTCAGACCGCATCAGCTGTGCAGAGGCATGAAGGTTTTCTTCCAGGGAGAACTGAAAATCCAAGAGCACACGTCAATGCGATCTCTTCAAGTGCAGAAAATTTCGATGAAGATCCTGAAATCGCCAAGGCATCGATCGATACCCCCAAGTGTCGATCGATGCCAGTTACAATTCTGAAACGGGATACTTCCAAAACCCGTGTATCGATCGATACCCCCCTCGTATCGATCGATACTGAGGAGCAGGTTGAGAAGAAGCCTGAGATTGTCAAGGAGAGGGTGTATAAACCCAAGATGCCTTATCCTATACTTCCTAAGCTGACAAGGAAGGAATGGGAGGACGCTAGATGCAAATATTTGCTGGATAAGCAGAATGTGGAGCTTCTTTCTGATGATGATGTATCTGCCAGGGACAATTCAACTGCACTAGTATCGATCGATACCCTACCTGGTGTCGATCGATACCCCTCG
>PKML01056113.1:56014-97748 GCA_002933935.1 Eutrema yunnanense | reverse complement strand
TAGGTGAGCAAATTGATTATTCGCAAAGAGATTTGGTTTAATTGATTTGTGAACATATCAAACCTGAACTTTAAAGCTGATTTAGACTTTAGGATTCGCAAAGAGATGTGGAATTCCTAGGATTTAGATTTAGATAATTCTCGCAACGACAGTTGGTTAATTATACCTTAGTGATTTGAGTTCAAGAACTGCGCTAAATCTGAATCATGTTAGTTAGTTAGTCTGCATTCATTGATTTCCTTAGAAACACCCTGGGCCTATATTTCATCCATTGATTTACAACTCTTTTAATTTCTGCACTGCTTTCAATTACACATGTTTGCTTAGCTTGATTTGACACTATACAATCTATTGAGTGATCTCCGTGAGTCTTTGTGGTTCGACCCCTAGCTATACTGCAACTGCTGCTTTAGTACTGTTAGGGTATTAATTTGAGCATATCAATAATGCGGCGATAAAATATTTGATGTCTAAGAAAGACGCAAAACCTAGACTAATAAGGTGGATACTCCTCTTGCAAGAATTCGAGATCGAAATTCGAGATCGAAAAGGAACAGATAACGGAGTAGTGGATCACCTTTCTCAAATACGAGTGGAAGACAAAGTGCCCCTGAATGACAGTTTGCCAGATGACAGCGTCTATGCAATAGACGCAATACCTAACACCACACATGAAATTCGTTCACAGCCACTGAAACGACGACTAGACACGTTCGACACCCTGTGGTTCAGAAACATTGCAAATTACCTTGCTGCGGACGTTGAACCACCACAATTCTCTGGGTATATGAAGAAGAAATTTTTGCGAGATATAAGACACTACTTTTGGGATGAACCATACCTTTACAAGAGATGTGAAGATGGTTTATATCGACGATGCGTGGCTGAAGAGGAAATGGACGGGATACTATTCAGATGTCATAGCTCAGCTTATGCAGGCCATTTCGCAACTTTCAAAACCATCTAAAGTTCTCCAGGCATGTTTCTGGTGGCCAAATTTGTTTAAAGATGCACAAGCTTACATCTCGCGGTGTAATTCGTGCCGACGTATGGGGAGTATAAGTAAGAGGAACGAGATGTCCCATAATTTTTTCCTCGAAGTTGAAATTTTTGACGTATGGGGAATTGATTTCATGGGACCTTTCCCAACCTCCTTTGAAAAACAATACATACTAGTTGCCGTAGACTACGTCTCTAAATGGGTGGAGGCAATTGCTAGCCCTACGAACGACGCGAAAATGGTCATTAAGATGTTCAACTCGATCATTTTTTCGCGTTTTCGAGTTCCTTGAATCGTAATAAGCGATGAAGGGTCTCATTTCATTAACAAGGTCTTTGAAAACCTATTAAAGAAGAATGGAGTTACGCACAAAGTCGCCTCTCCATACCACCCTCAAACAAGTGGCCAAGTGGAGATCTCCAACAGAGAAATCAAGATGAATTTGCAAAAGACAACTGGAGCAAATAGCAAGGATTGGTCTACGAAACTCGACGACACACTTTGGGCATACCGAACGGCATTCAATACACCTTTAGGAACAACGCCATTCAACCTCGTATATGGAAAAGCGTGTCATCTGCATGTGGAACTCGAATACAAAGCATAATGGGCTATCAAAGAGATGAATATGAACATGAAAACAGTTGGGGAAAGGAGACTACTCCAACTACACGAACTAGATGAAATCCGGCACAAAGCCTATGAAAACTCAAATATATATAAAGAGAAGACAAAGGCGTATCACGACAAGAAAATCATAAACCAATCTTTCGCCGCGAACGACAAGGTTCTTCTTTTTCAATTCTCGTCTCAAACTCTTTCCCGGAAAATTGTGATCGAGGTGGTCCGGACCCTTCATAATAAAGGAAGTCAAGCCATACAGAGCTGTTGTCCTATGGGGTAAAACTGGAGACCCATTCCCGGTGAACGGACAGCGTGTCAAGCCATACAACGTAGAAGAAGAAGAAAACGAGAGGGAAATAATGGCCTTGATCGATCCACCACCAGCTTGACCAGCAACAACGTCGAGCTAAATTACTTTAAACAAAAGCGCTCAATGGGAGGCAACCCATTTTAGGTACGTTTTCTTCTTAGTTTTTCTTTCGTTTTCTATTAATGTTTTATTTCTTTGTTATTCAGCTTTCCAACAAAAAAAAAAAAAAAAGAAGATGGAGACACGGTTCGAAACTGCTTGGTCCAGCCCGAACCGTAAGGAAGGACTTGACCGCAAAAGAAGCTCGACCACGGCTGCATCTAGGCGACCCGCGGCGAGACAGCCCTTGGCCGCGGTGACGATCAACCGACCCGCAGCCAGCTTGCCAATCCACGATCCACGGCCATCACCCTGTCGATCCACGATCTATCCCCATCCATTCCCAAACATACCACATCCATTCCCACCACCATATCACCATCTACCATCCTTCATTCACCACCATTTTATTCCCAAAACCATTGCTCAACCGCAGCCATGTAAGTTTTCTTTTTCCCTTAAACTTTTTCAATTATTTACATCCATCTATTTATTTGTCCTTACTTGATTTATTTCACATCGAGGACAGTGTGATTTAAGTCTGGGGGAGGATTCCATCCTTTACTGAGATTCCTAGTTCCCGATGATTTTTGTACGTTTTCTTCTTAGTTTTTCTTTCGTTTTCTATTAACGTTTTATTTTTTTGTTATTCAGCTTTCCAACAAAAAAAAAAAAAAAAAGAAGGTGGAGACACGGTTCGAAACTGCTTGGTCCAGCCCGAACCGCAAGGAAGGACTTGACCGCAAAAGAAGCTCGACCACGGCTGCAGCTAGGCTACCCGCGGCGAGACAACCCTTGGCCGCGGTCACGATCAACCGACCCGCGGCCAGCTTGCCAATCCACGATCCACGGCCAGCACCATGTCGATCCACGATCTATCCCCATCCATTCCCAAACATACCCACATCCATTCCCACCACCATATCACCATCTACCATCCTTCATTCACCACCATTTCATTCCCAAAACCATTCCTCAACCGCATCCATGTAAGTTTTCTTTTTCCCTTAAACTTTTTCAATTATTTACATCCATCTATTTATTTGTCCTTACTTGATTTATTTCACATTGAGTACAGTGTGATTTAAGTCTGGGGGAGGATTCCATCCCTTACTGAGATTCCTAGTTCCCGATGATTTTTGTTTGATCTTTCCAATCCTTGGTTTTGTTTTGTTTGAGGACAAACAAAGTCTTAAGTCTGGGGGAGTTGATAACACCGGTTTTTGACCATTTTTATGGATCACTTTCATATTCTTTTTCAGGTGTTTTAACTCCGTTTTCAATAGTTTTCAAATGATATTCATGTTTTAGTGTTTTGAAAGACATTTCAGGTAACTCGGAGTAAAATAGTGCATTTCGGAACAAAAGTACGTTTTTGGATAAACTCGGAACGTCAGAAGTCTTGCCATCATAGGAGGGATTCTTACCGTATGATCAACACCAAATTAGGCACAACAAAGTAGAGACAACCAGCTTTCAGATACAATTGGATTGGGGACAATCCAATAGTTGGATCCTAAAATATACTCGAAGCACCGAATACCGACGAGGCTGCCGAGAAGCAGTCCACCGCGGGTCGAGAGCTCCCACCCACAGCCAAACACTAGTTTGCCACTCCTGGAGAGAAAGGACCCGCGGCAAGAGCCCAGTTCGCCACTCCTGGAAGCCCCGCACCCGCGGCCGGCCTCTGTTTCGACCCCGAGACCCGTTTTAAGACCGAGCTAATCCCGCCACTCATTAATAAAACCCTAAGCGCTACCCGACGAAGGGAGAAGCTATATAAGCTCTTTTTAGGTCATTCTAAAAGGGGAGCTCGTTTTTAGACTGAAGAAAAGGGTGAAAAGGAGGCGACACCGAAGGAGAGAGAGGAGGCGCAAGGGGATCATCATTCGATCTCCGTCTTCACCCATGTTCTTCGTTCTTCACTTTTTATCTCTTTAATTTTGCAAAACTTTATTACTTCTATGATGTTTTGCTACAGTATGATTGAGTAATTCCCGAGTTGGGTTTAAAGGGATTTTTCAAAGGGTATTTCATGGTTTAATTCGATGATGTGTTTGATTTAGGGTTTTTAATCTTCTATGAGTTATTCGTTTATTCTTATTCGTTAATGCATTATTCTTTGTTTCACTTAGAGTCTGATCCTAGGTTGAATTAGATTCGCAGAAGTGTTTTCTAATTGCTTGAACTAGAATGAAACGAGCAATTTCACTATAAGAGACGGAAGCTACTTATAGAGTATTGTGAGCGATGACGAATCCTAAACGAAATAATGCATTAGCTCCTTCGCGGCCAGAGATGAAAGCTACTGATCGAGTTGGTCGGTAACAGTTGGTTAGGATCACGGTAGTGACCTACTCATACATTTGTGATTCGAGTTCAAGAATTTTCATAGTTGGTTACCTTTATCAGTTATTTTTACATCGTTTTAGCCATGAATCCCTGCGAATACCCTTAAGCCCATCGTTTAGTTTAATTGATTACAACCTCGTCTATTCCACCGTCTAGTTTAGATTATAGTGATACCAAACCAACTCCAAATTATTTGCGGTCCAATTTGATTTAAGTATCCGATTGCTTCATACCGAAAAAACAAAATCTCTGTGTTTCGACCCCTAAGTACTACAACGTACATATGTGCATTTGCAGACAATTAGGGTTACAAATATAAAACCTGAAGCTTAGTTACAATCTGATCGCATCAAATTTTTGGCGCCGTTGCCGGGGATTTTGATTTGTTTTCTTACGAATCTCTGCTTAAATCAATATAACGTCTACTTATTGTTATTTTTCTTTTGCATTTTTAGGCTACTTTTCGATGGGAGACCGAGACTTAGGCCTCAAGCCTCTAGGTGATCCACCACCATGGTACGATGGGGATCCACAGGATGACGAGTAAGATGATCTTTCCGATGGCAAAAATGAAATGATAAACACCGTAGGGAGAGAACCAAAAATTCATGAATTCGATGCGCATCTTTTTTTGGATCGGGGAGCTATTCAACCACCCCCTCCCAAAAATGGCAATACTGAAAATACGGTACACTACATAACTCTGGTTAAACAACACCAATTCAGTGGTTATTCAACGGAAAATCCGATAGATCATATCGATTTTTTCGAAGAAATATGTTCAACCATAAAATCAAATAAAAATTACCATCAATGTAAACTGTTTTTGTTCTCCTTGAACGACAAAGCAAGCAAGTGGCTAAAGACCGTGAGAGCCGCGTCTATCACGACATGGGAAGGTTGTAAAGTGGCTTTCATAAATTGCTTCTTCACGAAAGCTCGTACTTACCTCTATAAGGGTAAAATACAAAACTTCCAACAGGAAGAGACATAAACACTCTATTATGCTTGGGAGCGCTTCAAAAAATAAGCGAGGGACTGCCCGCACCATGGATTTTCAGAAGAATATTTGATGAGCATCTTCTATCAAGGTATCGACCCAAAGTCACAAGAATCGCTCGACACCACAAGCAATGGGGAAGCTACTTATAGAGTATTGTGAGCGATGACGAATCCTAAACGAAATAATGCGTTAGCTCCTCGCGGCCAGTGATGAAACCTACTGGTCGAGGTTGTCTGTAACAGTTGGTTAGGATCACGGTAGTGACCTAATCATACATTCGTGATTCGAGTTCAAGAATTTTCATAGTTGGTTACCTTTATCAGTTATTTTTACATCGTTTTAGCCATGAATTCCTGCGAATACCCTTAAGCCCATCGTTTAGTTTAATTGATTACAACCTCGTATATTCCACCGTATAGTTTA
Source organism: Eutrema yunnanense (assembly GCA_002933935.1). NCBI lineage: Eukaryota > Viridiplantae > Streptophyta > Magnoliopsida > Brassicales > Brassicaceae > Eutrema > Eutrema yunnanense. Next base: position 91,937 of record PKML01056113.1, on the reverse strand, counting down.
GATTCTAGTGATACAAAACCAACTCCAAATTATTTGTGTTCTAATTCGATTTAGGTATCCGATTGCTTCTTACTGAAACAACAAAATCTCTGTGGTTCGACCCCTAAGTACTACAACGCACATCTGTGCACTTGTAGACAATCAGGGTTATAAATATAAAATCTGAAGCTTAGTTACAATTTAATCGCATCAAGTTTTTGGCGCCGTTGCCGGGGATTTTGATTTGTTTTTTTACGAATTTCTTCTTAAATTAATTGAAAATACGGTACACTACATAGCTCTGGTTTAACAACACCAATTCAGTGGTTATTCAACGGAAAATCCGATAGATCATATCGATTTTTTCGAAGAAATATGTTCAACCATAAAATCAAATAAAAATTACCATCAATGTTAACTGTTTTCGTTCTCCTTGAACGACAAAGCCAGCAAGTCGCTAAAGACCGTTAAAGACGCGTCTATCACGACATGGGAAGGTTGTAAAGTGGCTTTCATAAATCGCTTCTTCACGAAAGCTCGTACTTACCTCTATAGGGGTAAAATACAAAAATTCCAACAGGAAGAGACAGAAACACTTTATTATGCATGGGAGCGCTTCAAAAAATACGCGAGGGACTGCCCGCACCATGGATTTTCTGAAGAATATTTGATGAGCATCTTCTATCAAGGCATCGACCTAAAGTCACAAGAATCGCTCGACACCACAAGCAATGGGGACTTCGCCACCAGATCCGTGGACGACGCTCGCATCCTCATCAATAACTTTGCGAGGAGTATCTACCATCGAGTATAATTCGCCCAACTCCGACGATCCCAGAAAGAACAAGAGAAGATGAAAAGCCGGAATGCTTCATACTCGCGGTGGACCATCTCGGTATGGAACAATCAAACGAATCACGCGCACTGCGTAACCTTGATAGCTTTGGAAATCCAAATAGCTCTTAAAACTGGGGCGACATAGATTATTTCGAAATTGGGGCTAACCGTTTCAACCAAAAGGTAACTAACAAAGCAGAAGCATGCAGAAACCAAGGTCCCGAGCGAAGCACACATCGCCGCGGGTGTAGTCCGCACGACCGCGGCCAGGAGGAGCTTCGCCGCGGGTCTGACGGTCCTGACCGCGGCCAATACGAGCTTCGCCGCGGGTGTTATCTCCTGAGTCGCGGCCAGTTGCAGTTTTCCCATGACCAGCTTGTTCTCGAGCCAATGTTAGGGGTTCAATCCCAACTCATGCTCTCTGCAAATCCACCATTCTTAGATCGTGATTCGAGGTCAAGAAATTTCATAGTTGGTTACCTTTATCATTTATTTTTACATCGTTTTAGCCATGAATCCCTGCGAATACCCTTAAGCCCAGCGTTTAGTTTAATTGATTATAATCCCGTCTATTCCACCGTCTAGTTTAGATTCTAGTGATACAAAACAAACTCCAAATTATTTGCGTTCCAATTCGATTTAAGTATCTGATTGCTTCCTGATGATCATCAAGTTTTTCTTAGCAAAATTGACCAGGTTGATATACCTCAGACTTATGAAGAAGCAAAAGATAGTGAGGTGTGGACCAAGGCAGTAAACGAACAACATGGAGCCATGAAGAGGAACAACACTTGGGATGTGGTTAATCTCCCCAAAGGAAAGTAACCAGTTGGTTCCAAATGGGTTTTCACGATCAAATACCATATCAACGATCAAATAGAGAGGCACAAAGCTCGTTTGGTGGCTAAAGGCTTCACTCAAACATATGGAGAAGATTACAAAGACACGTTTGCTCCTCTTGCTAAACTTCGTACTGTTCGTGTTATTATCTATCTTGCCACTAACCTCTCTTGGGATTTATGGCAGATGGATGTGAAAAATGCATTCCTTCAAGGAGAGCTTGAAGAAGAAGTATTTATGAGACCGCCTCCTGGTATTGACATTGAAGAAGGAAAGGTTCTCAAACTTAAGAAGGTTATCTATGGTCTGAAGCAATCACCACGTGCTTGGTATCACAAGCTAAGCAAAACCCTCATTGGAAATGGATTTAAAAGGCCATAAGCTGATCATTCGCTTTTCATTATTCAGGGAGAATCAGGCATTGTCGTTGTCCTTATTTATGCTGATGATATAATTAGTTCGCGCAAGGACAAAGAAGGTATTCAAAATACCAAATCCTCTCTTAAATCTGCTTGTGATATTAAAGACTTAGGTGAACTAAAGTACTTTCTTGGAATAGAAGTATGTCATTATGATGAAGGACTTTTTTTATCTCAAAGAAAGTACACACTTGATCTTCTTAGTGATACATGAAAGCTTGGAGCTAAACCAGCAAAAACACCTATTGAAGAGAAGTACAAAGACTCTCATGAGGGGGAACCTGAGAGGAAACTCTACGACAACATTGGACAATACCAAAGAATTGTGGGTAAGCTCATTTATCTTACAATTACTCGTCCTGATTTATGTTTTGTTATGAACCAGGTTAGTCAACACATGCAAGCTCCGACTATCTACCACTGGAATATGGTGGAAAGGATCTTCAAGTACTTGAAGGGAACTCCAGGCAAAGGCATTTGGATGCAAAAGAATTATCACATTATGATCGTTGGCTATTGTGATGCTGATTGGGCTGGAGACAAGACGGACATAAAATCAACAAGAGGCTATTGCACATTTGTTGGTGGGAACCTGGTCACGTGGAGAAACAAGAAGCAGAAGGTGGTGTCAAGGTCGAGTTGTGAAGCTGAATACCGGTCTATGGCTGACACTACAGATGAGCTCATTTGGCTTAAAGCATTGCTATTGGATCTCGAAGTCAAGACTACTCAACCTACCATTTTACATAGTGACAATCAGGCGGCTATTCACATTGCCTCCAACATTGTGTTTCATGAGCGCACCAAACACATCAAAGTGGACTGCCATCATGTTCGTGAGAAGGTGGAACTTGGGATCATCTCTCCCGCTTACACTAAGAGTTCTGATCAACTTGCAGATATCTTCACCAAGGCAGCAAATTCAAAGGTGTGTAATGTCATTCAAGACAAGCTAAGCTTAATTGATCTTCACCAGCGAAGCCTAAGGGGAAATGTTGGAACGTGACCGTTGCACTCTTTTTTTCTTAACCATGGTTTTTCCCATTAAGTTTTCCTGGTAAGGTTTTTAATGAGGCAACTTCATCCACATTCGTCCTTAGGGAGTTAATCTGGCAAACTTGGCTTCATTCTTCTTCACAAGCCAAGTTTTTAGGGGGAATGTTGGATTATGACCGTTAGTATTCTGCCACCCAGTCTTTACTCAACATACTCCTCTCTCTTCTACTTAAGGAGGACGGATTCCTATGTCTTTCTCTCTCCTTCATGCAAGTATTCTCATTTAGTATTGTAACAACTATTTATTCTCTATATATTTGTATCTCCTTGTACAAATCAGATTAAGTGAAACAATATACATTAACTCTATATTCTCTCTGTTCTATGATTCTCTCTTTTCTCTTACACACTTTCGCATATAATTCTACATATATGATATACAGGAAGGTTGGGGTAGCTGAATCTACGACGAAGCTCAAACTGATTTACATACGAGTAGTAGTGAAAACTCAGAGACAATTCTATATTTTGGATGATGAGGACGTCTTGTCTATCTGACGTCCTTGGATAAAGAGCAACGCATAAGTGTTTTGAATGTAGAGGTCATCAAAGATGTGGAAATAATTGAGCTGGGCGAGCAACTTTCAAGAGTAGAGAATGTAAGTTCATTTGGTGTGAATTACGGGGAGCCACTTTTAAATGGTAGAGCTAATGATAGAGTTAATGATGGTGTCCTTGCTATTTACACAGGAAACTGCTCAGCAGAACAACATCATGAGCCGATAGACAATTTACATGGAGAGAACGCAGATGGTGAGAATGTATCACATGAAGATGTGGATAACGATGAAGATAACGGTTTAGAAAGTTCATGAAGGCATGAAATTGTTGAGGTACCACATTCTGTAGAAGAAGAACAACAATTTGTAGATGCATGGTAAGATAGTATGGCTTTGGAAGTAGGTAAATAATTTGCAAGTAAGCATGAATTGATAGATTTTGTTGATACAGCTTCACATCAGAATTTTGTTGGGAACACTTTAAAAAAGTCGGATAAGAGTCAATGATACGTATAGCTTTTAACTAAGTTTCAGGTTTTAAATTTATAACCCTAGATGTCTGCAAGTGCATAGATGTGCGTTGTAGTACTTAGGAATCGAACCACATAGATTTTGTTGTTTCGGTACGAATCAATCTAATACTTAAATCAAACTAGAACAAATCAATAAGGTGTTGGTCTTGTATCACTAAAATTCTAAACTAAAAAGTAAATAAGACGAGGTTGTAAGCAATTAAACGAAACGTTAGGCAGTCGGAGACTCTCTAGGGATCATGATCGATTATCATGAACAAATGATTAAGAATTTTAATGCGACTTTTGTCGTTTATCGGTTCTTAAACTTGGAACTCTATGGTGTGCGTAGCCTACTCTCGTACATTCTACGCACCTATAATTTATATACTCGACCAGTAGCTTTCGTCTCTCGCCGCGCAAAAAATTATGATAAACAAACAAGTTCGTTAACGCTCACAATCCCTCTACAAGTATACTTTCGTATCTTATAACGGTCTTGCTCGTCTACCCTAGGTCAAGCATATAGATTCAGTACTTTCGTAACTCTAAAAATACATAGATTCAGTTGCAAGGTAATTAATCAAGCAAACATGCATTAAAAATAAGGATAGAACGAAGAACCCTAATCGAAGTTTTAATATAAAAACTCAATGATAAATCCATTCATGAGAGCCCCTCGAGACCCTATGCCCAATGAGGGAACTATTCAAGCATAGCGTAACAGAACATCATGAAAGTAATAAAGTATAGCAGAATTAAAGAAATAGAAAAGCGAAGAACGAAGAACACTGATGAAGGCGGAGATCGATGATGATATCTCGCGCCGCGCCGTGACGGCTCCTTTTTTATTTCTTATCAAAAACGAACTCTCCCTTTTAGAATGACCTAAAACGAGCTTATATAGTCTCCATATTTTTCGAGAACGTTTAGGTCTTAATTAATAAGTGACGGGAGTGACTCGGGCTTGAAAATGGGCCTCTGGATCGAAACAAGGGTTGGCCGCGGGTGCGTGGTCTCGACCCGCGGTGAAACGGTGCTTGGCCGCGGGCGGCGCTCTCTTGACCACGGTGAAATCCTCCTTGTCCGCGGGTGCAGCTCCGTTGCCCGCGGTGGTTCTAGTTCGAGGCAGCTTCATCTGCCTTCAGTGCTTCGGTATATTTGATGATCCAACCATTGAAATGTCTCCAACCCAATTTCATTTGAAATCTGGTTGTGTCTTCTTTGTTGTGTCCAAATTTGGTGATGATCAGACGGTGAGAAGAGTTTCTTTGACTTCAAGACTTCTGACGGTCCAAGTTCATCCAAAAACGTAATTTTGCTCCGAAATGCACTCTTTTATCCCAAGTTACCTGAAATGTATTTAAAAACTCTAAAACATGCAAATCACATGGAAAATATTGAAAACGAAGTTAAAACACCTGCAAAAGATATTAAATTGATCCATAAAAATAGTCAAAAACCGGTGTTATCAACTCTCCTAGCCTTAGATTTTTGTTTGTCCTCAAACAAAACATAAATCTAACCTCGGAAAGAAGTTTTCAAAAACGTAAGAACTAACAAAACTCTCAGTGGCCGTCCTTCTAAACCATAACCAACGTAATGCATCAATCGGACTTAGTCTAGAAAATTCTCACTAAAGTATCGCAAGCTAGTCCACGGTATTCGTCATTCAAAAATCTAACCACTTAAAACCTAACTTTCAGTCAACTAACTGTAAACATTCATTAAAGATTGCGTGATTCTCATCAAAAATACTAACCAATACAATTGAGGCTAGGCATTAAGGGCTCTTTAGAGGTGAGGTTAAAATTGTTTTGGGTTACTGTATTTCTACCGGAGGATGCTAGATATTATGCAAAACAACAAGAGAAGATGAAGCTGTTGATATCCACAGTTTCCATTTACTTCATACTCGCATAAGTATAGTTGCGAGTTCTTTCTTCTCCGCAACTTTTCTGCCTTTGACAAAACTTTTCTGCTACTCCCCGAACTTAGATTTTTCTCCAGGAAATGATTCAAATCTTACTCCTCACATACGAAATATGGTTGCCTTGGTATAAAGAATATCGACACCCTAAGACTCTTCAGGCTTTGGTTTCCTTTCATTTTGATTATTATTATTATTATTTTATTTTATTTTATTTTTTGAAAGGGGAAACGCCTTTAACGGAAGTCTTAGGAAGGACGAAAATTACCAGTTATAAGAGATTTCCAAGAAAACTTTAAGATTGAATTGGTGATACTTCCTTAACCGAATCTATATGTCTTCCATCTTCTCGAGTGATTGAAAACTGTATCGTTCCTCCCTCTCTGGCATTTTTGCACATATCTACATATAAGACAACAAGAGAAAAATGCATGAGGTTCGAAAATGAAATGGTTAAGGTTCGAGGTAGAGTACCAGCTAAAGATGAACTGGCCATCTAGGACAACAAAGAATGGTAACAAGGGTAAAGATGTCCTAGATGTATGATTCGTTATCTCGCCTAAAACAATTGATGAGAAAATAAGTTCAGGTTAAGTTCAAATAAAATGAGCTAGTATATCCTATCAGAAAGAATATATATGGATCGAAATCCTCTGGGGATGTCGCATTGCAAGCATTCTAGGTACCGCCTAGGCTAGTACCAAACCACAAAAGAGCTGGCACGAGGAGATAGCGTAGAAGCACATAGGTCCCTGTTTTGAAAACATATTTTGAAAAATTTATTTGCTTCAAGAAGAACAACAAACTCAAAGCAAACCAAATTACGTTAGTAACAGATGAACATCCTCCCCCCTGACTTAAATCACACTTTCCCTAGTGTAAAAAATCTATGAGAGGATGGTAAAGAAATTCAATTTTAATTCGATATGATGAAGTATACTTACCTTACCGGTATGGAGAGGTTGTGGCCGCAGCTGAAATTCATTTGTTCTTCGTTTAAAATCCTGAAATTTAAAGGAAACAAAAACCAAATAACAATAATCTAAAATGAAAATAACAATAATTTAAAGGAAAATTGTTCGTTAGCTACACGAACTATACGAGAGTGCATGACTACACATCCGAACTAAAACAATGTGTTGATAACTACATCATCTATTGATATAGCATAGATACACATCTGAACTAACATGAGTCATGTGCCCAACACCATGACCATCACTTTCTTTGCTTTTCCGGTGTACTGGTCGGCAGACTCCGGCGCTCACCCGCGTTAACTCATTAAATCCCACACAAATTAAATAAAAACTTAAAAATGAAAACATAAAAATGACCTCCTCAGCTTCTTCTTCCTCGTCAATTCTGATTTACGTATATGATTTTGATTCTGTAGGTTCTCTCAATTTCATTGAATTCGATTCTTCCGTTCATTTAATTTTTGAGTATTGATGAACATCAAAATAGTGAGTAGTTAGGGTTTACGAAATTTCCAAAATCGTTTGCTAATTTGGGTGATATGCGAATTAAGAAAATTCAATCCAAGCGAACTCACAATCATCTCTCAAACTCTCTTCTTCTCTTTCTCTCCGTCCCAGAAACTTTCTGTTTTAATTTTTCCTAAAATCTACACGAATTTCTTGAACGAATCGATCTGAAATCTCTTAACTAAAGATGTACTCGTCATCATCTTCTTCCAATTTTCTTTAATTTCCATCGGCGAGGCATCTCTTAATCACCACCATACCCACCACATCTACATTCATGCTTCGCCGTAGCTCCTACAGCGTCAGTGTGTTTAACAGGAAGCCTGCTCGTTTTAGACGACATAGTCGAAGCTTTCAATGAGGGTCCAAAGCGAAAGTTTTGAGAAAACTCCGATCAATTCTCACCGGAAATTTCACCAAGCTCCGATCAATTCTCACCGGAAATAGCTACCGCATCAGCACCACCACCACCAGTTCCACAATACATCTCAAACGGTTTCCCAAAGATCTGATCATTACTTTTTGCTTCATATACGCAAAAGAAAAAAAAAGAGTTCAGTGAGTGGTTAGCTCTCTGATCCAAGCTCCGACTATGTCGTCTAAAACGAGCACGCTTCCTGTGAATCACACTGACGCTGTAGGAGCTACGGTCCAGGAAATTCGTGTAGATTTTAGGAAAATTTAAAACAGAAAGTTTCTGGGACGAAGAGAAAGAGAAGAAGAGAGTTCGAGAGATAATTGTGAGTTCGCTTGGATTAGATTTTCTTAATTCGCCTATCACCCAAATTATCAAACGATTTTGGGAATTTCGTAACCCTAACCACCCACTATTTTGATGTTCATCAATACTCAAAAATTAAATGAACGGAAGAATCGAATTCAATGAAATTGAAAGAACCTACCGAATCAAAATCCTATCTGTAAATCAGAATTGACGAGGAAGAAGAAGCTGATGATGTCATTTTTTATGTTTTCATTTTTAAGTTTAATTTAATTTGGGTGTGATTTAATGAGTTAACGCGGGTCAGCGACGGAGTCCGTCGACCAGTACACCAGAAAAGCAAAGAAAGTGATGGTCATGGTGTTGGGCACATGACTCATGTTAGCTCAGATGTGTATCTATGCTATATCAATAGATGATGTAGTTATCAACACATTGTTTTAATTCAGATGTGTAGTCATGTATTCTCGTATAGTTCGTGTAGCTAACGAACAATTTTCATAATTTAAAACTGAGTGGGTTGCCTCCCACTAATCGTTTGTTTTAAGTCGTTAGCTTGACTTAGCCGTCGGATCAAGCTGATGGTGGATCGATCAATGCCATTACTTCTTTCCCGTCTTCTCCTGGCTCCGCGAGATATGGCTTGATACGCTGTCCGTTAACCGTGAATGTATTCCCATTTTTATCCCAAAGAACGATGGCTCCGTATGGCTTAACTTTCTTTATTGTGAAAGGTCCGGACCACCTTGATCGTAACTTTCCTGGAAAGAGTTTGAGACGGGATTTGAAAAGAAGAACCTTGTCGTTTGTAGCGAAGGTTCGGTGCATGATCTTCTTGTCATGGTACGCCTTCGTCTTTTCTTTGTATATCTAAATAACCACATTTGCGCCATTTGTGGAGCTTGCGATTGCTTCAACCCACTTTGAAACATAGTCTACGACAACTAGGATGTATTGGTTTCCGAAATAAGTTGGGAATGGTCCCATGAAATCGATTCCCCATACATCAAAGATTTCAACTTCTAAAATGAAATTTAGGGGCATCTCGTTCCTCTTACTTATATTCCCCATTCGTTGGCATGAGTTACAACGTGAGATGTAAGTTTGCGTATCCTTAAAAAGAGTAGGCCACCAAAAACCTGCGTGTAGAACTTTTGAGACAGTCTTGAAAACAACGAAGTGACCTATATAAGCTGAGCTATGACATCCGAACAATATTTCGCTCATTTCCTCTTCAGCCACGCATCGTCGATACAGACCGTCCGCACATCTCTCGAATAGGTATGGTTCTAACCAGAAGTAATGTCTTATTTCCCGCAAGAATTTCTTATTCATGTAGCCAAAGAACTGTGGCGGTTCGACGTCTGCAGCCAGATAGTTGGCAATGTGCCTGAACCACCGGGTGTTGAAAGCGTCTGACCGCCGCGCAAGAGGTCGTGGGGGTGTTTCATGTACAGTCAGTGGTACCATGTCTATCGCGTAGACATTATCATCCGACAAACTGTCATTAAAGGGCACTTCGTATACTACTCGTATTCGCGAAAGGTGATCTGCTACTCCGTTGTCTGATCCTCTCCGATCTCGAATCTCGATGTCGAATTCTTGCAGTAGGAGTATCCATCTTATTAATATAGGTTTGTCATCTTTCTTGGACATCAAATATTTGATTGTCGCATGATCCGTATCAACTATTTCCTTGGATCCGACTAGATAAGATCGAAATTTCTCAAAAACGATTACGACAGCTAAAAGTTCCTTTTATATCGTCGCATAATTGCATTGACCTTCATTCATCGTTCTGCTCGCGTAGTAGATTGTGTGAAGCTTCTTGTCTTTTCGTTGCCCTAGGATAGCTCCAACCGCAAAATTGCTTGCATCACACATGATCTCGAATGGTTATTCCCAATCAGGTGGTTATACGACTATAGCTGATACAAGGGCGTCTTTCAGTTTATGAAATGCGGTTAGGCATTCGTCGTTGAACTCGAAGTTTGTATCCTTGCACAAACGACGCGTAAGGGGTCTAGCAATTTGGGAAAAGTCCTTTATGAATCTCCTATAAGATCCGGCGTGTCCTAGAAAACTTCGGATACCTTTCATAATTGTACAAGGTTGTAGGCTCGTCATCACTTCAATTTTTGCCTTATCCACTTCGATTCCTCTTCCTGAAATCCTATGCCCGAGCACGATTCCGTCTCGCACCATCAAGTGACATTTTTCCCAATTCAAAACCAGATGTTTGTCTTCACATCGCTGTAAAACCTTGCCTAGATTCGCCAAACACGTCTAGAACGAAGACCCGTAGACAGACAAATTGTCCATGAATACTTCCATGAAGTATTCGATGAATTCAATGAATATCGACATCATGCATCTTTGAAAAGTTGCAGGCGCATTACACAAACCAAAGGGCATTCGCCGATAAGCAAATGGCTCGTATGGACAAGTGAATGTCGTCTTCTCTTGATCTTCCGGTCAAATAGGGATTTGGAAAAATCCAGAATAGAACATTATGAAAATAATAAAGTATAGCAGAATTAAAGAAATAGAAAAACGAAGAACGAAAAACACGGATGAATGCGGAGATCGATGATGATCTATCGCGTCGCACCTCTCCTCTCTCTCTCGGTGACAACTCCTTTTTTCCTGTTTATCAAAAACGAACTCTCGCTTATAAAATGACCTAAAACGAGCTTATATAGCCTCTCTATTTGTCGGGAACGTTTAGGTCTTAATTAATAAGTGACGGGAGTGACTCGGCTTGAAAATGGGCCTCGGGATTGTAACATGGGTTGGTCGCGTGTGCGTGGTCTCGACCTGCGGCGAAACGATGCTTAGCCACGGGTGGCGCCCTCCTGACCTCGGTGAAATCCTCCTTGGCCGCAGGTGCAGCTCCTTTGCCCGCGGTGGTTCTAGTTCGGGGCAGCTTCATCTGCCTTCAGTGCTTCGGGTATATTTGATGATCCGACATGTTAGAATTTTGTATTATGGATATCCGACATGTTATAATTTTGTTCATATGTATACGTAGTAATACCAAGTATTACGAATATTCGACATGTTATAATTTTGTTCATATTTATACCTAGTAATACCAAGTATTACGGATATCCGACATGTTAATATTTTGTTCATATTTAAACCTAGTAATACCAAGTATTACGGATATTCGACATTTTCATATTTATACCTAGTAATACCAAGTATTACGGATATCCGACATGTTAATATTTTGTTCATATTTATATGTAGTAATACCAAGTATTACAGATATCCGATTTCAAGTAGTCAAATCCCCGATTTTAAGGCAGTTACGTGTCCACTCGATTTTTTTTGCATGTCAAAATTATCTCAAACATAAAGTTTTATTTGACATCACCACCGGTCAAATAAAAATTTAAAACCAATGATATTTTCAATTAAAACATCATAATAAGGTAAATAAATGCAAAATGTGGTAGTTCTACTAGTATTACAATGTCAAATCAACATTTATCTCAGGGAAATCAAATCGATAGCGGTTGTAAAGCAAATGAGCAATTAAATTTGGGTAAATTATCTAATTTTTTACGTGTTCACCAAGAATTGAGATGAGAGCAAATGAACGGATTTATTACGTTTATTTACTGATTTTTACGTGCCCATTCAAATTTTGGCGTGTTCACTCTGATACACAAAGTTTTAATCCCAGAAATATTTCTGCAAGTGCACAGCAAACGCAGTAGTACTTAGGGGTCGAATCCACTAGAGACCAAAGAATCACACTACGAGTTTATGAGAATAGAGTTAAGCTAGGATGAAAAATATGAGGTTTTGTTTTAGGGCTGTGAATAGTGACAAAAATAACAAATAAATAACTTAAAGCAAGTAAATAAAGATGTAAAATCAGTAGGGGAAGGTGCTAGGCATCGGATAATTCGTAGAGTATCATGGATCGCTTAAATCGGATAATTTGGACATGGAATTCAATAAATATGTTATTAACTCGAATCACGAATGAATAGATAACCTACTTCCGCAGCGCCAATTACTATGTTTAGACAACTTAATTTACTCAACTCCCGCTGGTAATTAAGTATATAAACATGCATTAATAGTTCAAGTTCGATATGTTCACAAAGTCTAATAACTCAACTCCCGTCGGTTATCACGGTTTGCTCATCTAAATCAATTCAGATAATTTAACAACACTTTCGGTGAGTAAATATATATATGAGCAGTAGCTAGATGGTCAATCAAGCAATAAGCATTACCTAACGATCAATCCATGAACTCATTGAATACCGACGACATAGCGAGGGAACTACTTACACATGACCAGAGATGAAACTGATAAGCTCAAATTAATACCATAAAAGTACTAAAGCTTTGTCGATTGTAATACTTAGGGATCGAATCCACAGAGACTCAATGAAACACACAATAGATTCTAAAAGTTGAATTAAGCTAAGTGATCAATTTAATTGAAAGCAAATACGCAAATTAAACGAGTTGTAAGTTTGGTGGAAGAAAGATAGGTTCAGGGTATTTCTCAGAAAATCAATGAGTGCAGATAAACTAACAAATTAGGGTTCAGGTTACGCACGGCTCTTGAACTCAAATCATTAAAGTATAATTAACCAACTCTCGTTGCGAGAATTATCTAAGTCTAAATTCTAGAATTCCAAATCTCTTTGCGAATCCTAAAGTCTAAACCAGCTTTTAGTTCAACTTTGATTTGTTCACAAAACAACTAAACCAAATCTCTTTGCGAATAGTTATTTTGCTCACCCTAAGTTCTATCAGATTTCTCAATTGCACTCTCGTGCCTAATCGATTAACCTAAGATCTAAGTTCTAGGTTATCAATCCAGAATTAGCTTTGAGAACAACCTATGGTGAAGAACTAATTCAGATTACGAACCCTAAACAATAAATCAACCGAGCATTCAAAGAAATCCCTTATGAGAACCCTAAACCTAACAGAAGATCTACTCAGACATAGAGATTGAAACAATAAACATGACTGAATAAATACTTGAATAAATAATAAGAAAGAAAATAGAACAAGGGTTCAAAATCTTCTCTCGGACGAACAGAGTTTCAGACTTGTCTCCCTCAAATGCTCTCTCACTAAACCTTAAAGCAGAATAATCTCTGTATCAAGCGTAATGAAAGCGTAGCCACCCAAGTGGCTGTAAAACCTAAATAAATACTACTAAACACGTTATGGGCATTCTTGTAAATAATAAAGTCTTATGGGCAATTTTGCAATTCTTCAACTCTTCATTTAAAATCGCGACACGTGTCTTCTTCAGTGAGTATCGACCGATACTAGTCAGTATCGATCGATACTGAGGCTTCAAATCGGGTGCTCAGCTACACGAACTTCTGCTTTGCTCCAAAATGCTCCAGAAAGCTCTAATATCTCCAATTATGCTCCAAACGTGCTAAAACCTGCAGAAGACTCTAAAACACTACAACATAGTAGAAAGACTCTATAAAACGGACTTATATCATGGCTTAAAACGGGTAAAAACCATGATATATCAACTCCCCCAGGTAGCCTTTGCTTGCCCTCAAGCAAAACAGAAAACTAAACCAGAGAAAGAGGTTTGAAAACACGGAGACTCACATGTTCATGAACCATCGCAAAGATCCTTTTCCCGAGCACCCAAATGTCACCTAACCAACTTTTGATCTAACCACCATGTACTTCTCCGTAGACATTTGCAGCTTTCTCAGACTCCAAACATTATCTCTTAGCATTGTCCAATAAAACCCTCATCGCCAGTTTCATCGCTGCAGCTAATGTTCAAGAACCTTCTAGATTCTTTCTCATACAATATCGTGACAAAAGAACCACCAAATTCACACACTTTTGGTATTGTTGTCTCTCCCCCAGACTTGTTTCTTATCATGTTCTTTCTTTCTTTTTAGATTTGCATATACACATTAAGGTCTGAAACGCGAGTATTGATGGTGTTTGCCACCGAATTCCCGGTTCTTCCCTATATATGTATCAAAGGTCTTGGCGAATAGTGGTATCATTAGAAATTTTCCTAACCTCGCTTTCAACCTTTGTGTGATTGTTCCTTCACAAGTAGAATAATGGGATCGCTGGAAATATTCCTAGCCCTCTACTCAGAAGAAAGTCATTTCATCTTTTATGCTCTTATTTATTAACTTATAACAGAGGAGAGAGAGATACCACTACTTTAAACACATGGGTTCCTTTGTCAGATATGAATGATGAATCAAGCCCTGTAAACATCAACTGCATCGATGAAGTGCAAAAATTGAGCTCAGGCTTTAGAAAAACTATGTTGGAGACATGGATGTTTTCTATTCAATTGGTCAGTCTTTGGATTTTTCATTAGTCGATCTAGAACTGATCCTGTTGATATGCTCAAATTAATACCCTAAAAAGTACTAAAACAGTTGCTGCAGTATATTAGGGGTCGAACACAATAACTCAAAGAAATCGCACAATATAGAAAAAATAGTATCGAATCAAGCTAAGCAAATCAGATGAAACAAAAGTAATAATCAGTAAAAGAGTTGTAAATTCGATGGAGGGAATATAGGCCTAGGGTATTTCTCAGGAAATCAATGAATGCAGATAAACTAACTAATCAGGGTTCAGGTTACGCGCGGTTCTTGAACTCAAATCACTAAAGTATAATTGACCAACTGTCGTTGCGAAAATTATCTAAATCTAAACTTCAGAATCCCAAATCTCTTTGCAAATTCGTAAGAGTAAATCAGCTTTAAAGTTCAGGTTTGATATGTTCACAAATCAATTAAACCAAATCTCTTTGCGAATAATCAATTTGTTCACCCTAGGTTCTATCAGATTACTCAATTGCACTATCGTGCCTAATCGATTAACCTAATATCTAAGTTCTATGTGATCAATCTAGAATTAGCTTTGAGAACAACCTAAGACGAAGAACTAATTCAGATTATGAACCCTAACAATAAATCAACCTAGCATTCAAAGAAATCCCTATGAGAAAACCCTAAACCTAACAGGAGATCTACTCAGACATGGAAATTGAATCAATAAACATGTTTGAATAAATCACTGAATAAATAATAAGAAAGATTAAACAAGGGTTCGAAATCTTCTCTCAAACGAACAGAGTTTCCGACTTGTCTCCCTCAGAAAGCTCTCTCACAAAAACCAAAGTAGAATAAAGCGTAGCCATCAAAGTGGCTGTAAAATCCTAATAAATAACCTAAGTCACGTTTTGGGGTTTCTTGTAAATAATAAAGTCTTCTGGATAATTTTGCAATTCTTCAACTCTTGGAAAAGTCGCGACTCGTGTCTGCTGCAGTGAGTATCGACCGATACCAGTCAGTATTGATCGATACCGACGCTTCAAATCGGGTACTCAGCAACACGAACTTCTGCTTTGCTCCAAAATGCTCCAGAAAACTCCAATATCTCCAATTATGCTCCAATCGTGCTAAAACCTGTAAAAGACTCTAAAACACTACGAAATACTAGAAAGACTCTATAAAAAGGACTTATATCATGGCTTAAAAGGGGTAAAAACCATGATATATCACCTGTAACACAGTTCACTCAAAAACAAAATCAGAACAATAGGCTCAAGCACATGATCATCATCTCCAACAAGTTTTGACTAAATAAAACAACGAATGACTCAAAAACAAATGACTCTAAGAAAAACAAACACAATGTCAGCAACTACCTCCCCCAGACTTGAACAACACTGTCCCAAGTGTTATCTAGCCTAGAGTTGGTAAAAGAAAACAAATGAACCAAGTGGAATTGTGAAAAACAAAAAATCTACCGTGATGGAACGGGGAGTGTCGACCGACACACAGCCTGTATCGATCGATACTAGGCTTAGGTCGACACAGAAACTTCTTCTCATCGTCATTGATGCATGTGGTGTCGATCGATACCAGGTGGTATCGGTCGATATCGATCCTCTATAACTGATTCACGCAAAACACAATCCACAAAACATAAAACCAAAACCAAAAACAAAAACAAAAGACTTATATACAGACTTACTAGTGGGTTGCCTCCCACCAAGCGCTTGTTTTAAGTCAGTGGCTTGACTGTACTGCCTTTCAGGCAGTGGGTGCATCATCCAGAGGCATTATGTGTCCTTCTGGAATCTCGGCTTTCGCCCAATAGTGCCTTTTGTCCATTGACAGTGAACTCTTCGCCTGAAGGATTTGTCAGGACAATCGCACCATGTGGTCTAACTTCCTTGACTGTGAAAGGACCTGACCAACGAGAACACAATTTACCAGGAAACAAATGCAAACGAGAGTTATATAGAAGTACCTAATCATTTGGTTTAAAGTGTCTGGAGATGATTTTCTTGTCATGGTATGCTTTAATCCTCTCCTTGTACAGCTTCGAGTTCTCATAGGCAAGATGCCTAAGCTCATCGAGCTCATTCAGTTTGATCAATCGCTTCTCGGCAGCAGACTTGATGTAGAAATTCATCATTTTTGTAGTCCATGCTGCCTTATGCTCGATTTCTACTGGAAGATGGCACGCTTTTTGATATGCTCAATTTAATACCCTAACAGTACTAAAGCAGTAGTCATAGTCTAGCTAGGGGTCGAACACAAGGACTCACAGAGATCACACAATAGATTCTAGATGTTGAATTAAGCTAAGTCAAACAGATGTAATTAAAAGCAATGCAGAAATTAAAGGAGTTGTGATTCAATTGGGAAAATATAGGCCCAGGGTTTTTCTCAGGAAATCAATGAATGCAGATAAACTAACTAGCAGGATTCAGATTTAGCGCAGTTCTTGAACTCAAATCACTAAAGTATAATTAACCAACTGTCGTTGCGAGAATTATCTAAATCTAAATCCTAGGAATTCCAAATCTCTTTGCGAATCCTAAATTCTAAATCAGCTTTAAAGTTCAGGTTTGATATGTTCACAAATCAATTAAACCAAATCTCTTTGCGAATAATCAATTTGCTAACCTAGGTTCTATCGGGTAATTAATCGCACTGTCGTGCCTAATCAATTATCCTAAGATCTAAGTTCCAGATTCATCAACCTAGAATTAGATTCGAACACAACCTAAGCGAAGAACTAATTCAGATGGTGAATCCTAAACAAATAATTAACCTAGCATTCAGAGAAAACCCTTATGAGAAAACCCTAAACCTAAAGTGGATCTACTCAGACATGGAGATTGAAGACAACATGTTTGAATAAATCATCAATAAAATAATCAGAAAAGGTTTTGAGATCTGATCTCGGACGAAGGGAGATTCAGACTTGTCTCTCTAAAACCAGAGTATAATAAAATAAAGCTTAGCCTAAACAAGTGGCTGTAAAATCCTATTTATAACCTAAAACACGAGTTGGGGTCTTCTTGTAATTATTAAAGACTTCTGGGCACTTTTGCAATTCTTCAAGTCTTGGAAAACTCGCGGGTCGTGTCATGCTGCGATGAGTATCGATCGATACCAGGGGGTATCGATCGATGCTTGCCGTGAAATCAGGTACTCAGCAACACGACTTCAGCTCTTTCTCCAAACTGCTCCAGAAAGTTCCAATAATTCCAATAATGCTCCAAACGTGCTAAGACCTGTAAAAGACTCTAAAAGACTCCGAAATACTATAAAGACTCTATAAAAAGGACTTATATCATGGCTTAAATAGGGTAAAAACCATGATATATCAACTCCCCCAGACTTAGCCTTTGCTTGCCCTCAAGCAAATAGAAGACTAAACCAGAGAAAGAAGTTTGAAAACGCGGAGACTCACCTTCTTTCCAAGTACCCAAATGTCACCTAACCAGCTTTCGATCTAACCACCATGTACTTCTCCGTAGACATTCACAACTTTTCCAGACTCCATACATTTTCCCACAGCTTTGTTCAAGTAAAACTTTCATCGCCAGTTTCATCACTGCAGCTAATGTTCAAGAACCTTCTAGACTCTTTACCAGACAATATCATGACAAGGAACCACCCTTTTTCACACTTTTTGTATCAATTTCTCTTCCCCAGACTTATTTCTTATTATGTTCTCCTTTTTTATTTTATTTTCAGCTTTGCATATACACATTAAGGTATGAGACGCGAGTATTGATGGTGTTTGCCACCAAATCCCCGGTTCTTCCCTCTCTATGTATCAAAGGATGTAGGCGAATAATGGCATCATAGGAAAATCCTAGCCTCGCTTCCAATCCTTTGTGTGATCATTCCCTCTTAAGTGGAATAATGGGATCGCTGAAAATTTTTCTAACCCTCTACTCAGAAGAAAATCATTTTAATCTTTTATGCTCTTATTTATCAACTTATAACAGGGGAGAGTGATACCATAACTCTAAACATATGGGTTCCTTTATCAGATATGAATGATGAATCAAGCTCTAAAAACACTAACCACATTGATGAAGTGCAAAAATTTGGCTCAAGTTTCAGAAGAACTCTGCTAGAGACATGTATGTTTTCTAGTCAACTGGTCAGTCTTTGGATCTTTCATTAGTCGATCTAGAACTGATTCTGTAACACTGTGCACTCAAAAACAAAATCAAATCAATAGGTTCAAGAACATGATCATCATCATCTCCAACAAGTTTTGACTCAATAAAACGACAAAATTTTTTATTTTATTTTATGACTCTAAGAAAAACAAAAACAATGTCAGCATACACCTCCCCCAGACTTGAACAACACTGTCCCCAGTGTTATCTGGCCTAGAGTCAGTGAAAGAAAACAAATTAACAGAATAAAATTGGGAAAACAAGAAGTTATCTTGCTGGAACAGTGAGTATCGACCGACACACAGCCTGTATCGATCGATACAGGCTTAAGTCGACACAGAAATTCATCATTGCCCGCAGGGTATCGACCGACACCAACAGGGTATCGATCGATACCCTGGCGATTTTGTCAAGGCCAGTTCAGCTTCTCCTCGTTTGCTCCAATCTGATTCACTCAAGACACAAAAAACGAAAAATAAAAGAAATAAAAGACTCACCAGTGGGTTGCCTCCCACCAAGCGCTCGTTTAACGTCAATAGTTTGACTGTAACGCCCATCAGGCTGGATAAGAGTGAGAGCTTGCACCAAAACAGGCTCCACAACTTGACATTGCTATCTTCAGAGTTCTGCTCAACATGCTGTCCACCAACTTCTGTCCTTTCTCTTTCAGCTCAGAAGTAAGAAGTACTCTAGCCTTAGAGAATGGCTTCAAGGCTCCTTTGCACTTGACCTTATATTCAATCGAATCTCCATTGCACTTCTGAGGTATCAAAGTGACATGGGGATTCTCGACCTTTTTGCTCTTGGTCTTCTTCTTTGTTGCCTTAGCCTTCTTAACAACTTCCTTGGGGATGCTGGGCGGTTCAGCTGAAACGTCTATGACAGTAGGCGCGTCAGGAGGCTCTTCCAAAATATCAATTGCTAGCGACTCTCCTGTGACAACCTTGATGCTAGAGACACGTGTGGGAGCACCTCTAGGGGGAATGGCATTATAGTAGACATCTCCGTCAATGTAAGAGAAATAGAGTCTCTTATTAGGTGTGTCTATGATCGCGCCAGCAGTAGACATAAACGGTCATCCCAGGAGTAAAGAAACCTCAGATCCTTCGCTCATCTCCACAACCTGAAAATCAGTGGGCACCAGACAATTTCCTACTTTAACAGGCAAAGCATGGATAATACCGTATGGAGGTGAGGTAAAAGAGTTTGCAAACGTGAGAAGCAAAGTAGGGGGTCTTATATCAGCCTTCAATCGTTCAACAATTTCCTTTGATATCACGTTGACGCTAGACCCTGAGTCAACGAGAGACTCTTTGAACTCGACTCCAGAGATAGAGCATGGTACCGCGAATTTCCCTGGGTCTTCCATCTGTTTCAATTGCCGTGGCTGTAGTGACTTGCGTCTTGCCTCGATAAAGAGTGCTTTAATTTCTTCCTCAGTTTCTCTGCAGACTTTGAAATGACTCAGCAGAGGCCAGTCCTCTAAAGCTTCTTCAAAAGTGAACGAATGAGGTATCCTTCGTACCCTCTTCTCAAAGCCACGCAACTGCTTTGGAGTGATAGGATCTCTGAGGTGTTTAGGAATGGGATTCAGCTTCTTGGACTTGCGAACTCTTTCGTTGATCACCTCAGGTGTTTTCACAATTTCTGGCTCGTTCTGCGAGGGGTATCGATCGATACTAGTGTTCTTGGATCGTTCCTGGCAGATACATCATCATCAGAAAGAAGTTCCACATTCTGCTTACCCAGCAAATACTTGCATCTCGCGACCTCCCATTCCTTCCTTGTCAGCTTAGGAACTATAGGATAAGGCATCTTGGGTATATACACTCGTTCTACAACTACCTTAGGCGCCACAGTCGAAGTTTCAGTTGTCTCCTCAGAAATCGCCTCAGTATCGACCGATACCAATGGGGTATCGATCGATACACGGGGTTTGGAAGTATCCCGTTTCAGAATTGTAACCGGCATCGATCGACACTTGGGGGTATCGATCGATGCCCTGGCGATTTCAGGATCCTCATACAACTTTTCTGCACTCGAGGTGATGGCATTGACGTTTGCGTTGTGTGAATGAACTGTATTTCCCTTGGCATTTGCTGCAGACTGAGCCACTTGCGTTTCCAGCATCCTGTGATTGGTATTGAGAGCCTTGATTTTCCCATTCAGATCAGTGTACAGATGGTCAAGCTTCCCATTGAAATCCACTTGCATCTTTTGCTGTCCCTGAAGAATCTGCTCAAGCATGGATTCCATCTTGTTCTCAGTGGACTTTGGAGGAATGGGCTGGTGCGAAGAGTTCCCGTAATTTCGAGTGTTGTTGCTGAAGTTCCGGTTGTTGTTGTACCCAAATTGCTGACCCTGACATCCAGAACCGCCAACATAGTTACAATCCTCTACTTCATTCTCAGCAGCAAAATGGACCGCTTTCTGATTCTTCCCGATCAGGAAATCCAGTTTGGCTTGAACTTCAGCAATTTGCGATGCATCAATTCCTCCAGCCTGCTTCTTCCTCTCGAAATCGGCATTCTTGGTGCTATTACAAGACGCCAAGTTCTTAATCAGCACAACTGCATCGTCTGGATACCTAGTGTTGAAGTTTCCATTACTCGTTGTATCCAGAGCCATCTGGTACCTCCAATCGATTCCTCTGTAAAAGGTGCCCAGCAGCTGAACCTGATTGAACCCATGGTGCGGACAATCTCTCTGATAAGATTTGAAGCGAATCCAAGCAGCCTTGAGTCCCTCTGTTGGACCTTGAGAAAACTGGGAAATTTTGTTCCTGAGCTCTTCGGATCTCGCGTCATCATAGAAATTGCACAGGAATGCTTTCTTCGTCTCATCCCATGTAGTTAGAGAATCAGGAGCCAACTGCTTCAGCCAATAAGCAGCATCCCCACCAAGAGAGTATAGGAAGAGTTTGCAGAACAAGAACTCGTTGGGTACTCCATTGTACTTCATCCCAGTGACCAAATCCTCGAACCTCTCGATATGATCCATGGGATGCTCATGAGGTAGGCCATGGAAAGGACTCTGACTCACGAGAGCATAGTACGCAGGCTTAAGCTCGAAGTCGTTCCTCTGAAAAGTTGGGATGCGAATCGCAGATCGATTGGCATAGAACAGATCAGGTCTGTTGTGCTCAGCAAGTGTTCTACCTCGATCACCTGCAGCATTCCCAACGTTGGCGCGCCCAGCTGGCGCGACAATCTCAATAATAGCAGCAGGGACAACGACGTTTCCAGCTTCGTTCAGTCGCTGCCCTCCTTCATTGCACACATGACCCTGTTGATCTCTCAAGAAATCAGCTTCATCAGCTCTTAAAACCACTGGTTATTCATCCCTGATGTCTGCTTGGTCTTTCTGTTTGTGCGTTCCACAACTGCTAGCTGTTCCAATGACAGTTCAACTAGCTGAGTGCTCTTGTTGCTCCTGGTTTCACGAACACGCATACACCTGCAAACAAAACACTAGACAAGGCACGTAAGTAACCAAAAAATACGTTGAGTATCGATCGATACCAAGTGGTGTCGATCGATACAAACAAGAAAATCGCCGGAGTATCGACCGATACTAGTGAGTATTGATCGATACTGATGGACTTAGTCGAAACTCGACAGCTAAAATCTAAAAGCGAAATTGAGTCCCCGGCAACGGCGCCAAAATTGATATGCTCAATTTAATACCCTAACGGTACTAAAGCAGTAGTCGAAGTTTAGCTAGGGGTCGAACACAAGGACTCACAGAGATCACACAATAGAGTCTAGATGTTGAATTAAGCTATGTCAAACAAATGTAATTAAAAGCAATGCAGAAATTAAAGGAGTTGTAATTCAATTGGGAAAATATAGGCTCAGGGTTTTTCTCAGGAAATCAATGAATGCAGATAAACTAACTAGCAGGATTCAGATTTAGCGCAGTTCTTAAACTCAAATCACTAAAGTATAATTAACCAACTATCGTTGCGAGAATTATCTAAATCTAAATCCTAGGAATTCCAAATCTCTTTGCGAATCGTAAATTATAAATCAGCTTTAAAGTTCAGGTTTGATATGTTCACAAATCAATTAAACCAAATCTCTTTGCGAATAATCAATTTGCTCACCTAGGTTCTATCAGGTAATTAATCGCACTGTCATGCCTAATCAGTTATCCTAAGATCTAAGTTCCAGATTCGTCAACCTAGAATTAGCTTTGAACACAACCTAAGCGAAGAACTAATTCAGATGGTGAATCCTAAACAGATAATTAACCTAGCATTCAGAGAAAACCCTTATGAGAAAACTCTAAACCTAAAGGGGATATACTCAGACATGGAGATTGAAGACAACATGTTTGAATAAATCATCAATAAAATAATCAGAAAAGGTTTTGAAATCTGATCCCGGACGAAGGGAGATTCAGACTTGTCTCTCTAAAACCAGAGTATAATAAAATAAAGCTTAGCCTAAACAAGTGGCTAAAAAATCCTATTTATAACCTAAAACACGAGTTGGGGTCTTCTTGTAATTATTAAAGACTTCTGGGCACTTTTGCAATTCTTCAAGTTTTGGAAAACTCGCGGGTCGTGTCTTGCTGCGATGAGTATCGATCGATGCTTGCCGTGAAATCAGGTACTCAGGAACACGACTTCAGCTCTTGCTCCAAACTGCTCCAGTAGTTCCAATAATGCTCCAAACGTGCTAAGACCTGTAAAAGACTCTAAAAGACTCAAAAATACAATAAAGACTCTATAAAAATGACTTATATCATGGCTTAAATAGGGTAAAAAGCATGATATATCACTTTTCCATACAGCAAGTGAAACGGTGTAGTCCCAAGTGGTGTCTTGTAAGCAGTCATGTAAGTCCAAAGTGCATCATCCAGCTTCACCGACCAATCTTTCCTGGTGACATTTACTGTCTTCTCTAGAATCTCCCTGATCTGACTGTTGGAAACCTCAACTTGTCCACTGGTCTGAGGGTGATAAGGAGTAGCAACACGATGGTTCACACCATACTTCTTCAGCAACCTCTCGAAAATCTTGTTGATAAAGTGAGAGCCACCATCACTTATCACTATTCGAGGTACTCCAAATCGTGGGAAAATGATGGTCTTAAACAACTTAAGGACCACCGAAGAATCATTGGTTCTGCTAGCAATGGCTTCAACCCACTTAGACACATAATCCACAGCAACCAAGATGTATTTGTTCCCATATGACGAAGGAAAGGGACCCATAAAATCGACAATCAAAAATCTCAACCTCAATGATGAAATTATGTGGCATCTCGTGTTTCTTACTGATCTTCCCTCTCCTATGACACGCATTGCATTGTGAAACGAAGGCATGCGCATCCTTAAACGTAGTAGGCCACCAAAAGCCTGCTTGAAGAACTTTGGACACCGTCTTGAAAGTAGCAAAGTGTCCAGCATACTCAGATCCATGACAATAAAACAAAACATTAGGTACCTCTGACTCTGCAATGCATCTCCTGTAGATACCATCATAACAATGCTTGTACAGGTAAGGTTCATCCCAATAGAATCGCCTTATGTCGCGCATAAATTTCTTCTTGTCATATTTCTTGAGGTGCTTTGGATCTGCATCTGTAGCGAGGTAGTTGGCAATATCAGCATACCGTGGTTGATCAGAATCAGCTGCAGCGACGAGATAATCTTCATAAGCACCAAGGTGTTCAACAGTCAAAACCGGCTCCGAAATCGCAGGGTATCGACCGATACCATAGGAGTGTCGATCGATACTGAGACCTGCAATTCGTGGGAATTGCTGAGTTTCTGCGAAACCTATTTGAAACTCAGTTTCAATGAAGTAAATAGACTCTTCTGGTAGTTGATCATCAATAGGCACGTCTGCATCGATCTGAATCCTCGAAATATGGTCAGCGACTCCGTTCTCTATGCATTTCTTGTCCTTAACCTCTATGTCAAAACCTTGTAGCAAAAGAACCCAACGATAAAGACGAGGCTTGAGATCCTTATTTTGCATCAGATATTTGAGAGCAGCATGATCAGTATGAACAATCACTCTGCTTCCAATCAGGTATGATCGAAACTTTTCAAAGGAGAAAACAACTGCAAGTAGTTCCTTCTCTATGGTGTTGTAGTTCCTCTGAGCATCGTCCAATGTCCTGCTGGCATAGTATATAACGTGCAGCTTCTTGTCTTTCCTCTGACCCATAACTGATCCAACAGCAAAATCACTAGCGTCGCACATGATCTCAAAAGCCAAAGTCCAATCAGGAGGTTGCACAATAGGAGCACTCACCAAAGCCTTTTTAATCTCCTCAAAGGCTGCAAGACACTCAGGTGTGAAATCGAATTTGATCTCCTTGCATAATAGAGCGGTGAGTGGGTGAGCTAGCTTGGAGAAGTCCTTGATAAATCTTCTGTAAAACCCAGCATGACCAAAGAAACTTCGAATATCCTTCACAGAAGTCGGTGGTTGGAGACTTGTCATGACCTGAATCTTGGCTTTGTCAACTTCGATCCCAGCCTCAGAAACTTTGTGCCCAAGCACGATGCTGTCCTGAACCATAAAGTGACACTTTTCCCAATTAAGAACCAAGTGTTTCTCTTCGCATCTCTGTAGCACCTTGCACAAGTTATCCAGACAGCTCTTGAATGATGATCCATACACTGAAAAATCATCCATGAACACCTCCATAAAATCTTCAATCATGTCCGTGAAGATAGACATCATACATCTCTGAAAAGTGGCTGGAGCATTACACAATCCAAATGGCATTATCCTGTATGCGAATGTGCCATAGGGACATTTGAAAGTTATCTTCCCTTGGTCATCAGGATGTATCGGAATCTGGAAGAAACCTGAATAGCCATCGAGAAAACAGTAGTATGGATGACTAGCCAACCTTTCCAACATTTGGTCAATGAATGGTAATGGGAAGTGATCTTTCCTTGTGGTTGCATTCAACTTCCTGTAGTCAATGCACATTCGACTCCCAGTAATAGTCCTAGTAGGAATCATCTCATCCTTCTCATTCTTCACCACAGTTATCCCTCCTTTCTTAGGAACAACGTGCACTAGACTGACCCAAGAACTGTCTGAGATGGCATAGATAACTCATGCATCCAAGAGTTTCATGACCTCCTTCTTAACCACTTCTTTCAGGTTTGGAGTCAGCCTCCTCTGATGCTCAACTGAAGCCTTTGACTCGTCTTCAAGATGAATCCTATGCATGCACAGGTCCAGTGATATACATGAAATGTCATTAAGAGAATAGCCAAGAGCTTTGCGATATTTGCGCAGCTTGCTCAGCAGTAGGGTAATCTCTGCGTTGTTCAAGGAAGCATTAATAATCACTGGTATGTGAAATTAGGACCAAGAAAACCATACCTCAGATTCACAGAAAGTGGTTTGAGTTCCACCTTCGGAGCTTTCTCCTCGCTCCAATCTCCAAGCCCAGCAGCTTGCTTAGCAGTTTCGGCCAACTCTCTTTCTGGCCGCAGGGTATCGATCGATACTAGGGGAGTATCGATCGATACTAGGGGAGTATCGATCGATACTAGGGGAGTATCGATCGATACTGGTGGTGCTGTATCGAGCATCTCCGAGTATCCAGCAACATCATCATCCGAATGAACCTCTGACACATCTGAACAGATCAATGCTCTCTCTAATGGATCCTCAGGATGCATCTCCAAGAAGTACTCTTCAGCTATGTCACTGAAGGTATCAATAAAGAAAGTCTGTCCATCGATGGTTGGTCTCTTCATCATCTTTTCCATGTTAAAATTCATGACCAAATCACCGATGTTAAGAGCGATCTTCCCACTCCTGCAATCAATGAGAGCACCAGCTGTTGCTAGGAATGGCCTTCCCAAGATAAAAGGATATCTAGGTTCTGCATCATACTCCAGGACAATGAAATCAGTTGGGATCAAGCAATTGCCAATCTTGATAGGAACATCTTCGAGTAAACCCTCTGGGAGTCTAACTGACCGATCAGCAAGTATCAGTGAGATTCTTGTTGAAGTGAAGTCTGTCATTCCCATCCTTTTAGCAACTGAGTATGGCATGAGGTTGACACTTGAGTCAAGGTCACAAAGAGAACCCTATCTCTAGATTCGCTTTTGCTTATTGATTTACATCTTGCTTAGTTGCTTATTTGCCTTAATTTGGTTACTTAATCACAACACACTTGTTTAGCTTAACTTGCAATTGTTCCTTGCATTCTTAGTGATTAGAATAATCCCAATTATGGATTGATACCCTCTTTACTACATCGTAGAGACTAAATAGTCTTGTATCAATTTGGCGCCGTTGCCATATTGGGATTTGTTCTGACATTGAGATTTAGGTTTTTAGTGAGCTTAAGTATTATTTTCTACTAAGTTACTAATCTTCTTCAGTTCCCATTGCTTTTGCTCTCTATAGGTGTATGCATATCCGTTCCCGTGGCAATACCAATCTCATACAACCAAGGGACGATATTGATCAACTTGAGAGGGGTTCAAGAGAAAGAAGGAACCGTGTGAGAGTGCAAGAAGAGGTTGGTAACGACATGGAGCACTTTGAGAATGTTCCACTTGGGAACATCAATGAACCCATTCCCCACTAGAGGAACGGTGGGAATGGGGATGGAAACGACAACAATCAAGGAGGTGGTGGCAATGGAAACCATCACCGTCCTAACCACCCGTCTAGAGCTAGGCATGTCGTAGGAGAAGGTGATGCGTCAAATGCATACCAAAACCGTCAAGGGATTCACCTGCCTCCGACTGAAAACAACAACTTTGAGGTCAAACCCGGGCTAATCAACATGGTTCAAGCTAACAAGTTCCATGGGTTGTCAATGGAGGATCCTCTAGATCA
The DNA here is from genome assembly GCA_002933935.1 of Eutrema yunnanense. NCBI lineage: Eukaryota > Viridiplantae > Streptophyta > Magnoliopsida > Brassicales > Brassicaceae > Eutrema > Eutrema yunnanense. Next base: position 64,334 of record PKML01056113.1, on the reverse strand, counting down.
CATTGACCAATTTGACCGGATATGTGGTCTCACCAAGATCAATGGAGTATCCGAAGATGGTTTCAAGCTTCGTCTCTTCTCGTTCCTTTGGGTGACAAGGCTCACCAATGGGAGAAAAGCTTGCCTCAAGGATCTATTACTTCATGGGATGATTGCCAAAGGGCTTTTCTAGCCAAATTCTTCTCACCAGCTAGAACCGCCAAACTTCGCAATGAGATTTCAAGCTTCACACAACGCTCTATTGAGTCTTTCAACGAGGCTTGGGAGAGATTTAGAGGCTACACTTCTCAATGCCCACATCATGGCTTCTCCGACGCCTCACTTCTTAGTACTCTCAACCGAGGCGCTTTACCTAAGATTCGAATGCTACTTGATACGGCATCGAATGGTAATTTCCTAGCTAAGGACGTGGAGGATGCAATGGAGTTGGTAGAGAATTTGGCTCAAAGTGATGGCAACTATGGCGACGATTATGATCGTGCCACAAGGACCACGAGTGACTTTGATGAGAACAAGAGAGCCAAAGACATGAAAGCTCTTAATGAAAAGTTGGATAAGCAAGCCTCTATGATATACAAGCTTCTTGCCTCTCAAAAAGAGTCTCAAAAGGCAGTCCATTTCATTGGTGACTACGAGAACAATCAAGCTTGCTACCAAGAGGAAGCCGTGGAAACACAAGAGGAAGTGAACTACGTGGGGAACCAAGGTAACTTCCAAAGACAAGGGTTCAACCAAACCTATAGGAATCCACAAGACCAACTCTACCCTCAACAATCTACTCAAGCTCAAGGAGTTCCACAACATCAATTCCAATCTCAAGGTCAACCTTATAACTCCAACCAACAAGGGTATGTCCCAAGGAACCAATTCCAAGGCAACCAAAGTGGATTCCAACTAAAAGCCCCACCCGGTTTTCAAGGTCAACAACAAGGGTTTGTGCCCTAAGGTCAAGCACCTACGTCTAAACCGCAAGAGCTTGACTTGGCCTCCATGTTCCAACAACTAATCAAGGGACAAACGGAGACCACTAACAAGGTCATTTGCTCTTACAATGATCTTAATAGCAAGTTTGAGGCATTGAGCTCATAGGTGCAACTAATGGAGCAAAGGAATGTCGCCCCTTCTTCACAACATCCTCAAGGCTCTTCAAATGGGAAAGCTATACTAACCTCTAAAGAGTCTTACAACACCCTTTCCACTCTTAAAGAGCAAGATCACATTATTGAGGAGTTCCTCGGTTTAGTCTCTAGCCTCAATGGGGACATTGAGCAACAAGGTGGGGAGGTGCCCGTTGGCCATGAGAATGATATGGTATTGGTTGAAGAGACGAAACACGGTTGAGGAGTCCATCAAGGACGTGGCTAGAGTGAAAAACGTAGAGATACTTTTTGGGTCAAAAAGAGAGCCCATTCGCACTTTACCTCCCCCATATGAGCCTCCACTTCCATTTCCCGGTCGTTTCCTCAATAAGACACAAGAGAAAATTCCTCCAAGCACAACAAGGATAGAGCCTAAGACTCTCCCAAAGCTTGGAAACCTCGGGAAATTCTCAATATCTTGCACGCTTGGACTCTTCGATGTTGATGATGCTTTGTGTGACTCGGGCTCAACCGTGAATGTCATGACCTTGGAGATGGCCAAAAGTCTTGGGATAAATAAGTTGAACGATTACCCCTCCACCATCACATTTGGAGACTCTTCTACGAAGAAACCTCTTGGCTTGGTTGAAGACTTTCCTCTCAAGATTGGAAAGTGTCTTGTACCAACGGACTTCGTTGTAATGGAGATGGCACCAAACATAAAGCTCCCTCTACTCCTCGGGACTCCATTCCTCAACACAACCGGTGCAAGCTTGGACTTCATAAACAAGAAGGTTGTGCTCAAGAACGTGGATGAAAGAAATTCTACACAATGATGCCTTCTTCCACCGCTATTTGTGGAGACAATGAAGCTCAAGCTCGGAAGGTTGAGTATGTGGGCGTTTGTGCGATAGTGAGTATTGGAAAAGTTGAAGAAGCCCTTGTTTTAGATGGATATTGTTTGAGATCCCTCTTTCACACCACGATGGAGAATGAGGTTGAAAGTGGCAAGGTTGCTAAGAAGAGGACAAAGACTAGGTCCGAGGAGGGGAAGCCAAGCATGTTCAATGGGATTGGACCCGTGCTAGACCAACCTTCGACCGTGACTCTCATCCCATGGAAACATGAAGAAGGGATGATTGAGTACAAGGTCAAATGTAGGGGACGTTCCAAGCCTTTTGCCAAGGCCAAAGCAACCCGCACACCGGAGGTTAAAGAGAAGAGTCAAGCCGGTCTTCAAGGCTTAATGGGTAAAGTTATAAAACTCGAGCTTAAGGAACCGCCAAGGAGTGCTTGCACTCCTCCATTACGCGCCTAAAAGGGTAACAAAAGTCAAACTTCGTGACTCTAAACAAAGTGCTTTTGAGAGACACCCCAAGCCTATCCTTGTATATACATTTCCTTTAAAGCTCTTCTTTCATTGTTAGTTCTTTTTGATGGGTTTTCTTAGTGCAAGTAGGTTTTGGATGGTCTTATGGGCATGGACTTATGGACTAAGGTGCATAAGATGAGGTGATGAAGTATGGCGTCCCTTGATCCCTCTCGTCCCCTCCATCCTTTTCCAAGGTAACACTCCAAACTTTGTACATAGCATTTAGAATCATATCTTATTTCCTTCTTTCATGCATTGTTTAACTCTTCCTTAAGCTTCTATTACACAAGGGATTGTGTAATTTAAGTTTGGGGGAGGGTTTGTGTGTTATCTAACATCGTTTTTGGTGTTCTTTTTTTGCATTTTGCACCTTGAGTCTCATGCATATCATGGATTTTCAATAAATTTGAAAATTTTGAAAATTGAAACACAAAAAGAAGTCGTTTAGGTTGTCATTTAGGATGCATTTGCATTTGTACATTGAGTCTAGGATTGCATACTTATGATTCATTGCATTTGCATGCGAATAATGATGAATCTTCCTTGTAGAGTAGCACTTTAAGAAATTAATTCAATTCCCTCGTTCGTAGTTGTTTGATGCATTTAAGTGAGTATGAAAGTAAATATGCACCATTATTAGTTCTCTTGTATCATCATACTTGCCTTGATTGAAGCATGCTTGAGTTGAATCCAATCTCATCTAAGTGATAACCATTAATTTGACTTGTAAATATTGTGTTTGTGCAATTTTAAATGAATATGTGGTTCACATATACAAACTTGGGCATTCTTATTCCTTTTTACCAATCTTGTTTGTCCAAGTAGCCATATCCCCTCATTGGAATGGTTTCCCCTTCCCTAACCATAGCCTTCTTTCAAGCCATTGCTATTAGTGTGTGATTGTGAGGTCTTTTCTTTTCGAACAAACTTGGCAAAACGTGTTAGGTTTATGGCGACAAGAGGAAATTCTCGTGTAGACTTAGCTCCATCATCACAGAGTTAATCTAGAATTAGGCTAGTTAGGATGGCGGGTCTTGATTCAAGTTTGGGGGAACGGTTTTAGACTTGGTGAACGGATGTGATTGGGTTGTGGAATGGAAGAGATCAAAAGGAGAAAGAAAAAGGGGATCGAATTTTTGTTGAATGGTTGGTGCCAAAAATCATAAGACTAGCTCTAGAAATAAGAAAGCCTCAAAAGATATAAGAAAAATGAAAGAAGCCAAAGAGGCAAAAGCATCAAAGAAGAGGCGTAAACCAAAAAGAGAAAGAAAAAGTGCTAGATCACAACAAAAAAGCACCAAACCATGAAGAACAAGGAAGAAGAAGTGATCCCCGAGTGAGGAGAAGGTGAAATGATGGCACAAGAAGCATGTGCGGGTTTGAAAAGGCAAAATACCTTAAGATAAAAAGGGTAGCTTAGGTTGTGGACTCAACGGTTTAGAAGACTTTAGGTTTGAAACACTCTAGGCATTTGGGTAGATGAGAATTCTCCCTTGTATGCATAGGTTACCTTTTACCTTTCGCATTTTGCTAAGGTTTGTTCATTCCATGAGAGATCCTTGCACTCGATTACCCATGCATGACAATGAGATCACATTCATCTCATAACAATACCTTTAGCCAAACGAATTCAATTTGACCTTGCATAAACATGATTCATGGTTACACAACTAATGAATGTTAATGGGTTGGAGAATATGATTGCTTGTGTAGATTGGGGTTTGGATTTGATACATGATGAAATAAGAATGGCTAACTCCTTTGGAGTAGACTCACTTGTGCATTTTAGAACTACATTACTTGGACATTGGGCTCGGTTTCTTTTTGTGATATTTGTGGATTTGAGCTCCCACCTTCAAACCTCTCCCTCTACTTGTTGTTATTTGTTTGCTTGAGGGAGCAAGCAAAGGAGTAAGTTTGGTGGAGTTGATATCCTCATATTTTACCCTTCTCATGCATTCATTTAGCTTAGGTTTCATCTCATATGCATGGGGTTTCATAGCATTTCTTATTCGTTTTGTCTCATTTAGAGTATTAGGTGTTTGCATTAGGTCCTAGTGAGTCTTTGCATGTTTTGGAGTTTTTTTCTAGGTAATTGGAGGCACTTGGTGACGTTTGGAGATTTGGGGCTAAAGGGAAGAGAGGATCCATCCGGAGCGCCCGAAAGAAGCCAGGTCAGACGGAGGGTCTTCAAGCAGATTTAGGCTCGATAACCTTCATAAGGATTGTAGCCCTGAGAGTTATCTATTCACAGGAGTTGAATTCAAAACAATCGGACATATGGTTCGGGAGTTATTGCATTTTTACCGAAGCGTGTCCGTCTGGCCGAGAAGCTAGAATTCCCCCCGGGGGAAACTCAACCTCCCAAGATCAGCACGGTCTAATCCGGGCGGTCCTGGAACAGGGATCCTAACCGCCCCGAAGAAGAAATCTCGACCGGCCAGAAGGGGGGCGATCGCCAGAATTCTCCCCGGGGAAAATCCGACCAGCCCGAAGAAGAAATCTCGCCCGTTCCAAAGCCAGGCGGTCCAAGCCGAAATTCCTCCAGGGGGAAATCCTACCGACCAAGATCAGCACGGTCCATTTCAGACTTTCTTGGGACAGGGATCCTAACCGTCCCATCTCAATCGGCCAGAAGGGGGGCGGTCCAAGCCGAAATTCCACCCAGGGAAATCCGACCTTCCGAGATCCGCACGGTCTAATCCAAGAGGTCCAGGAACAGGAATCCTAACCGCCATATCTCAACCTACCAGAAGGAGGGAGGTCCAAGTTTTCGCCCAAAAGATCCAACTCGGCCGGGTCGGAACCCGGTTTGTTCCGGGTCGACCCGGTCAACCACTATTCAATATAAAAACAACTTTACCTAATTGTTGCCACTTATGCTCAAAAACCCTTACCTTTGAGAGAGTTTGAGATTTGTAAGAGAGATCCTTTGTTTTATGCAATTTAGTATTTGTTTTCATCAATCCCTTCTATATATCTTCTTTCTAGCTTGATTATTCAACATTTATCCATGGAATCATCCTCTATCAAAATCGATTTTGAGGTGTTCTTAATGGGTCTTGACTAGTCTTTTAGGGTTTAGAGATGGGATATATTAGGATGTTCCTAGGCTTGATTCATGGTGTTTAGGGTTATATCTTCTTATATCCCTTCTTGTTTAGTGTTCTTAAGGCTAAATCTAGCTTGAAATAGTAGGTTTAGATCATAAGGCATTTCATGCACACCAAGTGTTTGATGAAATGTCTTGATGAATTAAACAAGAGATTTACACTCCTAGCCTATGATAATAGTTGTCTAGGGTGAATCTTTAGTTGATCTTGTTGATTTAAACTTAATGCTTGTTAATCAATGATCCACAAATGAGGGTTTGTTAATGGATTAGGTGATTAGCATAGTGATTAATTGCTTGAAAGAGAATTAGTCAAGTTTAGGATCTTATGCCTAGGGATTAGCTTGTTTGAGTAAATGAACATCATGAATTGAACTTGGGACTTCTTATATCGATAACCCTATCTCTAGATTCGCTTTTGCTTATTGATTTACATCTTGCTTAGTTGCTTATTTGCCTTAATTTGGTTACTTAATCACAACACACTTGTTTAGCTTAACTTGCAATTGCTCCTTGCATTCTTAGTGATTAGAATAATCCCAATTATGGATTGATAACCTCTTTACTACATCGTATTGGGGATATTGATACCTCCTAGAGACTAAAAAGTCTTGTATCACTTGCAGAAGAGGTAGTCATAGGCCACTCCATTGCTCTTGATGCTAGTGACCAAATTCTCGAACCTCTCAATATGTTCCATGGGATGTTCAAATGAAAGACCATGAAAAGGGAGCTGACACACAAGAGTGTAGTATTCAGGTTTCAGCTCAAAGTCATTCCTCTGAAATGGTGGAGGGCGAATCTCTGATCTATTGACATAAAACTGATCAGGCCTGTTGTACTCACCAATTGTTCTACCACGATCAGCCACAACATTCTCTGCTTTCACAGCAACAACCTCTTCGACAACAACATGAAGTGGAATGATGTTCCCCTCTCCATCCAATCGTTTCCCTCTCTCATTGCACAATTGACCTTCTCGGTCTGTGTAAGCACCAGCTGCATCTTGAACCAAAATCACTGGATTGTTGTTCATCTATGCTGGCTTCTTTGCTTTTCTGTTTGTGCGTTCCAAAAGTGTTAGCTGCTCCAATGACAGATTAACTAGCGGAGTGTTCTTGTTCCTTCTGGTTCCTCGATTAGGCATGCACCTGAAACACAAAAGTCAAGAACGTAAGTAACAAAAATCCACGACAGGTATCGATCGATACCACTAGGGTGTCGATCGATACTAAGGCGAACTTAGTCGAAATTCTCAAACTAAAATCTAATGGCGAATTGAGTCCCCGGCAACGGCGCCAAATTTGATAAGCTCAAAAACAATACCCTAAAAGTACTAAAGCTTTGTCGATTGTAATACATAGGGATCGAATCCACAGAGACTTAAGGAAACACACAATAGATTCTAAAAGTTGAATTAAGCTAAGTGATCAATTTAATTGAAAGCAAATACACAAATTAAACGAGTTCTAAGTTCGATGGAAGAAAGATAGGTTCAGGATATTTCTCAGGAAATCAATGAATGCAGATAAACTAACAAATCAAAGTTCAGGTTACGCACGGCTCTTGAACTCAAATCATTAAAGTATAATTAACCAACTCTCGTTGCGAGAATTATCTAAGTCTAAATCCTAGAATTTCAAATCTATTTGCGAATCCTAAAGTCTAAACCAGCTTTTAGTTCAAGTTTGATTTGTTCACAAAACAACTAAACCAAATCTCTTTGCGAATAGTTATTTTGCTCACCCTAAGTTCTATCAGGTTTCTCAATTGCACTCTCGTGCCTAATCGATTAACCTAAGATCTAAGTTCTAGGTGATCAATCCAGAATTAGCTTTGAGAACAACCTATGGTGAAGAACTAATTCAGATTATGAACCCTAAACAATAAATCAACCTAGCATTCAAAGAAATCCCTTATGAGAACCCTAAACCTAACAGAAGATCTACTCAGACATAGAGATTGAAACAATAAATATGACTAAATAAATACTTGAATAAATAATAAGAAAGAGAGTAGAATAAGGGTTCAAAATCTTCTCTCGGACGAACAGAGTTTCAGACTTGTCTCCCTCAAAAGCTCTGATGCAATCTTGAAAACACAGTTCACATCATTGGCCCGTCAACAAACGATTCAGATAAAACGAGGCCAAATTATGAAAGAATCAAGCCCAAAAGCTCAAAGAGGTTTTAGAAGACAATCAAACCATGGATATATCAAGAAGTTGTCTAGATACAAAGAATCAATCACCATTAATGGGGATAGCTAAAATTATGTCAATAATATATCTTTTATGATTTTTGTAATTAATTTGATTTATTTTGCATTTATGTTAATTTATTTGATCATTTGTAATTTGAGCCTATATAAGCTCACTTCTCAATTCATTGTAAATATATAGAGATTTTTGGAAAAATAAAGAAAGTAATTTTCTTGTAAAGCTTTATGCTTTGTTTGCTTGTCTTTTCTATTGTGTGTGATTCCCTTAGAAAACAAGTAGGATCTCTGTCTTTGTGTGTGATTCACATAGACATTGATTCGTGTTCTTATCACAAAGACTTCCGCATCTTTGAGTGGCGAACTTCAATCCACCCACGCTTCCATCCTACCCCCGGCCTAAACAAGGAGCGACCTTAGTCCAATTGTCTAGACCACCCGGCCTTTTACCTTAGACCGTGAGCTTGTATCATTTTGGTATCAGAGCTAAAAGCTCCTATCCTCTATCGTTTTCATTTCTGTTTCGTTTTTGTTTCATCT
>PKML01056113.1:18168-55747 GCA_002933935.1 Eutrema yunnanense | reverse complement strand
TTCTTCTTCTTTATTCGGATTTAATATTCCGGTTTTAAAAAAAAAATATTCAAAAAAAAAAATGCAAAATCTTGTTTTAGTTTCGAGGATGAAACCTTTTGAAGAAGGAGAGAATGATGCAATCTTGAAAACACAGTTCACATCATTGGCCCGTCAACAAACGATTCAAATAAAACGAGGCCAAATTATGAAAGAATCAAGCCCAAAAGCTCAAAGAGGTTTTAGAAGACAATCAAACCATGGATATATCAAGAAGTTGTCTAGATACAAAAAACCAATCACCATTAATGGGGATAGCTAAAATTATGTCAATAATATATCTTTTATGATTTTTGTAATTAATTTGATTTATTTTGCATTTATGTTAATTTATTTGATAATTTGTAATTTGAGCCTATATAAGCTCAATTCTCAATTCATTGTAAATATATAGAAATTTTTGGAAAATAAAAGAGAGTTTTTTTTTCTCTTAAAGCTTTTATGCTTTGTTTGCTTGTATTTTCTATTGTGTATGATTCCCTTATAAAACAAGTGGGATCTCTGTCTTTGTGTGTGATTCACATAGACATTGATTCGTGTTCTTATCACAAAGACTTCCGCATCTTTGAGTGGCGAACTTCAATCCACCCACGCTTCCATCCTACCCCCGGCCTAGACAAGGAGCGACCTTAGTCCAATTGTCTAGACCACCCGGCCTTGTACCTTAGGCCGTGAGCTCGTATTAATTAACAACAAACTTGTAGCTTTTAAGCTTGTAGCTTTTTCACGCCCGCGGCCTTCTTGGCTCCATCGAGGTTTAAGAACCCCGTTTGAGGTAGAGGCTTAAGATCCAATGGTGTCTGTGGATTAAATCCATATGCAACCTTAAAATGAGACAAATGAGTAGCACTATGGACAGCTCTATTAAAATCAAACTCGACAAAAGGTAGAGCTTCAAGCCAAGTTTTAAGATTTCTCCCTATTGTTGCTCGAAGCAACGTTCCAAGTGTACGGTTAACGACTTCAGTTTGCCATCGGTTTGTGGATGGCAGGTCGTGGAGAATAGCAGCTTGGTTCCTAGCTTCTTCCAGAGTGTTCTCCAAAAGTGGCTCAGGAACTTGGTATCACGATCGGAGACGATCGTCCTAGGTACTCCATGTAGTCGGACAATCTCTTTGAAAAGGAGGTCCGCGGTTTTTGTGTAGCATCGTTTGTCTTGGCCCATGGAATGAAGTGTGCCATCTTCGAGAACCGATCCACCACGACAAAGATGGAGTCCTTGTGTCTGATCTTAGGCAAACCTAGCACAAACTCCATAGAAATATCAATCCATGGTAAAGTAGGAATCGGTAAAGGAAGATACAAACCGTGCGGGTGAACCCGAGACTTGGCTTTCTTCCAAGTGATACATCTTGCACAGAAAGTTTCGACCGACTTCTTAAGGTGTGGCCAAAAGAAGTGCTCCTTCAGCATGGCAAGTGTCTTCTCAATGCCGAAATGACCCATGAGGCCTCCACCATGAGCTTCTCGGACTATAAGCTCTCTTAACGAGCATTGCAGAATGCATAGGCGTTTATCTTAAAAAAGATAACCGTCATGGACATAGTAAGAAGTGTGGGCTCCCTTTCCATGGTTCTTGTATATCTCTGCAAAATCAACATCAGATTCATATAATGGAATGATCATTTCAAATCCAAGAACCTTGGCTTCCATGGTCGATATTAGCGCATATCTCCGAGATAGGGCATCGGCCACCACATTATCTTTTCATTTCTTGTACTTGATCACATAGGGGAACGTCTCTATAAACTCCAGCCACTTAGCATGTCTTCGCTTGAGGTTAGTCTGACCCCTAAGATGATTCAAAGTCTCATGGTCCGTGTGGATGACACACTCCTTCGATAGTAGGTAATGCTGCCATGTCTCCATTGCTCGGACTAAGGCGTAGAGCTCCTTGTCATAAGTAGGATAGTTGAGAGTGGCTCCACTAAGTTTCTCACTGAAGTAAGCAACAGGTTTGCCTCCTTGAGTAAGCACAGCACCGATCCCTAAACCTGAGGCATCACACTCAATTTCAAACGTTTTAGAGAAATCGGGTAAAGTTAAAACGGGAGCATGAGTCAAACGATCCTTTAGGACTTTGAAGGCCTCTTCCTGGGCTTCTCCCACTTGAATGCCACGTCCTTCTTGATGATGGCAGTTAGAGGTGCAGCAAGGGTGCTGAAGTCCTTCACGAACCGTCGATAAAAGCTACCCAAGCCGTGAAAGCTTCGAACTTGGCTAACGGTTGTTGGCGTAGGCCATTCTGGGATTGCTTGGACCTTCTCCTGGTCCAATCTAAGTCCATGTGAACTCACAACAAAGCCTAAAAACACAAGCTCATTAGCGCAAAATGTGCACTTCTTCAAGTTGGCGTAAAGACCATCTCGTTGAAGCGTCTTAAGAATTTGTTCTAAATGAGATAAATGTTCAGCTAGAGTTCGACTATAAATGAGAATATCATCGAAGTATACCACTACAAACTTACTAATGTAGGGTCTAAGAACCTCATTCATGAGTCGCATGAAGGTACTTGGCGCGTTAGTTAGCCCGAAAGGCATAACTAGCCATTCGTAGAGGCCTTGCTTCGTCTTGAAGGCCGTCTTCCATTCGTCACCTTCTCTCATTCGTACTTGGTGGTATCCACTCCTGAGATCAATCTTGGAAAATAAATTAGAACCAGAAAGCTCATCAAGCATGTCATCTAACCTTGGTATCGGATGTCGGTATTTGATCGTTATGTTGTTTATCACGCGACAATCCACGCACATCCTCCACGTCCCATCCTTCTTTGGCACCAAAAGGACTGGCACGGCACATGGACTAAGGCTCTCACGAACATAGCCCTTGTCCATAAGTTCTCTCACTTGCTTCTCTAGTTCCTTGGCTTCGTCCGGATTAACGCGATATGCGGCTCGATTGGGTAATGGGGCTCCGGGCACAAAATCGATCTGGTGCTCTATTCCTCTTATAGGAGGTAAGCCAGGAGGTATCTCATCAGGAAACACATCAGCAAATCGGTCCAAGAGTTGAGTAACGTCAGTAGGAAGCTGTTGCGCCAACGCCCTAGAACCTGCACTTAAAGTCTCCTTAAAGATCATTAGTAATACCGGTTCCTTACAAGTGATTGCCTTAGAAATATAACTGGACTTGATAAACAAATTGTTCATGGTCGATGCATCTTTTTCTTTTAACATTTTAACTTGTAATTCGTGTACTTGAGTAGGTGTAAGAGGTGTTAAATTATACTTTTTTTTATCATGCACAAACGAATACATGTTACTTCGGCCATGGTGAATGGCGTCCTTGTCAAACTGCCAAGGTCTACCAAGAAGAAGATGGCCAGCTTGCATAGGAACAACATCACACACAACTTCATCCGAGTACTTGCCCACATTGAATGGTACAAGCACTTGGTCCGTGATGCGTAATTCAGCCTTATCGTTTAACAATCTTAGCTTATATGGGTGAGGGTGTTTAGGGCGTTTTAGACAGAGCTTAGAGACCATGTAGTCACTCGCTACATTGGTACACGACCCTCCATCAGTTACCAAATTACATACCTTGCCTCGGATGGAACATCTTGTATGAAAGATGTTGTCTCTTTGGGCTGTCTCGTCAGGATGAACCGTGAGGTTCAAGGCTCGTCTTATGACCAGAGACTCACCATATTCAGCCGCACAATCTACTTCTTCAGTGGCTGCTTCGGTCATTTGCACATCGGCCTCATCTTGAGACTCGTACTCACTTGAATCCAACATGATCATAACTCGGGGATTTGGGCATTCTCTAGCCATGTGTCCTCTGCCCTTTCACTTAAAACATGTTATGTCACGAGTTCTAGAAGTACTTGGGTTAGAAAACTTACCTTGATTAGGCTCAGAGGCCTTAGAAGTGAACCTAGGGACGATTTCGACCGACTTGCCCTTCTCTGCGGCCTTAGATGGAAAGTTGGTTGGAGTTTGGGTCTTGGCTCGGTTCTGGTCCCATGTTTGGTTACTCCATGTCCTTCCAGTAGCATAGGACTTCTTCTTCAAGTGTTGCTCAGCTTGAATGGCATGGTGTAAGATGTCCTTCAAGTCGTGGTATGTAAGCTTCTCTACTTTGTGACTTAGCCGTTCGTTGAGTCCGTCTAAGAACTGAGCCATGAGGGTCTCAGTGTCTTCATCAAGCTCTAGACGGTTCCTTAGGTGCTCGAACTCTTCAAAATATTCCTCCACACTCCTAGTCCCTTGGGTTAATTTTCTAAACTTCTTTTGGAGGTCTCGGTGATAGTAAGCGGGGACGTATCTTTTCTTCATAAGCTGCATCATCTCTCGCCAAGTAAGGACTTGAGGAGATTGGCTCCTTCTTCGGTCAGAAACCTCACGGTCCCACCATGAGAGAGCATGGTCCGTGAGTTGAGCTACGACTAAGGCTAGCCTCTTTTGCTCGTTGTAGTCATAGTAGGCGAATATATGCTCCATTCATTGCTCCCATTCCAAGTAAGCTTCGGGATCTACTCGGCCAGCAAAGGTTGGGGCCTTTAGCTTCATGTCCGTGGAGTGGTGCCTCTGAAAGTCACCTTCGGCCTCGTCAAAACCGTTGTTCCTCGGTCCTCTTCTCCTCACTTGAGGCTGTTCCTCCATCGGAACATCGTCCGGATCTTCGGCTAGGTTGTTGGCTCGTCGTTGTGCTCTTAGTTGAGGATTGTTGTTGGCTTGAGGCTGCTCCATATGATCAAGCCTTTGGACTACTCTTTGGAGCTGTTGTTGCATAGCCGTGATTGCTTGCATGAGAATGGCATTAGGGTNAAAAAAAAAAAAAAAAATCGACAAGAACAACTTATAAGGTAAAAAAAAATTTCATAAATTAAAAAGGAAAATTTCTAAACTAAAATACTCTCTTTTTTTTTTTTTTTTTTGACTAACAATCCTAAATGGAACAATTAACTTTCGACATACTAAGGGAATGCTAAGTTTCCTTTTTTTTTCTTTTGATTAATCTTGATAAGGTACACAAAGAAATCGACACAAAAGAATTAGGGTTCTTGTATATATATATATATATATATATTTTTTTTGAATCTAGCAACCTAGACAAGAACAAAACAAATACAGAAAATTAAAAGATGATAAGGGAACGTTTACACCTTAGATTCATGAGCTTTTTGAAGCTCTGATACCAAAATGATACGAGCTCACGGCCTAAGGTACAAGGCCGGGTGGTCTAGACAATTGGACTAAGATCGCTCCTTGTCTAGGCCGGGGTAGGATGGAAGCGTGGGTGGATTGAAGTTCGCCACTCAAAGATGCGGAAGTCTTTGTAATAAGAACACGAATCAATGTCTATGTGAATCACACACAGAGACAAAGATCCCACTAGTTTTCTAAGAGAATCACACACCATAGAAAATACAAGCAATACAAAGCATAAAACTTTACAAAAAAATTATTTTCTTTATTTTTCCAAAAATCTCTATATATTTACAAAATGAAGAAGAAAACCTTATAAAGAGTTTTCAGTCTCAACATGAAAGGAAAACTAATTATTACAAAAATAATAATGACTAAATTAGTGGGTGATTGATTGACGAGTTATTAGGCCATTAGTGTGATTGCTTTTCCAAATCTTCAAAAGAGGAACGTAGTGAATGGAGATGTGATCTTGTGTCCTTCTCTTTCCTTTATGGTCATAAAACGTGTGAGAGCATGGAAGACTCTTCTATGGTTGGTCAACAAAGGAAAACATGTCTTCTTTTTAAATGTGAACGCTCTTTTGGACAGTGTGAACACTTCTAGTAATGGAAAGTGTCGTCATATTATATATTTTGTTTTCTTGAGACGTAAAGTGTTGTTGTAGCTTAGGTCCTTGCTTCTCAAGATTGCATCATTCTCTCCTTTTTCACGAAGTTTTGTCCTCAAAACTTAACAGTTAGGTTGCTTTCCTTGGGTCAATGGCAGCCTTAATGCCTACTCCACAAATATCATTCTGCTACCACCAAAATTGTGTCCATTTTTTTTTTTTTTTTTTTTTTNCCGAATTTTTTTTTTTTTTTTTTTGGTTTTAAAATGACACAAAAATAAAAAACCGAATATTTTTTTTTTTTTTTCAAAGAAGAACAAAAAGGAAGATAAAAGCACACGAAATTTTTTTATAGTTTTTTTTTTTTTTTAATTGAAAACGAATCAAAACATTTTTTTTTTTGATAAAAAGATGAAACAAAAACGAAACAAAAACGAAACAAAAAAATGAAAACGATAGAGGATAGGAGCTTTTAGCTCTGATACCAAAATGATACGAGCTCACGGCCTAAGGTACAAGGCCGGGTGGTCTAGACAATTGGATTAAGGTCGCTCCTTGTCTAGGCCGGGGTAGGATGGAAGCGTGGGTTGATGAAGTTCGCCACTCAAAGATGCGGAAGTCTTTGTGATAAGAACACGAATCAATGTCTATGTGAATCACACACAGAGACAGAGATCCCACTTGTTTTCTAAAGGAATCACACACCTAGAAAATACAAGCAAAACAAAACATAAAGCTTTACAAGAAAATTACTTTCTTTATTTTTCCAAAAATCTCTATATATTTACAAAATAAAGAAGAAAACCTTATAAAGAGTTTTCAGTCTCAACATGAAAGGAAAACTAATTATTACAAGAATAATAATAACTAAATTAGTGGGTGATTGATTGACAAGTTATTAGGCCATTAGTGTGATTGCTTTTCCAAATCTTCAAAAGAGGAACGTAGTTAATGGAGATGTGATCTTGTGTCCTTCTCTTTCCTTTATGGTCATCCTAGTGATGCCGCATATGATCCTTTTACACTTGTTGCACCTGAAAAACTGCAGAATCTGATGGATTTTTTTTGTGTTCGTGAGTAAGTTGTCAACTTCATTTTTGTTTTCCATATGCTGCAAATTTAGTTTTTACGTGTTGCAGATTTGCTTTATTTGTTGACTTATTCTATTAGGGAGCAGCTAATTGGGACATTCGACTGTCAACTCAATTTCTACCTAAGGGTCATGACCCGCAAAGAAGAATGGCCAGAGGAAGAAAAATTAAATTACGGTTGGTTAGGTGACCAGGTAACTAATCTAATTCTCACAACTAGCAGATTTGTTGTGTTGCAGACTTGTTTTATTTGTTGCAGACTTGTTTTATTTGTTGCGTTATAGACTTGATTTATTGTTGTGTTGCAGACTTGTTTTATTTGTTGCAGACTTGTTTTATTTGTTGTGTTATAGACTTGTATTATTTGTTGTGATGCAGACTTGTTTTATTTGTTGTGTTGCAGACTTGTTTTATTCCTTACAGACTTGTTTTATTGTTGTGTTGCAGACTTGATTTTTTGTTGTGTTGCAGACTTGTTTTATTCCTTACAGACTTGTTTTATTCCTTACAGACTTGTTTTATTGTTGTGTTGCAGACTTGATTTATTGTTGTGTTGCAGACTTGTTTTATTTGTTGCAGACTTGTTTTATTTGTTGCAGACTTGTTTTATTTGTTGCAGACTTGTTTTATTCATTGCAGACTTGTTTAATTTGTTATGTTACAAACTTATCTTCTTACTTTTGTTTTGCAGCATATGGTCTCCTCCATGCATTTGTTACGAAAGAGGTCTCTCCGAGTACCTACCCCATTCCGGACAGAAAGAATTGCCTTCCTTGACCAATGGTTTGTCGACTTATGGAAAATCGACTTTAAACAGTTTGCCATTTCGCCGTCGAAGTTCTTGTTTGGTGACGGTTATGAAATGACTTTTAATGGGACATCTCCAGATTACGCCCAAACAAAGAAGATATGGATCGACGATGTTGATGTTGTCTACTTTTTCCACAACATAAACAATAACCACTGGATTGCGTGTGAAATGGATCTGAACAAAGATCTGATTGAGATTTACGATAGCATCATTCCCGAGAACTGGAAGAAAGTGGTCGACGCGGTGAGGCCATATGCGAAAATGGTTCCATATTGGATTAAAGTTTTCACACCCAAAGGGAAAAGAAAGGGTCGTAAATTGAATCCTTTCAAACTTCACTATAACAAGCATGTCCTACAAAACTTTCTGACAGACGATTCTGGTGTCTATGCTGTCAAGTTCGTGGATTGCCTTGCATTGGGATACCAAATGGATGGTTTAAGTGACAACACAATCCCCAAAATCCGTTTGAAGCTTGCAGCGGAGATTTTTGACGAGGTTCCTGATGCAAACCCTCAGATGTCTGACCCAAGGCCTTACGGTCAAGAAAAAGTCTGCATACCTAAGCATGCCTCACAATCGTAGTTTATGTACTTAGATCCAGATATGTAGACTTATGTTAACTGTATTGCAGACTTATTATAACCTTGTTGCAGACTTGTTTATATTGGTTTATGTACTTAGATCCTTTTGTCGCAGACTTTTGTATGTAGACTTATGTTAACTGTATTGCAGACTTATTATAACCTTGTTGCAGACTTATTATAACCTTGTTGCAGACTTATTATAACCTTGTTGCATACTTGTTGTTGCAGACTTGTTTCATTGGTTGCAGACTTGTTTCATTGGTTGCAGACTTATGTTATGTTGACAGTGTTGCATACTTACATTGACAGTGTTGCAGACTTGTTTCATATGTTGCAGACTTATATTGATAGTGTTGCTGACTTGTTTCATATGTTGCAGATTTATGTTTACTGACTTGCAGATTTGTTTCATATGTTGCAGACTTATATCGACAGTGTTGCAGACTTGTTTCATATGTTGCAGACTTGTTTCATATGTTGCAGATTTATGTTTACTTACTTGCAGACTTATTGTACTTCTGCAGACTTATATAGACAGTGTTGCAGACTTGTTTCATTTGTTGCAGATTTATTTTAAAATAAGTCTGCAACAAATGAAACGGCATGTATCCTTATTTTAACTGTTTTGCAGACATAAATTAAGAAAATTTCTTCCCTTTCTTGAATAGTAAACTATGTTTATTAGGTACTGTAAAATTGGAAACAAAACCATCATACAAATACAAATACAAATACAAATACAAAACCACACGAGTCTTTAAACCATAATACAAAGTGAATAAAAATTCACATGGCACATGCACGCACATTATGTCCACTTTGTTTGCAATTGGAGCAAATGTGTTGCTTCCTAGGGATTTTCTTCTCCATTGCTTTTTCCAACGCAGATTTGTATCTAGAGTTCTTTGGCCTTCCAGGTGGTTGTCGAACTTCAGGAGGTAAATAAAATTTCGCAGCGACATGTTCAGGAATTGGTTGAGCTACATCACTTGGCATATTGCACATGGCGTAAGCGTTACTGAGGTAGTTCTTATAGTAGTACGGAGAAGTCAGACCAACACATGACATTCTCTTAGCTTCTCCACCTGCAATTGCGTGAACACAAGGCAACGTATCCAAGTCAAACCTACAACATGTGCATTTACGTTCCGGTACATTTACAATATGTACATGCGTCCCATTACTTACTTGTACTTGATCCGCATCTATTTCTTGCACGATCAACAGCCTCGAATAATTAACACGTGGCTGCCAAAATGTAAATAAAATTAGTGAAGACTTAAAACATATGTTGCAGACTTATAACATATGTCGCAGACTTATTAGATGTGTCACAGACTTATTAGATATGTCGCAGACTTATTAGATGTGTCACAGACTTATTAGATGTGTCGCAGACTTATTATAGATATATTGCAGACTTATTAGATGTGTTACCTCTATTAATGTCTCTGCAACACGTGTGAGTGTTGTAGTCATTAGGCCTGCTTGAAGCCTCCGCTTTGAGAACCATCTTGTTAACATGGACCGTATGGCGTCTAAGAGCTTAGAAATGGGTAGGTTCCTAGCATCCGAGAGCACTCTATTTATTGACTCTGCTATGTTGGAAGTTAATATGTTGTACATGTGTCTTGGAAAATGAGCACGACTCCACACCTTCACATCAGCCTTCTGCAGATAAGAGTGAAGTGCAGGATTGATGTCTTCGATCGCATTGAATAAAGTATTGAAATCCGCTATCTTATATGTGGTTGTTGCTTTTTTTACCAACCGAAACGCATCACGTCCTTTAAACCTTGTTATTATGTTCTTGTACATATGATATGTACATATGCCACGACTCGCCAATGTATACACCTTTTTAATGGCCTTCGATATCGATCTATGCCTGTAAGAAATGATGGAGAGACTAACATCATATGGAATCACACAACTAAGTTGTGTAAAGAACCATTCCCATGATGCATCATTCTCCGTGTCAACTACGGCAAATGCTATTGGGAAAATATTAAAGTTCCCATCCTGACATGTTGCGAGAAGGAGTGTTCCTTTATATTTCCCTCGGAGAAATGTTCCATCAACAACAACAACTTTGCGCATGTACTGAAAGCCGTTTATGCTTGCACCAAATGAGATGAACAAATAATTGAATCGATCTTCTGCATCGACTTCAAGACACGTATAAATACCTGGATTAGCTCTTCGTATCAAGTATAAGTACGAAGGTATTTGGTCATATCAACTCTCCGGTGAACCCATTGTCAAGAGTCGTGCATGCTTTAAAGCTCGATAAGCTTTCCAGTATTTCATCTGTCACATTCATAAAACAATAAGTCTACGAGAAGGGAATACAAAACAAAACAAGCCTGCGACAAAACAAAACAAGTCTGCAATAAAAAAAACAAGTCTGCGACAACTGACCAAAATAAGTCTGCAACAAAACAAAATAAGTCTGCAATGAACAAAACAAGTCTGCAATAAACAAAATAAGTCTGAGTCTGCGACAACTGACCAAAATAAGTCTGCAACAAAACAAAATAAGTCTGCAATGAACAAAACAAGTCTGCAATAAACAAAATAAGTCTGCAATGAACAAAACAAGTCTACGACAACTGACCAAAATAAGTCTGCAACAAAACAAAATAAGTCTGCAACAAAACAAAATAAGTCTGCAATAAACAAAATAAGTCTGCAATGAACAAAACAAGTCTGCGACAACTGACCAAAATAAGTCTGCAACAAAACAAAATAAGTCTGCAATGAACAAAATAAGTCTGCAATAAAGAAAATAAGTCTACAATAAACAAAACAAGTATGCGACAACTGACAAAAATAAGTCTGCAACAAAACAAAATAAATCTGCAATGAATAAAACAAGTCTGCGACAACTGACCAAAATAAGTCTGCAACAAAACAAAATAAGTCTACAATAAACAAAACAAGTCTGCGACACATGATGACTGCAGCCATACCTTAATACAATATCGTTTGTAAAGAGCATCTGCAACATGACTAGGTAACACTTTTGAACCGATGCCACCCACAAAATCTTTGTACAGTTGTCCCAAAATCTCGTGTGTAGCTTGGCGACAACGGGATCCACGGTATGTCACAGAACATGTATGTTCTTTAACATATACTTTTATAAAGAAACATGGAGAATCTCCAACTGTAGTAGCTCAGACTCTCAATGTGCATCCTTCTATCCAACATCGAACAATTAATAAGGTTGGCGTTGAATAATCAACCTTGAAATCAAACTTTTGTGCAACAGAAAGAATCTTCAACCTCATCTCCAATGCATCTTTGTTATCATACCTTTGTCCGACCGATATATCCAACGAAGTCATTTCCATTTTCGGGTAATCTTCATCAACTTTGTAATCATTCCTTTCTGCCCTTTTTTGTGTGGCACTCTTGCTTTCTCTTCCTTCTCTTCCTTCTCTTCCTCCTCACGAAGCTTTCCATATAGACTGTAATCCTCATCACCAGAACTAGCACCATCCGGATCGTCGCAACAATCAAACCTGTATTGGTCCTCGTCGTCCTCATCCTCATAACCAGAACTAGCATCCCCTTCTTCTTTTGCATTACCAACAAATTCAACTTCTATTTTTGCTCGCTTCAGCGATGGTCTACCTTTTGCACGATTCTCTTCACCATCTTCACGCTTTGCCTTCGGCAGATTTTTTGCAGTACCATCAAATTCAGCTTCCATTTTTGCTCACTTCAGCGATGGTCTACCTTTTGCACGATTGTCTTCACCATTGTCACGCTTTTGAGCATCCTTTAACTCCAATGATACCTCCTTATCTGATACACATAGCCGCATCGTATCTGATTTGAATTGTTCAAAGAAACCTTGCAATAGTCTCGTATTACCAACAAAGACATGAGGAGTGTCTACTGGTAACTTGACCAATATCTTCTTCGGAAACATGTAGCTCAATTCAACTTCGTACTTATTCTTATCAACTTCATAATCCTCGTACACCATTTGAATGAATTCGTCGAACGAAGTTGCAGCATTGGTTCCAAGAACTCGAGAACCTCTACTACTATCGACAACAAAAATCCATCTACTCTTCTCAAATCTCCAATTACCCCAAACCATTATAATTTGCAACATTATCGGTGATAGGCGGCGACGATGGAGAACAAGATCGGCGGCGACGATAGACAACGGGATCGGGGCGGCGACGACGATAGACAGCGATATCAGCGGCGTTAGATAAAGTTTTGAAATTTGAGAATGGCGGAGATAGATTATCAGTGACAATGGGGAACGAGATCGGCCGCCGTACATAACCCTAATGGTGCAGTGGTATTTTTCGTAAATTTGTTACTTATAAGGGACATATTAAGTCTGCAACACATTGAATAAATCTGCAACACATTGGATAAGTCTGCAACGACCAACACATTGAATAAGTCTTTAACGCATTCAATAAATCTGCATAACATAACAAGTCTGCGACAAACAAAGTGTTATTCTAGTCAGAAAACAAGTCTGCAGCACAGTCTAATAAGTCTGCAGTTTTTAATGCCACGTAAGCAATTTACAAATAAGTCTGCTACGTTTAAACATTAAATCTGCGACATTGTAAATAAATATGCGACAAGCGATGTTATTTCAGTAAGACATTTCAAGTGTCGCAGACTTAGTCTTCTTGTCGCAAATTTTCCAAAAGTCTGCAACAAACAGCTGCAGATTTTTTATAAGTCTGCATAATAAGTCTGCAAATGAACATAAGTCTGCGACAAAGGGAATAAATCTGCGTAATAAGTCTGCGATCAAAACAAGTCTGCGCAGACTTAATAAGTCTGGTCTGTGCAGATGTCTGCAACAAAGCATATTAAGTCTGCGTCGAAAAGTCTGCAACACGCATAATAAGTCTGCAGATGTGCGCAGACTTAATAAATCTGCAACATTGAAAAATAAATCTGCAGATTAAGTCTGCATAACAAGTCTGCAGATTAAGTCTGCATAACAAGTCTGTGCAGACTTATCGATTTATTAAGTCTGTAACAAAGGTTCGCAGACTTATTCTGAAAACCGCGGTGGCATTTTTGTAAATAACTCAAACTTTTGCTTAAGTGGAAAAAATTTCGTAATGGCAATGTCGTAATAACGGTTTTCCTAACAAGAGCAAATAAGGGTATAATGGGCTTAAAACAGACTTTCTCCTTCCCAGTAATTATATGTTAGTCTAGTCCTTAGCCAATTTATTTGTGTCATTCTAGTTTTTTTCCCTTGTTTTAATACCGTCGGAAATCCCTCGGAAAAATTCTGAGGGATTTCTGACGGACTGAAAATCCGTTGGTAAATTCGGCCTCAGAAATCCGTCGGAAATTTTCGAGGGATTTCCGACGGATTTCTTTTTCCGAGGAGATAGATCCGACGGGCAAAATCCGTCGGATTCCCGTCGGGAATGGCCTTTTTCAACAAAATAACGACGGATTTGGCCGTCCGAAACGGGTTGTTTTCTTGTAGTGAAACGTCGAAGACTTCGACTTCAAGGATGAAGTTTGGTGGCATCTCATTCCTTTTGCTGATGATTCCTTGTCTTTGACAAGCATCACACTTGGATATAAAGGCATGGGCGTCCTTGAACATGGTAGGCCACCAAAAACAAGCTTGTAAGATTTTAGCGATAGTCTTGTTAGTAGCAAAGTGCCCTGCATAGTTAGATCCATGACAAGCAAAGAGAACGCCTGGAACTTCTTCTTCAGGGATGCATCTTCAGAACATGTTATCTGAACATTGCTTATAAAGATATGGTTCATCCCAAAAGTACCTTTTAACATCATGCAAGAACTTCTTATTCTTGTAACCGAAGAATTGTGGTGGTTCGACCTCTGCTGCTAGGTAATTTGCAATATGCCCAAACCAAGGAAGTTTAAAACGTTTTGGTTTTGGAGGTGGTACTGGGAGTTTCTCAAGGGTGAGTGCTTCTTTAAAATTACCATCATTCACCACGTTCTCAACAGGATCTTGAGAAGTCAAGGTCGAACTTGCATCACATGAGATAGCTTTGCGCTCAGATTTTGTCGGTTTGTCAGCTTCCTTAGACTTGATTAAAAGGGCTTCTATAAAAACGTGTTGGGACCTTTCTTTGTTATCTACAGAGTCTAAAATCATCCTCCCTCCTTTGTAGATGGTTATACAATAAGATCTCTCACCACTAGGAACTGCGGAATAGAAGACTCTATTTTTGACGTTAGAGAAACAAACCCTTCGGTTGGGATAATCAACAACTGCTCCCACAGTTGCAAGGAATGAACTTCCAAGTATTAATGTCCTTGGAGAGTCCTTTTCCATCTTAAGAATGTGAAAATCTACAGGAACAAGACATCCTCCTACTTGCACCATTAGATCTTGTACAAAACCATGTGGAATTGTGCTTGAAGTGTCTCCGAACTTAAGAGAACATTGAGGAGGCTTGATATCACCAATCCCTAGCTGATACGAATCGACTAAGGACCGGCTTGCTCTAGGTACGGTTGAGGTTGATAATCCACGACTCCAACGAATTCACGAAGAGAGATGCTAAGGCGTGAGTGAAACACTCGAAATTCCTTAGACCCAATCGACAATGAACGGATTGAAACGAGGTGGTGGCTATGATGATTGAAGGATCCGAGAACAAGGATGATAGAGCGTGGGAGATTAATCCCGAAAATCTCTATGCCCCTTATTACAAGAAGAATCGAACAAGCAACAGATCGAAGGTTGCATCGAGGTGTTGCGGAATTACACTCGATAAACCAAGAGAAATTTCGATGAATAACCTTCAAAGAAATCGAGAAACAAGAGATGAAATCTCTAAAAAAATACTTTGATAATTGATAAGATAGTTTTCGACAATGGGGAAGAAGAAGACATAAAAAGAAAAGCAAAGGAAAAAGTCAAAGAGTCATTCTCGAAAATGAGAGAAGACTCCATCGAAAATTACAAAAATTAAATGAAAGTTTGAATGACCATTTGAATTCCCACCGAGAATTTCCCACAGAAATTCCCCCCGGGAAAGCTCCCCCAGGAAAGTCCCTCGGGAATAAATCCCTCAGAAAATTCCCCCGCAGAATTCTCAAGAAGTCGGACCGTTAGACGGTGTAAGCCGGTTGCCTCGTTAAAACCTCTATACGGAAAACCCATTTGGACAAAACCGTATATAGGAAAAAGAGTACAAGGTGACTTACACAAACGGCCAAACCTCAAGGAGAATTCGAAGATATTGAGGTGATGACGGGTTGTGTAAGTTGATCCTCCTTGATCCGGGAATCCGTGAGTAAGCACCGCTCCCGCTAGCTTCCGTGCCTTAGAACGAGTGATGGGTCCTTCGGAAATGACCATAGCGTCTTTGTGAACCTCATCCAACGTCTTCATGTCCATGATCGTATCATCCCCCTCCACTTGAAAAGGATTTGCCCTCAAATCGATTTCATCTGCAACATAAGGAATAATATCAGCAACATTGAACTTGAGCTTATGGAATACTTACCTTGGAGATTGATTTTGTAGGAGTTGTCGTTGATCTTTTCCATCACGGTGAACGGTCCATCAACTCTCGGTAAGAGTTTGGATTTCCTTTCTTCCGGGAATCTTCCGGGAACCGTTCCTTCCTTAGATAAATCCACACAAGATCGCCGGGTTCAAAAACCTTTTTGTGTCGTCCTTTGTTTGCTTTCTTACGGTATTGCTCTGTTTTATGCTCAATGTTTGCTTTCGCCTTCTCGTGCATCTGTTTGACCATCTCTGCCCATTTCTTACCATCCAAACTGACATGTTGACTCAAAGATAAAGGAGTTAAATAGATAGGAGTAAGCGGATTAAAACCGTAAACGAGTTCAAAAGGTGAAAACAATGTAGTAGAATGTTGTGCATGATTATAATCAAACTCTAAATGGGGTAAACAATCTTCCCATGACTTAAGATTCCTTTTAATAACTGTCCGCAAAAGAGTTCCTAAGGTCCTATTGACAACCTCGGTTTGACCACCGGTTTGTGGATGACAAGTCGTAGAGAAACAAAGCTTAGTCCCTAATTTAGCCCAAAGAGTCTTCCAAAAATAACTTAGAAACTTTGTATCTCTATCCGACACTATGGTTCTAGGCATTTCATGCAAATGAACAACTTCCCCAGCTATGTTCGATGTATCATCAGTTTTATGACAAGGGATAAAATGTGCCATCTTAGAGAACCTATCGACCACAAAAAAATAGAGTCACTACCTTTTCTAGTTCTCGGCAAACCTAACAGAAAGTCCATGGATATATCGGTCCAAGGTGAACTAGGAATGGGTAAAGGAGAATACAGACCTTGGTTTTGGCGTTTGGATTTGGCATACTTACAAGTCATGCATCGGTTGCAAATTCGTTCAACGTCACGTTTCATATGCGGCCAAAAGAAATGATCTTGCACGATGTGAAGGGTTTTGGTAACGCCAAAATGTCCCATAAGTCCACCACCGTGTGCTTCCCTAATAAGCAAATCTCACAAAGAGGAATTAGGAATACAAAGACGGTTCTCGTAAAACAAGAAACCGTCGCTTTGAAGTTTTGAAAGTACTTTCCAAAAGCGAATTTAGCACAAGATAGAAAAACTTCCTGGAAATCGGAATCTGAAGCATAAGCGTCCTTGATCATCTCAAACCCAAGTATCTTGGCATCAAGAGTCGAGATTAAAGTGTACCTCCGAGACAACGCATCGGCAACGACGTTCTCCTTACCTTGCTTATACTGAATTACGTATGGAAACGTCTCGATAAATTCAACCCAACGTGCGTGCCTCTTGTTCAACTTTTGCTGGCTCTTTAAGTGCTTGAGGGATTTATGATCCGTGTGAATAATGAACTCCTTCGGCCATACGTAATGCTGCCACGTTTGGAGAGCTCGGACCAAGGCATAAAGTTCCTTGTCGTATGTTGGATAATTGAGCGTTGCTCCTCCAAGTTTCTCGCTAAAGAAAGCTACCGGTTTCTTCTCTTGCATAAGTACATGACCTATACCAATACCAGAAGCATCACATTCGTTTTCAAAGGCTTTCATAAAATCAGGTAAAACAAAAAGAAAGGCGTGAGTGAATTTCTTTTTCAGCAGTTGGAACGCGTCCTCTTGAGCTTGTTCCCAACGAAATCCCACGTCCTTCTTGATTACTTCGGTTAGTGGTGCGGCAATAGTACTAAAATCACGAACGAATCGTTGATAAAATCCCGCTAAGCCGTGAAAACTCCAGACCTCACTAACGGTCTTAGGACTCGGCCAATCTCGGATTGCCTTAATCTTGTTCTCTTCCACCTGTATGCCCTGAGAACTAACCACAAAACCTAAAAAGACAACGTTATCTGAACAAAACAGAGCATTTCTTTAAATTTCCAAACAAACGTTCCTTCCTAAGCACGTCTAACACCAATCTCAAATGTTCCACATGTTCGTCTAGGTTCTTACTATAAATCAGAATATCGTCAAAGTAGACACCTACAAAGACCCCTATATACGACCTAAGAACATGGTTCATCAAACGAATAAAAGTGCTAGGTGCATTAGTTAAACCAAATGGCATAACGAGCCATTCATACAAACTGTGTTTAGTCTTGAAAGCGGTTTTCCACTCATCACCTTCCTTCATCCGGATTTGGTGATAACCACTTTTTAGATCAATTTTCGTAAACACGCTAGATCCATAAAGCTCATCTAACATATCGTCTAGCCTCGGAATCGGATGACGATACTTTACCGTAATGTTGTTTATCGCACGGCAATCTACACACATCCGCCAAGTACCGTCTTTCTTCGACACAAGTAATACGGGTACGGCACATGGGCTCATACTCTCCTGTATGTGTCCTCTCGACATCAGCTCGTCGACTTGGCGTTGTAGTTCCTTAGTTTCCACGGGATTAGTGCGATAAGCCGGCCGGTTTGGAAGTGTAGCGCCGGGGACGAAATCAATTTGGTGTTCGATTCCGCGGAGTGGTGGCAAACTACTTGGACCATCTTCCGGGAAAACATTTGAATATCCCTGCAAAAGAGAAGAGATACTACTCGGAATATCCGGCTCGGGATTAGTCATACTCGTAAGAGCATCCCTAAAAACTAACAATACAAAAGATTGCCGAGAAATGAGAGCATGTTTTAGTTCACTCGGTTTGATAAATAATGATTCATTCACGAGCGTTCTCTCACATGTTTTGGAACCAACACTCTCGGTTGTAACAGAAGTAGAAGGTGAGGGATCACTTACCTTGCCTTTGCCATGGTTTTGTTCAAGTTTAAGTTGATCGAGAAATACCTCGTGCGGCGATAATGGTGCAAGAGTGATCTTTCGGCCGTGATGTTCAAAGAAGTGCTTGTTCGTAAACCCGTCATGAACGGCTCTACGGTTGTATTGCCACAGTCTTCCAAGTAGGATATGACCAGCCTCCATAGGTAAAACATCGCACACAATTTCATCCTCATATCGGCCGATAGTCAAAGGAACCGAAACTTGTCGGGTAACTTTGAGCTGTATTTGATTGTTCAACCATCTAAGGTTGTAAGGCCGTGGATGCTTCCTGGTCTCCATACCTAGATTATCCACTAAAGTAGTGCTAGCAACGTTAGTACAACTTCCACCGTCAATTATAAGGCTACATACCTTGCTTTTAACCATGCAACGAGTATGGAAGAGATTCTCTCGTTGTTCATTCTCAACAACCGGTTCCTGGGCAAGAAGAACACGTCTAGCTACTAAGAGCTCTCCATCAACCGCATGCTCCTCATAATCGTCGAAAATTGGAGCGGTTTCCGTTTCTTTTTCCTCGTCGATAACGATTTCGCCATTTTCTAACATCAACATGGCTCGGAGATTCGGGCATTTGTTTGCGTAGTGTCCCTTGCCTCTGCACTTAAAACATTCAATACCACGGTTACGCATAGGATTAGAATCAATCTTACCCTTGTAGTCATGACCAGACGAATTCGGTTTAAAATCCGTCTTAGGCTTAAAATCGCCTCGGGGAGGGTAAATTGGTTTCTCTCCTTTGGTCAAGCTCGGCTTTCTCTCCATGTCTCCACGGGATGTTCTCCATTACGTCTCCTGTTTATCACAATTTGATCCCACCAGTAAATAGCATATTCATGAAATTCGGTGGCGGCTAACTTGACTTTCTTATATTCGGAAAAGTTTTGGCAATCGAAAACTAGTTCAATTTTCTTTTCCCACTCGAGGAAAGCGTCCGGATCGTTCTTTTCGTAGAACGGGGGAATGAGAAGTTTCATTCCGCCAAGATCATCATTGTTCCGTCTTCGGGGTTGTGGACGTCTTTCTCGGTTTCCCTCGGATGAGTCTCCTCGATCGTAAAACGGATTGTCCTCTGGTTCGTATTGTCGCGATCGGTTTCTCCTCGGTCTCGCCGGTGCGTGACAACTTCCTCGTCCCACGCTTTGCTCGGATCTCAAATCCTTGGCTCCATTAGCTCTCGGTTCGGTGCCTTGGTTTCTCTCATTCCGTCTCGGCGTCCGGACCTCTAGCGCGATCATACGGTCTCTCATCTCATGGAGTAGTTGTGTGATACCATCAACTTTTTGATTCACACCATCGACCTTTTGATTCATTGCTGCCTCTCGTTCCCTTCTCGATCGTGAGGTAGCGGATTCACTTTCCTCGGACATATTGGTCCTCGCACAAATTCAAACAATTTGTGAGTGTATGCAAAATTCAAAACACACATAAATTCCAAAAATCTGAATTTTCAAAATTTCCACAAAAATTCGAAAATCTTTTTTTTGTTTTTTTTTGAATTTTAAAATATCAATTTAAAAATAAGCTACAGACCTATATATATATATATTTTTTTTATAAGGTTTTGATTTAATTTTCGCAAAAAAAAAAATTAAAATCGCAAAAACAAAAACAAAAACAAAAACAAAAAAATCGAAGAAGATGAAAAGATAAAATATAGATCTCACCGATTTTTTTTAGCGTCTCTGATACCACTTGATAAGAATCGACTAAGGACCGGCTTTCTCTAGGTACGGTTGAGGTTGATAATCCACGACTTCAACGAATTCACGAAGAGAGATGCTAAGGCGTGAGTGAAACACTCAAAATACCTTAGACCCAATCGATAATGAACGGATTGAAATGAGGCGGTGGCTACGATGATTGAAGGATCCGAGAACATGGATGATAGAGCGTGGGAGATTAATCCCGAAAATCTATATGCCCCTTATTACAAGAAGAATCGAACAAGCAACGGATCGAAGGTTGCGTCGAGGTGTTGTGGACTTACACTCGATAAACCAAGAGAAATTTCGATGAATAACCTTCAAAGAAATCGAGAAACAAGAGATGAAATCTCTAAAAAAATACTTTGATAATTGATAAGATGGTTTTCGACAATGGGGAAGAAGAAGACATAAAAAGAAAAGCAAAGGAAAAAGTCAAAGAGTCATTCTCGAAAATGAGAGAAGACTCCATCGAAAATTACAAAATTAAATGAAAGTTTGAATGACCATTTGAATTCCCACCGAGAATTTCCCACAGAAAATCCCCCCGGGAAAGTCCCTCGGGAATAAATCCCTCAGAAAATTCCCCCGCGAAATTCTCAAGAAGACCGTTAGACGGTGTAAGCCGGTTGCCTCGTTAAAACCTCTATACGGAAAACCCATTGAGACAAAACCGTATACAGGAAAAAGAGTACAACGCGACTTACACAAACGGCCAAACCTCAAGGAGAATTCGAAGATATTGAGGTGAGGACAGGTTGCGTAAGTTGATCCTCCTCTATCCGGGAATCCGTGAGTAAGCTCCGCACCGCTCCCGCTAGCTTCCGTGCCTTAGAACGAGTGATGGGTCCTTCGGAAATGACCATAGCGTCTTCGTGAACCTCATCCAACGTCTTCATGTCCATGATCTTATCACTAGCTCGTTTGAAAAAATGGTTTTAGACATGACATTCACATTAGCTCATGTGTCACAAAGAGAGTCAAGAATTTCCACACCATGAATCATGCAAGGGAAGATAAACTTCACCTAATCATCTATCTTACGAAGGTTCCTTTGATGTGGTGCTTTTGAGATCAGCTCATCATCTTCATGCCTTGCCACATGGTACTCGTTGGTAGATTGATCTCTAGGGGCTAGTGAAACCACGTCCTTGTTCTGAGTTGTGACCACTTTGAAGAATTTTGGATTTGTCTCAGCCTTTCCCGGAAGAAAACCATCTTGTCTCTTCACACCTTCTGCCGTTTGTGAAACTTGCACTTCAATCTTCTTAACATGATTAGAGAGGTAAATAAACTTCCCATACAACCCCTCATTGTTCTTATTGAGATGATCATACATGCTTTCCACTTTAAACCCGAAATTTTGAATATCTTGGGCGTTTTGCTTCTGTCCCTCCATGATATGTTGTTGATTCTCCATAAGCTGATGTATCATAGCTTCAAGGTTACTGTCTTTAGGTGCTATACTCACGTGATCTTGGTTTAGAAGAGGAACTTCAACACTCGGCTGAAAGTTTCCATCGTTAACACTACAAGAAAACACAGTTTTTGTGAATACATTTTGCGACTACTTTTTTAGTCGCAAAACTGAGTGACCCTTTTATGACTTATTTGCGACTAATAAGCGACTACTTAGTCGTAGAGGCACAGTAGTCGCAAATTAAAGACCAAAATTATTCGTAGGCAATTAATCGCTAATAAGCGACTGATATCCGACTAATACTAGACTACATTTATTTAGTCGCAAAATGGTCTGGCTTTGAGACTAATTTTTGACTTTTTTTTGTCGGGAAACGTAGTCGCAACAGTAGTCTCTAATTTGCAACTATTTGTATTAGTCTGGAAATATAGTCTCACATTTGCGACTGTTTTGCAACTTAAATTAATCGTCTCAAATTTGCAACTGATTTGGACATTAGTCGGTAAAGGTAGGTAGAAAACGTGGAAAATGTAGAAGTTTGTTGGTACACCTACCATTTGCGACTACTTATAGTAGTCCCAAATTAATCGGAAAATAGTGGCAAAATAGTTGTACATTTGCGAATACTTTGTAGTAGTCGCATATCAGTGACAAACTTTTTGCCTATATAAGGCTCGTGCCCCTCCTCCCCATTAACACAAATCATTCATTCAAACCTACGTACAAAATAAACCAGAGTAAAAAAAAAAACCCCAGATCCAAATCCAAAAAAAAAATCCCATATCCAAAAAAATACAATGTGGAATTCATCAAGAGAGTGGATGTATAATAGAATCAATCCACACACAAATTAATCATATCTCTAGTGAATTCTTGGCGGGGGTGGAGCAGTTCATGAATTTTGCTAATAGCCAACCACTAGCGCAAAGCAGTGGAGGTAGGTTTCACTGTCCTTGTGTAAAATGTCAAAATTCTAAATTTTTGCAAGGAAATACAATTTTGAAGCATTTGCATAGTAGGGGATTTATGCCAGGATATTATGTATGGTCTGAACATGGTGAAGATTATGATGTGGTTGGGGGATCAGGAGGAACGAATAGTCATTATGCTAATGTAGATCAACCAACAACGTATGATGGGGGGAATGTATATGTTGGGATGGTGAATGATGCATTTCATGGTACTACGCCATTTAATCATCATGAGTATCATCATGAACATGATAGTGGATATGATGATCATGTTCATGAAGAACCTACCCAAGAGGCAAAGCGGTTTTACGACATGTTAGATGCTGCAAATACTTCACTTTATGATGGTTGTCGTGAAGGTCTATCGACGTTATCTTTGGCTGCTTGGTTCATGAACATTAAGTCAGACCATAATATGGCCGAAAGCTGTATGGACGCATGGTCTGAATTGTTTACGGAGGTTTTACCAGAGGATAATTAATCACCTAGTTCGTACTACGAGACATAAACTTTGATGCGAAAGCTAGGATTGTCGTACCATACATTTGATGTATGTATAGATAATTGTATGCTCTTCTGGAAAGAAGATGAGAAGTTGGAGCATTGCAAGTTTTGTGCAAAACCAAGATATAAGGCTAGTGAGGGACGAACTAAAATCCCGTTTAGTCGTATGTGGTATTTACCTATCACTGACAGACTGAAGAGAATGTACCAATCAGAGAAGATTGCATCATCGATGAGATGGCATGTTGAGCATGATTCAAAAGACGGAGTAATGTGTCATCCATCTGATGCGGCGGAGTGGAAGAATTTTCAAAATTTGCATCCTGCATTCGCAGAAGAAACGCGAAACGTATATCTTGGGTTATGTACTGAAGGTTTTAATCCTTTTGGTATGTCAAAAAATCACTCGTTGTGGCCTGTGATCATGACTCCATACAACTTACCGCCAGATATGTGCATGAATACTGAGTATTTGTTTTTGACTATTTTGAATTCCGGACCAAATCATCCACGAGCCAGTCTTGATGTTTTCCTCCAACCATTGATCGACGAGTTAAAGGAGTTATGGTATAACGGAGTTGAGGCATATGATGTGTCATTAGATCAAAATTTCAACCTGAGAGCTGTTCTAATGTGGACTATAAGCGATTTTCCAGCATATGGTATGTTGTCGGGATGGACGACACATGGAAGACTATCGTGTCCTATTTGTATGGATGATACAAATGCTTTTTATCTTCCGGCTGGTAGGAAGACATGTTGGTTTGACTGTCACAGAAGATTTCTTCCTGCAAGTCATTCGTTACGGAAGAATAAAAAAACTTTTTGAAGGGAAAACACGCATTGAACGACTACCCACCACAATCTTTAACTGGCGAACAAGTTTTATATGAGCGTATAAGGCATGCAGAACCACCCAAAACATCTGAAGTCGGTGGAAATGGTCATGAAAATAAAGTGGACGGCTATGGGGAGTGGCATAATTGGCATAAAGAAAGCATATTTTGGGAGCTATCGTACTGGACCGATCTGACGCTACGACACAATCTTGATGTGATTAATATCGAGAAGAATTTGTTCGATAACATCATGTATATTGTTATGAATGTTAAAGACAGATCAAAAGACACAGTAAAATCAAGATTAGATATTGCAAAATTTTGTTCTCAGAAAGATTTGCATGTAGATGATCGAGGGAGAGCTCCATTTCCTATTTGGCGATTGACTTCAAAAGCGAAAGGAAGCTTACTACAATGGGTCAAACATGAGGTTAGATTCCCCGATGGCTATGTAGCAGATTTAGCTAGTTGTGCAGACATCAACGGTGGAAAGCTCTCGGGAATGAAAAGTCACGACGGCCATGTATTTATGGAACGATTGCTTCCGTTTGTCTTTGCAGAACTTCTACCGCGTAACGTGCACCTTGCATTATCAGGTATATGTATATATATATATAAATTATCATATATGTTTCACTTATATATATATATATAACTTATATGATTGTAATATATTGTCGTAGGGATTGGAACATTTTTCCGTGACTTAAGTAGTAGATCATTGGATCAAACCCGGCTCAAAGTTTTGAAGGATAACATTGTCATGATTTTGTGTAATTTGGAAAAAATCTTCCCACCTTCTTTCTTTGATGTGATGGAGCACCTACCAATACACCTACCTTACGAAGCGGAGCTTGGTGGTCATGTGTAATATAGGTGGATGTATCCCTTCGAAAGGTTTTTTAAACGTTTAAAAGGGAAGGCGAATAACAAAAGATATCCAGCGGGATCAATAATTCAATCATACATAAATGATGAGATATCCTATTTCTCAGAACACTACTTTGCTACGCACATTTCTACAGCTCGCAGAAGAAGGTATGATGGTGACTATTTATCAGAACAGTAATTATACGAGCTAAAATGAAGGTCTTGACTATTTGTAGACGTTAATATTAATATTATTATTTTGCAGGTCATGTCGGTATGACGAAGGTGAATTACCGGTATATCCTATACCGGTACCAGATATATTCATTGAAGTAGGTCGTCCAAGTGGCCAAAGTAGTGAATTTTGGTTAACTAAGAAATATTATAAATGTGCACATGCATATGTCTTGCGCAATTGTGACTATTTTCAGCCGCTTGAGAGGTAATATATGGTTCATTAACGTAATTGTTATATTTTAATTAACTTTAATATTTAATTTAATTAGTTAACTATTTCTTATAGATTGTTGGAGGCGCAAATTTGATTTGAATATCCACAACTCTCTGATGACGAGGTCAACTCGAAAAGAGATGCAGATTTTCATATATGGATTCGCCAATATGTATGTATTTAATATCCATCTATTGATTATTAAAGAATAGTTATGAATTTGTTTTTTTTAATATATTTGCATATATATAAATGTATAGGTGAATACAATGAAAAGTCAAGAACATTTTCCTCCTTGGTTTCTTGAAATAGTGGAAGGTCCCGAAAATAAAGTGAAGTCATGGCCTATGTGTTTTACTAGAGGGTATTTGTTTCACACACGAGAACACGGACTCACAAAAAAAACAATGAATTATGGGGTATGTGTTCGAGGACAAAATTATTCTGAAGCATATGATCAAGAGGATGATTTTTATTGGACTGTGGAAAAGATCATAGAGCTCGAGTATCCAGGATTTTTGAATTTGAAGATCACACTTTTCTACTGTGAATGGTATGACCCTACGATTGGCAAAGGCACCCGAATGCAAGAAGGAGGCATTGTTGATGTGCTATCATCAAGGAGATATCAAAATTACGAACCTTTTATTTTAGGTAATTTTTGTTTTGATAAGTATGTATATATATATATATATGTGTGTGTGTGTGTGTGTATGTCTACTTCTAATTTTACGCCCACTTACAGGATCTCAAGCTGATCAAGTTTGTTATCTTTCATACCCATATATTAAACGACCTCGGAAGGTGTGGCTCACAGTTCTCAAAGTAAATCCAAGACATGGTGTTCAGGGAAAATTTAACGAAAAAGAGCCAGTTATATTGCAGCAAACAATTGATGATAACACGGATACGATTGATGAAATCATAATTGATACTTTAGTTGAGGGAAATCAGCTTTACGAAGAAATTGATTTTGAGATCGAAGACGCAGAAGCAGATGACGAATTTCTTTGTAATTTATCATCGTCAAATGATGAAGATGAGGAATTTTAATAATATTTTAATTTATATCTTTGTAATCATATAATTATATATCATGTATGTTTTGTTGCAAAAAAAAATTATTTATATATGTGTTTGTATATGTTTGATGCAATATAGTTGTATGTTTTATTTATATATGTGTTTGTATGTTTTGTAACATTTGGTTGGAATTAATATAATAGAAATGTTTTGACACAATGCTTTATATACAAGTCTATGTAAGAAACAAACGAATGATCACATTGGCTCTTTGGTTACGTCCTTCCAGATGGAAAATGAGGTTTAAGGTTCGATTCTCCGGAATCGGATTTTCAACAAATTAAGCAGTAGTCACAAAAGTGTCTTAAATTACTCACGATTTTGTGACCATTCTTTTATTTTTAAACAGATTTTCAACATTTTCGTAATAGTCAAGTAAGTGTCTTAAAATACCGACGATTTTGCAACTAATTCCCTACCAACACCTGAAATTCAGACTGATTTGCAACTATTTCGCAACTCCAATTGATTTTTTTTTATAAAAAATTAACAATATCGAATGTTAAACATGTTAATCTAAACTTTTAGACATGTAGACATGTTTTGTATATTATTTAGACGTTTATTAAATATCTTAAATTTCTAAATTCAAATTTTTAAACTTATGGTTGTATATTATTTAGACAAGTAGTAAATTGACTATATGTGTTACATGTAATAAGTTAGGGTATTTATTTAAGAATGAATGAAATTACAATTTATGGTTGTATGGAGAGTTCTAGTGTTAGATTTAGGTTAAGAGATAGTTTATAGTCTTAGTTTTATTAAAAATGAATGAAACTTTGGGATTTAGGGTATAGGGTAATAAATTATTAAATACAGTCACAAAACAGTCGCACTTTGTGACTATTTTATGACTAATTTGCGACCATTTAAAACTATTTTGCTGAATTAATACGCAGTAACATTATCCCTCCTATTTTTTTTATTTGCGACCAGTTTTGCGACTATATTTCTTTGAGACTGATTTGCGACTATTTAGAGACGCCTTCGTTCATAACAGAGTGAAACTCGTCGTCTCCCCCTTCTATTGTCGACAAAACCTAACTCCCTCATCTCTTTCTCACCTATCTCCGAACCCTCTAAATCGGGATTCTCTACCTCTTATTCTCGAAAATTCCCTTCACGACAATGGGTCCCAAGCCAAGACCAAGTAGTTCCCGCGGCGGTGGTGGCCGAAAGTCTAGTTCCCGCGGTGGTGGCGGCCGGTTATCCGCCGGTGCGAGAGCAGACGGAGGTGTCGACTCGTCTTCCTACGCCTCCAACCGGTCCTCTTCCGCGACAGAATCGGTTACCCCTTCATCATCTATTCCAGCCCAATTTCCTCCGATGACACAAACGCCGCAATTCATTAATCCACAGCCCGAAGTCGCTACTGTGCTGCCTCCGACGCCACAACCTGCGACTCCGACGTCACAACCTCCGCCTTATCAGACTCCCCTGCATTATCCTCCGCCTTATCAGATTTCCCATCAACAACAACCCTATCAGATTCCCCAGCAACAACAACCTCTTTATCAGAATCCTCAACATCAACGGCAGCCGGTTCAGATTCTTGAGTATCATTTGCAGTTTCATTGTTCAGTTTCGTTTTTCAATTGCAGTTTCATTGTTCAGTTTCGTTTTTCATTATTAGGTAGTGAGTTGCATTGTTCTGGAAATTGGATTATCATTTGCAGTTTCATTGTTCAGTTTCGTTTTTCATTACTAGGTAGTAAGTTGTATTGTTCTGGAAATTGGATTATCATTTGCAGTTTCATTGTTCAGTTTCGTTTTTCATTACTAGGTAGTGAGTTGCATTGTTCTGGAAATTGGATTATCATTTGCAGTTTCATTGTTCAGTTTCGTTTTTCATTGCTAGTGTAGTAAGTTTCATTCATTTGCAGTTTCATTCATTCAGTCTAATTAACCTTTTTTGATGTTTTATGTCACAGGTTTAACCGGGACAAAGGCAAATTGTCTCGAGTCAATGCTGGAATATTTCGGAGGAATTTCGATGGTCCATATTATAGCTGGGGCAAAACGCCTTTAGACATCCAAGAAAGATATTTCAGAACATTTGCGGTAATAATTGTTATTTTTTCATTGTATAGTAGGCACATAGTAATCTGATTTAGTTACTGAGTGATACTTACATTTATTGTGTTGTGTAGCAGAAGTACAATTGGGAGAGGGGGATTACTGACTTGGTGAAAGCAGGCTTCTTGAGAAGGGCCAAAAAACGGATGAAAGGCATAGTAAGTCAAGCTAAACACAGTGGTGAGAGACCACCTTGGATAGGCGAAACGCTTTGGGCATAAATGGTGGCTCATTGGGGAACTCCAGAAGCAATTGAGAGGAGCTCTACTTACTCACAATGCCGCAACTCGGACCGTGGCGGTCTTGGTCCTCACAAACACGTTTCCGGGCAGAAATCATACCTGCAAGTTCAACAAGAAATTGTAACGTTTTAATTCATTGGTTTTATATATTGCATTTCAGATAACTAATATGTTTCGTATCATTTTAGGAGAAAGAATTAGGGCGTCTTGTCTCGCTTGGAGAAGTCTTTATGAAAACACATACAAGACATGATGGTTCTTTTGTTGATCAAAAGGCCAAAAGGGTAGCTGAAACTTATGACAAGAACATCCAAGAGAGGATGTCAGAAATGGCTGTTGATGGTGCATCACCTTCAGAGCAATCAACTCAGCAGAACCTGACCATTGAACAAAAGAATGACATCTTTCTTAAGGTAAGTCTTCCTCTTCTTAGAATTAGTTTAACAAGTCTTTAGTTGCTGTAATCTGATTGAATATGATGAGTTGATTGTTTAGGTAAGTTTTCAGTTCTCAGTTTCTTGTCTTAAGGTAATCTCATTGAATCAGATCGTGGTTCTTTTGTTGTTATTGATGCATTCAGTTTTTAGTTTCTTGTCTTATGGTAATCTGTCATTTTTCTTTTGTTGCTGTTTGATGCACTCTTTTTGTGGTCTGTGATCGTGGTTCTTCTGGTTCTTTTGTTGTTGTTTGATGCAATAGGTGTGTCTTCTGGTTTTTATGCAACCTTCTGATTCTTTTGTTGCTGTTGTCTCATTCTACAAGTGATTTCAAGATGTTACCAACTGAGTCAAAGAAAGCCTTGTCTTCTGCATTTGACTAAATTTGCAGATAAAGATACCAAAATAACATTGTTTTGTGATTGCTCGTTTTCTCGTGGAGGTTTATAGATTTCTTGTCTAGGGTTTTTGTGGTTTGAGCTGTTTTTGGTACTCTTGCAATTGAATTCCATTGTTCCCGTGGTTAATCAGTGTTTACTGACTCATGTATTAGACAAATTTCAATTGTTGTTGGAAAGCTGAAAACTTTATTAGGGATTTTGAGAATTCTGTATCAGGATCGATTCTTCCTGTTGATTGTTTCTCTGTTTTTGGACCTGTGGGTGGCTTCAAAATCCAAACTTATACTCGATTTAACACCAAATTGAAGAGTTTTAGTCTCGTTTATATACTCTAACAATGTGGTCATTTTCTGTTTCTTTCCTTGTCAGTTTTGTGACTCATGTGTTCTACGTTTCTGGTTCCTTATGTTTGTTGAACGTTTCTTTACTGAAACAAATACTAAGGGACAGCCTTTTGGACTTGGGGAACTTGGAGAGATCTTCAACAACATGAGTAAGGACAGTAGTAGTTATGCATCCTCCTCAAACACAATTTTTGAGATGCAAGAACAACTTCGAGCTGCTCATCAAAAGATCGCGGAACAAGAAGCGGAAAATGCTCGACGGGATGAGGAACATCGACTTGCTCAAACTCAGTTGGCGTCGTTCCTCTCCTTCTTCAAAGATAAGGATCCTGCGTTTGCATCGTATGTGGTGGCTTCTCAAGGAGCCACCGCATCCACCGCATCCACCGCAGCCACCGCACCAGCCACCGTAACGGCCAACTTACCGGTCACAAACCATTCACTTCCATGTTAAAACTTTTACATTTTGTATATATAAATGTTTTGGATTTATAAATGTAAAAAATGTTTTGTATCCTATTTTCTGTTATTGAAATCTTTAATTTAAACTTTTATTTTCATTTTAGGTTTTTTTAATTTAAATATAATTTCTGATTTGAGAAGAGGAATATAAAAATAGTGGCCAATTAGTTGCTAATAAGTGACTCTTTTGCGAATAATTTACTGATTTGCGACAACGACAAGAACAAAATAGTGGCAAAATAGTTGCCAATATGTGACTCTTTGGCGACTACTTTTAAAACATTCCTAAATATAATTGTATCAAAGTAGTCTCGATAATACGATTCCTCGTAGAGTCTGAAAATTATCTCTAATAAACGACTATTTAATCGTCTTAAAATTGTCTCTAAAGTACGACTCAAAAAACAGTCTGTAAATAGTCGCTAATAAACTACTATAAATGTCAGTGTCAACATAGTCGCTTATATACGACGAAAATATATTGTCACACAATAGTCGTAAATTTGCGATTATTATGCGATAACTGTATTTTGCGACCAATTATTTGTGACTACTTTTATTAGTCCTAAAATAGTCGCAAATGACTGATTTGCGACTATTTTGGGACTCTTTTGGTAGTTGCAAAAGCTGTGTTTATTGTAGTGTAAAATCGTTCTTGTTTCGGTTTTGATGGACGTTTCCAAATCCAGCAATGTAGTTGACTTCTCCTTGCTGCTTATGAGAGCCATCACCAATACACTTTTTATTAACCTTACCATCACCATCTCCCATGTTCTTACATAGGTGAACACCACTCGGTTGACTTTCGAGAAGATGAGAAACCATTGCTTTTAGCTCAAACGGTTGACTTTCTTTTGGATTACTCATTGTCGTTGCTCTATCTTGATCATTCTCTTTTCGTGTTGCCATTTCTCTATCTTGAACAAGACGGAGAGGACTTATGATCTTTATCAATTATAAAGATCTCTATAAATTCTTATAAAATACTATAAACCATTGATCTCAGTACACTGCAGAAGGGAATGAGACTGCATATTTTTATACGGTCTTATAAATATGTAGATCATAAGACTAAAGAGCTTCAAGAATATGTCGGCCTGACATTGCTCTATTATGCTGTAGCAAAATTGCTTCCATCTCCGCTACCTTATAACATTTAATATTATCAAGGGAAATTGCATTGGATGACCAAAAAAACTTTTATAATTGAGTAACTGACCAAAAAAAAAACCCACCACTACTACTTTGTGTATAACCTGTAATATTCCCGAAACACCCTTACTGACAGTTTACTTTTATACAGTAGAAAAGCATATGTAATTGTTAGATTTACTTTATTGACAGGAAAAGCAAATCGGAGGAGAAGGGGAGACATAATTTTTTACCTTCATCAACAATCTCAGTAATTTTAGAAGAGATAGATTTTGTTGTCACAGCGCGTATCGGATAATTGATTGAGCGTGACGGAGTCGCGACACTACAATCCAACAGGTACTCTCCTCCGCCGCGGCGGTTTAGTGATTGGGGAAGAAGTTTAATTTTTTGTTCTTTTTCCCCGGTAAACCCAGATTTCCGTAGGGTAAAAATCTTAGCACTTCACAGACCTATTTCGTTTTAGTTCAATGTGTATATGGGGTTATTTTTGTCGTGTTTTCCCGATTCCGAGATTGGACTATGTGCATATGATGGCAACGGTTATATGTTGTATTTCAACATTCACAGATTACAGTTGAAGTGTTAGGAAGACGATAGAGTAGACTATTCTATTTATCGTGTACTCTATTTTGTTGGGTTCTGCTGTAGAACGTCTACTCACTTGGTAATGGATACTATATTCCGAGATTCAATTATAGTATCACTCCATTTTAGATCTGTTAATGAATGGGAGTACCAGTTCTGCCTATTTAGTAAACAATTCTATTTATCGTGTACTCTATGTTGTTGGGTTTCTTCTGTAGTCCGTCTATTCGCCTGGAAATGGATCCTCTATTCCGAAAGTCAATTATAGTATCGAGCATTTAGAACTGTTTACGAATGGGAGTAACATGTCTGACTAACTAGTAAACTATTCTATTTATCGTGCACTCTATTTTGTTGAGTTTCTGATGTAGGCAGTCTATTTGACTGGAAATATATACTCTATATCCAGATTCAATTATAGTATCACCCAATTTAGAACAGTTTACGAATGGGAAGCCTATGTCTGCCTATTTAGTGTACTCTATATTTGCCATCATATCAATTTCTAGTATATGTAGTATTACTGAAGTTACTGTGCCAATTACCCGTCATCTAATATGTATCCATAACTTTATTCGCAATGATTTCTACCAATGACCCCTCTGTTGTTGTTGTTTTTGGTGCAGGGGTTTGTGATGTCTGAATTAGGATTACCAGAACGAATGTTCAGGACTGGTTATGAACCGTCTGGTCGGAAATGGATAAATGGTTATTTTAATCTACGTTGGGTCGAAACAATCAAGCAAGCATTAGATGAAGAACATGTGAGTATGTTGGCAGCCTCACAGTTTGGGAAGATAATGCAGATGGGGCACCATGTCTTCTCAGTGAATTTTGTTCACTATCAGCTATCCCGACAGTTGGTTACGAAAAAGGAGTTCGAATTATGGTGGTTATTCTCTGGAAAGCCAATTCGATTCTCGATTGATGACTTTGCAATGGTGACCGGACTTAATTGCGGAGATCCGGAGACGCAGCCTGATAAGGATTTGCGTAATATCAGGCAACCTGTTAAAGGTAAAGGTAAAGGGAAAGCAGTAACATCGAATGGCCGTATTTGGGAAAAAGCTGTTTGAGAAAGCAGAGAAGGTTACCCTGAAATGGATTGTTGACAAGCTGCAGCTGGGAAAACGCTACAAGGACTCCAAAACGCGCCTACAACTTGCATTGTTGGTTCTAGTTGAGGGCATGCTATGTCCAACTAGTGGAGTACCTAATGTCCGAGAAGATGTTGTGGAAATGCTTGCCGATGTTGAAAAGTTTTTGAAGTACCCATGGGGACGGGAGTCCTTTCTCTTAACTGTTTCAAGTGCAAAATCGCGGTCCCCCTCACAATACGTTCAGGAAACAGTAGCCATACAGGGGTTCGCACATGCGATAGTGCTAGTTACCGTTTGTTGCTGCCCGGATATAGTCGGTCCACTTGGGAGCGATGGAAGGTCTTGGGCGGATGGTTTGTCTATTACCGAAATAATCGAGGGGGTTGTTCAACGGAGTTTGGCGATCAACGTGGCGAACATGAAATCTCTTGATCAAGTTGGCCAGGTATTTAGTCCTACCATTGTAACGTCTTTCACATTCGATATATCTGCGAAATAAGATGATTTTTAGTAATAATGGCTGTCACTTTGTTGTTATTAATAGGCATTCGTAGTACTCGCATGTTGCATGACAATTCTATGTAATATATGTATTTTATATAAACGTATTATATAATGCTGCATGACAATTCTATGTAATATATGTATTTTATATAAACGTATTACATAATCCTGCCTTTACTGCTTGCATGGAATTTTAAATACTAACTATATCATTTCAATGGAATTTCTATTTTCATAAATGTTATCACTAAGTACATGCAATATTAGTTGTGTATAATGCCTGCAATCGAACGAGTAGGCATACTATAAAAGTTGTATAGAATGTCTATTTTATGTATTTCGGGTATATGGACTTGCTATATCATGTGTCTATATGCACTGCATTGAGCCGAGTAGTCGTACTATTTCATTTGAATAGAATGACTATTTTGTATAAATACATAATAGTATTATTCTGATACGTATTTATAAAAGAAATATCCACTATTTGCTTGATCCCTAACCAACTGTTGTTGTCTGTGCAGGCTAATGTACGTGCGTTGTTGAGCAGCGAAATCGATGATGCACTGATGGATGGTTCTTTCGTGGATGAGGCAAAAGATGAAACGGTTGACACTATGCTTTCTATGATTGGCGATGACTACCCATTCGAGCAGAATACTT
Organism: Eutrema yunnanense; assembly: GCA_002933935.1. Classification (NCBI taxonomy): domain Eukaryota; kingdom Viridiplantae; phylum Streptophyta; class Magnoliopsida; order Brassicales; family Brassicaceae; genus Eutrema; species Eutrema yunnanense. The sequence continues at coordinate 21,358 of PKML01056113.1, read as the reverse complement.
GGATGGGTGGGGTGAAGGAAGAAGACGTTTTAGCAGAAAAGCTAAAACCTCCGGCAGAAGATGCAGATGACGATCCCTTTCTGCCCGAGAAAGTGTCAAAGCATCCAAGTGGGATATTCCACCCTGCGAAGAAATGTGATAACGTAGAACCCGGCATAGCGCGTGGACAGGGATTCACTATCCCATTGACACCAGACAGTAGCAGCATAGATATTCAGGCATTAATCCGTTTAGCGGCCGATGCGTTCGAGGAACGTTCCATTTGTATGCTTGAGGGGTACATGTTGAGTGTTAAAGACCATATTGACGTGAAGATCAGTGGCATTGAGGAAGAGATTAAATCACTCAGTCGGAGTGTTTCCAACATGCGCGGTGGTAATGGTGCAACTGCTGGGGTCGGAAAAGGGAAACCGAAATCTCCATTGGTAAGACAGAGAAGTGCGAAAAAGAAACGGGAAAGACCACTGAACGTTCGGAAAAGTACGTTATATATAACTTGTCTATTATTATGTTTGGTCTACTTTCGTGCACTCTTTCCTATTTGATGTATGCGGTTCCATATGCAGGTCCTCGTGTACAATTTAAGACAGGAAGCAATGCTGAACCCCAAAGTTCCCGCAATCCTGAGCCGGAACAGATGTCTTCTCCTGCGGATGACCCGGTTAACATAATTGCAAACGCTTGCAATTATGTTACCGAAAATTTTACCTCCGTAGAGGTTCGTTCCCAACCCTTACATATTGTACATGTAACCACGCTATATTCACAAATGATATTATGATGTACGTTGCTCGCAGCAAGCACCTGAATGTGGATCATCGGGTGCTGTGCAAAAAACTCCAGCTGGTGTAGCTGCTGAGTTGATTAATACAAGCAGAAGTTGTGAGACTGTTAATGCCGAGGTTCGTTGTTTTCTTATAACTAATTAGAACGGACTGTCTATATGAGAGATATATTAAAGATCTTCTATATGGAGATTGGAATCGACCCAGAGGCTGTTGCACATGTTCCTACCAAAACTCCAGATGCAAGCCCTAAAATCGATACTGTTGTGGAGGATTCACATATATCGCCTACCCATTCACAGGTATCGTAAAATATCAGCATACTATAATGTCCCGTATTGTATATATCACGTCATAACACATTACCATTTGAGTAACTGATAATCCCATATTTTACATCTTTTAGCATGCATATTATTTTGTGTTTTGTGTCTCATGCATGTGTCTTGCATAGTTTTTATAGCATTTTGGTATTTATTAGAGTATTAGGTGTTTGCATTAGGTCCTAGTGAGTTTTGCATGCATTTGGAGTGTTTTTAGGTGATTTGGAGGCAATTGATGATATTTGGAGAATTGGGCCAAAGTAGAATGAAAAGTTCATCCTCAACGGTCTTCATAGGAGTTGTATAGGAGTGAGTCATCTGTCTACAGGAGTTGGATTCAAAACAATCGGACATATGGTTAGGAGGTTATCGCAGTTTTACCAAAGCGTGTACGTCTGGCCGAGAAGCTAAAATTCTCCCCGGGAAAAATCCGACCGACCTCAATCGGCATGGTCGGTTTTAGCCGGTCGTAGGGAAGGGAGTTCCCGAGAATCCGACCAACCCGGAGAAGCAAAAACCGACCGACCAAAAGGAGTAAGGTCGGCTTAATTTCCCCCGGAGGAAATCCGACCTACCCCAATCAGCAAGGTCGGTTTTGGTCGGTCTCAAAGATCAGGCCAAATGAAGAGCTTCCCATCCCCAGTTTAATCTGATGTCTTCATGAAACTTGTAGAGGCATGAATCCGATTTACACAGGAGTTTGAATCATATCATTTGGACCTCTGTATCGGATTTTATGGCCAAGACACTGAAGCATGATCTGCCTGGCCGAGAAGAGATGACATCGTTCAAAGAACCGGTAAAACGAAGTTCTTCCGATCATATTCAGCCTCTCCGGCCTTAATCAAAGTTGTAGAGGGAAGAGTTAGCTGTGCACACAAGCACAAATCATGTCATTTGGACATCAGGCTAGGGAGATGCCTCGAATTTATCAAAGACGCATCCAAGATCCGACCGGGTCAATACCCGGTTTGTTTCGGGTTGACCCGGTTCGCCCATTTTCATTTATAAACCCAAAAACTCTAATTTTCATTTTAAGTTTCCTTTTCTCTAGAGTTGGGTTTTATCCCAAACTCTTTCTAAGATGATTTTGGATGGATCTACATCATTCATGCCACTCTAGTGAATGATTCTTCAACCTATCTATATATTATGTTTATTTAATCTTTGTTCTTTATCTTTATGTCTTTTTTTCCCTTGTGTTCTATCTTGTTCTTCATATTTAGGCCTTAGGCCCCTTTTTGTTGGATTTTGGATTTTGCTTGATTTTGATTATTAATTCTTGATGCTTATGTTCTTAATCCTTGCTTTCCTTTCTTTCTAAGTGATCCTAGTGCTAGATTGGGCTTGAGAGAGTCAATCTAGATCATAGTGAAAATCATGCACACCAAGTGTTTGATGAAATTCCCCTAGGAGCTTAGTAAGAGATAAACATTCTTTACCTATGAAAGTAGTTGCTTAAGGTGTTTATTGGTTGATTTGAATGTTGATCTAAATGCTTGCTAATCATTTTATCACAAATGAGAGTTTGATCTTGATTAAGTGATTAGCAAAGTGATTAGTGCCTTGAGAGAGGATTAGTCATAATTAGTGATCTTAACCTAAGGATTAGCATTGATTGTGTGTTAGGCATCGTTAGTCAATTGTCTTGATGATTATATGATGATTATTTAGGTTGATCTTTGTTAGGTCCTTCTAGTTGGCGTGACAAACCAATATAGAGCTACACCCTAGGATTTTTGGTCTCGTCCCATGCATTAGGGAGAGATTCGAGTAAACGGTGTTAGTGCTAGATTAGATTTATTCATTCGAGTCTTGAACTTAGGCATTTCACTCCTAGCCGGAGTTTAAATGAATTGCTTGAAACGAATCTTTTGTGAGCTTTTCGTGCCTAGCCAACGATAGTTGATGTCTAGGGTGATTAGTGAACTAAGTGGGATTGGAGGTCAATGCTTGTTAATCACCCTATCACAAACGACGGTTTGTTCTTGATTTGGTGATTAACAAAGTGATTAGTGGTACGACGGTGGATTAGTCAAAATTATGAATCCCATGTTCTAGGATAGTGTTCAATGCAATCTT
>PKML01056050.1:114482-176922 GCA_002933935.1 Eutrema yunnanense | reverse complement strand
TAACTAATGAAACTAATCATCCTATGTCAATTTCTAAAATATCTAACCACAATAAACCTCTCTATTAATGTTAAATAAACTAGTTTAAAGGGTTTTTGGCATCTTTAATTATTTTATAACAATTAATTTAATAAACTTTTTTATTCGCTTTAAATCAGTTGACTACACTATGAGATCTCGATTTATGGGAGATTCGGAGACAATTAGGGACCCAAATATCTATGATCTAGTTTCAATATTCATGTATGATGTGGCTATGAATTAAAATAAGATAACTAAAATTTTCAAAATTATTTCATAATTTGTGAGCTAACCCTACGAGAATTCAGTTTTTCGGTAAATGCAGTAACTAATGAAACTAATCATCCTATGTCTATTAATAAAATACCTAACAACAATAAAACTCTCTATTAATGTTAAATAAACTAGTTTAAAGGGTTTATGGTATCTTTAATTATTTTATAACAAGTAATTTAATAAAGTTTTTTATTCGCTTTAAATCAGTTGATTACACTCTGAGATCTCGATTTTTTGGATATTCGGAGATAATTAGGGACCCAAAATTCTATGATCTAGTTTCAATATTCATGTAGGATGTGGCTATGAATTAAAACATAATAACTAAAATGTTCAAAATTATTTCATAATTTCTGAGCTAACCCGTACGAAAATTCAGTTTTTCGGTAAATGCAGTAACTAATGAAACTAATCATCCTATGTCAATTTATAAAATATTTAACCACAATAAACCTCTCTATTAATGTTAAATAAACTAGTTTAAAGGGTTTTTGCCATCTTTAATTATTTTATAACAATTAATTTAATAAAGTTTTTTGGAGCTTTAAATCAGTTGACTACACTATGAGATCTCGATTTTTTGGAGATTCGGAGACAATTAGGGACCCAAACAACTTTGATCTAGTTTCAATATTCATGTAGGATGTGGCTATGTATTAAAACAAGATAACTAAAATTTTCAAAATTATTTCATAATTTGTGAGCTAACTTCTATGAGAATTCATATTTTCAGTAAATGCAGTAACTAATGAACTAATCCTTCTATGTCTATTTATAAAATATCTAAAAACAATTAACCTCTATATTAATGTTAAGTTAACTAGTTTAAAGGGTTTTTGTAATCTTAAATTATTTTATAACAACTAATTTAATAAAGTTTTTTATTCGTTTAAATCAGCTGACTACACTATGAGATCTCGATTTATGAGAGATTCGGAGACAATTAGGGACCTAAAAATATATGGTCTAGTTTCAATATCCATGTAGGATGTGGCTATGAATTAAAACAAGATAACTAAAATTTTCAAAATTATTTCATAATTTATGGGAGATTCGGACACAATTAGGAACCCAAACATCTATGATCTAGTTTCAACATTTATGTAGGATGTGATTATGTATTAAAATAAGATAATTAAAATTTTAAAAAATTTGTGAGCACCCTACGAGAATTCAGTTTTTTCGGTAACGAATGAATTTAGAGATGGAACGAATTTACCGGATTGACTTGAGTGTCTCTGATACCACTTAATACGCCCTTGACCGCAAGATCTCTCAAGTGCTGGGTAGATTCGAAAATTGGGATAATCCTTGAAAATAATTCTCGAAAGAATTAAAACAAGGCGATGGTGATCTCGGCTTGGAAACGTGGAGTAGCTAGAAAGGCGTGGGAATCACTCCCGGAAATCCTTTCGAAAACAGACTCACTATGGACGCTTCTTCACGGGGATCGGTTGAACGGCGACTCAAAGGATGGCGGAAAATCCCTTGACAAACCCAACGATTATTCTCGGAATCACTCTAAGAATAATCGAAGTTTTCTCACTATGAACTCAAGAGAATCTCTCCCTAGAACTCGATAATGAAAGAAGTTTTTATTAAAAATGATTGTTGTTTTTTTCTCAAATGAGAGTACATAGTTTAAATAAGCAAGGGAGATAAAGAGTCTAAGTCTTTCTCGAAAATGAGAGAAGACTTCTCGAAAATGAGAGAAGAAAAATCTAGAAAAAGATGCAAAATAAATGCTGAAATTTGACTAATAAAAATCGGATGTCCCTTGGTCTTCTTGAGGGATTTTCTGAGGGAAAACTTGAGGGAAATTCGTTGAGGGAATTTGCTGCGGGAAATGGGCTTGAGGGAAGAAGTGTTCCAAGGCCTCGTTAAAAACCTTGTCACGTAAAACCCATTGGGTAAAACCGGGACTAAGGAAAAGAGCACACTTGGACTTGTATCGAAACCAATGCGGTTCGAAGCACTTCCTCCTCCAAACCCACGGTCTCGTGAACGTGTTGAATAAGTCCTCCTAATGCCTCCTTGAGCTTCTTCGCCTTAGCTCTCGTCAAAGGTCCTTCTGGAATGTGCAATGCTTCCTCGGGTTCAAGCTTCTCCTCGGCAAGTGTTTCCTCGGCTAAGTGATTAACCTCCGTTGTGTCGTCTAGGATCATATCATCCCCCTCCTCTTGAAAAGGATTTGTCCTCAAATCTGGACTATCTGCAACAAAAGGAATTAAGTCAGCAACATTAAAACTTGAACTAACGGTGTACTTATCTCGCAAGTCGATTTTATAAACGTTGTTGTTAATCCATTCAAGGACTTCGAATGGTCCATCTGTCCTCGGCAACAACTTGGACTTCCTTTCGTTCGGAAATCTTTCCTTCCTTAGGCGAATCCAAACAAGATCACCCGGTTCGAATATTCTCTCACGCCTTCCTTTGTTGGCTTGCTTACGGTATTGCTCGGTCCTCTTCTCAATGTTTTGCCGAGCCTGCTCGTGAATGTGCTTAACAAATTCTGCTCGTTTGTTCCCATCAAAATTCACATGCTCACTCAAAGGTAAAGGGGTTAGATCCAACGGTGTAATAGGATTAAAACCGTAAACCATTTGAAACGGTGAATACTTAGTAGCAGAATGAATAGCATGATTATATGCAAACTCAACATGAGGCAAGCAATCCTCCCATGATCTAATATTTTTCTTAATGATCGCACGTAAAAGAGTAGACAAAGTTCGATTAACTACTTCCGTTTGCCCGTCAGTTTGCGGGTGACAAGTGGTGGAAAACAACAACTTAGTTCCTAATTTATTCCACAATGTTTTCCAAAAGTAACTTAAGAACTTAGCATCCCTATCCGAAACAATCGTTTTCGGCATGCCATGCAAACGAACCACTTCCCTAAAGAATAATTCAGCAACTAAAGATGCATCATCCGTTTTATGACAAGGTATGAAGTGAGCCATTTTCGAAAATCTATCAACAACCACAAAAACGGAATCTCTATCTTTCCTAGTTCTCGGCAATCCTAGGACAAAGTCCATCGAAATATCAGTCCATGGAGAAGTAGGGATGGGTAAAGGAGTATACAAACCTTGCGACTGTACCTTAGACTTAGCGTGTTTGCAAGTGGCACAACGTCCACAAATCCTCTCGATGTCTCGCTTCATATGCGGCCAATAGAAGTGTGCTTGCAAAGCACTTAGCGTTTTAGCCACACCGAAATGTCCCATGTTTTCATAAAACAAAAATCCGTCGTTTCGAAAATATTTTCCAAAGGAAAATTTTTCGCAAGATTGAAAAGCTTCTTTGAAATCGGGATCGGTTGCATATAAATCTTTGATTTGTTCAAAACCAAGTAATTTAGCTTCAAGAGTAGAAAGTAGTACGTACCTTCGGGATAGAGCATCGGCTACAACATTATCCTTACCTTGTTTGTATCGAATGACGTAAGGAAACGTTTCTATGAATTCTACCCATCGAGCGTGGCGCTTGTTCAATTTTTGTTGTCTCTTCAAGTGTTTGAGGGACTCATGATCAGTATGTATCACGAATTCTTTCGGCCATAGGTAGTGTTGCCACGTTTGCAAAGCTCGAACCAAGGCGTATAGCTCCTTATCGTACGTTGGGTAGTTCAACGTTGCTCCTCCGAGTTTTTCGCTGAAGTAAGCAATGGGTTTCTTTTCCTGCATAAGCACAGCTCCAATACCTATACCTGAGGCATCACACTCAATTTCAAAAGTCTTAGAAAAATTCGGTAAAGACAAAAGAGGTGCGTTTGTGAGCTTCTCTTTCAAGGCTTGAAAGGCGGTTTCTTATGCTTCCTCCCATTTGAATCCCACATCTTTTTTGATTACTTCCGTAAGCGGTGCGGCAAGAGTACTAAAGTCCTTCACAAAGCGTCTATAGAATCCCGCGAGTCCGTGAAAACTCCGTACTTCTCCCACCGTCTTTGGGCTCGGCCATTCGCGGATAGCCTTCACTTTTTCCTCGTCAACTTTAATGCCCTGTGCACTTACAACAAAGCCTAGGAAAACAAGATTATCCGTGCAAAAAGTGCACTTCTTCAAGTTGGCAAAAAGTCGCTCCTTTCTAAGAACACTCAAAACAGATTTCAAATGCTCTATGTGATCGTCTAGGTTCTTGCTATAAATTAAGATATCGTCGAAATAAACTACCACAAAAACCCCAATGAACGATCTCAACACATGATTCATCAGCCTCATAAAAGTACTAGGTGCGTTAGTTAATCCAAAAGGCATTACTAACCATTCGTACAATCCATGTTTCGTTTTAAAGGCCGTTTTCCATTCATCCCCCTCTTTCATCCTAATTTGATGGTGTCCGCTCTTAAAATCTATCTTAGAGAAAACGCAAGACCCATGCAACTCATCTAACATGTCATCTAAGCGAGGGATAGGATGGCGATACTTTACCGTAATGTTGTTGATGGCGCGGCAATCAACACACATTCGCCACGTTTCGTCTTTCTTCGGAACAAGTAGCACGGGAACAGCACACGGGCTCATACTCTCTCGGATATGGCCTTTGTCCATAAGCTCGGTGACTTGTCGCTGTAGCTCCTTAGTCTCCACCAGATTGGTTCGGTATGCTGATCGGTTCGAAAGAGATGCTCCCGGCACAAAGTCTATTTGGTGTTCAATCCCTCGGATTGGTGGCAATCCGCTCGGGTTGTCTTCGGGAAAGACGTCATCGAAATCCTGCAAAACAGAGATAACATTGCTCGGGATGTCCGGCTCAAGGTTAGATAAACTCATAAGAGTTTCCTTATACATAAGCATAATGAAAGGTTGTTCGGAAAATAAAGCTTGTTTTACCTCGCTAGCTTTCGCGAATAGGCTAGACTTCTTTACGGTTTTGTTTTTCGAAACCTTTGGCGGGATCTTACTCACGTTCTTACCTTTCTCGTGATGAACAGTAGGATCCACAACACTTACATTACCTTCCTCCTTTTGTTTCTCTCGAAGTTTTTGATCTTGGAAAATTTCTTGAGGAGTCATCGGAACTAGAACAATTTTCTTACCATTGAACACGAAGGAGTGTTTGTTCGTGAGACCGTCATGAGTTACCTTCCGATCAAATTGCCATGGTCGGCCTAAAAGAATGTGCCCAGCTTCCATAGGGAGCACGTCGCAAAGGACTTCATCTCCATAACTTCCTATCGATAAAGGAACAAGGACTTGTTTCGTTACCTTCATGTGGCCGACGTTGTTCAACCATTGGAGATGATACGGTCTAGGATGTTTCTGTTCCTCCAAGTTCAATTTCTCCACAAGAGTCGTGCTTGCCACATTAGTACAACTCCCACCGTCTATGATGAGACTACATACTTTCCCCTTCACGCGGCACCTTGTGTGAAATAGATTCTCACGTTGTTCTTCCTCCTTGGACCTGTCATGAACAAGTAAAGAACGTCTAGTAACCAATAACTCACCTCGTTCGGCTATTTCCGCGGGTTCCTCCACACTAGACGGATGTTCCCCATCGTCGTCTTCATCGGTTTCAATCTCTCCATTTTTACGTAATACCATGGTCCGTTTGTTTGGACAAGCGTTGGCATAGTGTCCCTTTCCTTGACACTTGTAGCATCGGAGATCTTGATTCTTGTGGGAACTCTCACCTTTCTCATTAAGGTTCCTCAGAAATGTTGGAGTAAACGGCTTAGAATCGGTTCCCGGTTTTACCTCAACTCTCGGCCTAAAGCTTGATTTCTCATCTCGAGAATAGCTTGATTTCATACCGGTTCCGAAAGTTCGGATGTTACCTTTTCGCTTGAGTTGCTGCTCAATCAAGACGGCCTTATGGAGCATTTCCTCTATCTCCACATAATGTTCCATTTCCAAACGGTCTTGAATTTCGCGGTTCAAACCACTTAGAAACCGTGACATGGTAGCTTCTCTATCCTCGGTAACATTGGCCCGTATCAAAAGAATTTCCATTTCTTGGAAGTAGTCGTCGACGCTTCGACTTCCTTGAGTTAACTTTCTCAACTTACTATGTAGCTCACGGTGATGATGACTAGGAACAAACCGTTTTCGCATGATCGCTTTTAACTCGTTCCAAGTTTCCACCGGGTACTCACCATTACGTCGTCGCGATGTGACTAGTTGATCCCACCAACTAAGTGCATAATCGTAGAATTCCGTAGCCGCAACACGTATCCTTTGAGCTTTCGTGTACTGGTTACAATCAAACACGAGCTCCACTTTCTTTTCCCACTCTAAGTAGGCATCCGGATCATTTTTTCCATGAAAGGACGGGATCTTAAGTTTAAGACCTTCGAGATTATTGGCTCCTCGTCTGTGCCTAGGTCTCCTTTGGCTACTGTTGGATGAGTGCCCATCCGAGTCATGCCGTCTCCTAGCTTTCCTAGCACGTTGACTTCGTCCCCGATCTTCATTAGAAGAATGATCATCGTAGTAGTTATCGTTGTCCTCTCTTTGATGTCGGTTTTGATTTCCTCCTTCGTGCACGTTTTGAGGTTGCTTTTGTGCCCCTAGAGCACGATTAAACTTCTCATTCATCTCTTGCATTTCCGTGACCATCATACGTCGCATACTATCCATGAGTGCTTGGATTTGAGCGGTGTTTAAACCGGCTTGGGTAAGCGGATCGTTTGGATTTTGTGAGTTGTTTCCTTGATTGAGATTAGATCCATCTTGTGCCATGGTGACCTGAAATAGAACAACAGCAAGTTAGTATAATAACCAAAAATCAAACGGTGATTGAAAGAATCGGAAAAGGAGAAAAGATCGCGTAGTCGTTTGGATGTTTTCTCGGAAATTTTGGATCTCTCGGCTAAACCCTTCGGTTTGAATTTTTCTCGAAAAATCCCTCGGATTTATTTTTCCCGGAAACTTCTCCTCGGTTGCTGTTTTCCCCCGGGAAATCCCCATGGATTGATTTCCCTCGGAAAAATTCCCTCGGCCCCTCGGATTGGTTTTCCCCTCGGAAAACCCCTCGGTTCCTCGGATCGATTTTTCCCTCGGAAGAATCCCTCGGATTCCACGGATTGCTGCTCTTGTTTCCTCGAAAAAAAATCACACAAACACGAATTTAACTTGTTCTAAGAATCAAACACAATCAAACCACAATATTTTTTTTTTTTTTTTTTTAATGATGATGACCGATTTTAAGAAAAAATATGAATGATGATTTTTTTTTTTTTTTTTGATTAACGATGAAACTAAACAACCTAACAATGATTTAAATGCAGAAATTTAAATTAAAACACTACTGAAATTAACCCAGAAAATCGATGAACACAAAAGAAGATGAACGGTTTTTTTTTTATGAAAAAACCGAAAAAGATGAACTAGAGATGGAACGAATTTACCGGATTGACTTGAGTGTCTCTGATACCACTCAATACGTCCTTGACCGCAAGATCTCTCAAGTGCTGGGTAGATTCGAAAATTGGGATAATCCTTGAAAATAATTCCCGAAAGAATTAAAACAAGGCGATGGTGATCTCGGCTTGGAAACGTGGAGTAGCTAGAAAGGCGTGGGAATCACTCCCGGAAATCCTTTCGAAAACAGACTCACTATGGACGCTTCTTCACGGGGATCGGTTGAACGGCGACTCAAAGGATGGCGGAAAATCCCTTGACAAACCCAACGATTATTCTCGGAATCACTCTAAGAATAATCGAAGTTTTCTCACTATGAACTCAAGAGAATCTCTCCCTAGAACTCGATAATGAAAGAAGTTTTTATTAAAAATGATTGTTGTTTTTTCTCAAATGAGAGTACATAGTTTAAATAAGCAAGGGAGATAAAGAGTCTAAGTCTTTCTCGAAAATGAGAGAAGACTTCTCGAAAATGAGAGAAGAAAAGTCTAGAAAAAGATGCAAAATAAATGCTGAAATTTGACTAATAAAAATCGGATGTCCCTTGGTCTTCTTGAGGGATTTTCTGAGGGAAAACTTGAGGGAAATTCGTTGAGGGAATTTGCTGCGGGAAATGGGCTTGAGGGAAGAAGTGTTCCAAGGCCTCGTTAAAAACCTTGTCACGTAAAACCCATTGGGTAAAACTGGGACTAAGGAAAAGAGCACACTTGGACTTGTATCGAAACCAATGCGGTTCGAAGCACTTCCTCCTCCAAACCCACGGTCTCGTGAACGTGTTGAATAAGTCCTCCTAATGCCTCCTTGAGCTTCTTCGCCTAAGCTCTCGTCAAAGGTCCTTCCGGAATGTGCAATGCTTCCTCGGGTTCAAGCTTCTCCTCGGCAAGTGTTTCCTCGGCTAAGTTATTAACCTCCGTTGTGTCGTCTAGGATCATATCAGGTTATTTGCCATCTTTATTTATTCTATAACAAGTAATTTAATAAAGTTTTTTATTCACTTTAAATCGGTTAACTACACTATGAGATCTCGATTTTTGGAGATTCGGGGACAATTATGGTCCCAAACATCTATGATCTAGTTCCAATATTCATTTAAGATGCGAATATGTATTAAAACAAGATAACTAAAATTTTCAAAATTATTTCATAATTTGTGGGCTAACGCAACGAGAATTCATTTTTTCGATAAATGCAGTAACTAATGAACTAATCATCCCTACAATTTTATTTACTGAAATTGACTGAAAAAATGAATTCTTGTAGGGATAATTTTGAGAATTCTCTTGGGGATAATTACCGAAAATTAACCGATTTCAGGATAATTTTGAAAATTTTAGTTATCTTGTTTAAAAACATAGCCGCATCCTACATGAATATTGGAATTAGATCATAGAGGTTTGGATCTCTAATTGTTCATTCTCCAAAAAATCGAGTTCTCATAGCTAGGGATTAGTAAAACGAATTAAGAATTAAAGAATTTTATTAAATTACTGATTAAAAAATAATGAAAGTTGATAAATAACCTATAAACTAATTTAGTTAACATTAGTATATAGGTTTAATGTGGTTAGGTATTTAGAAATAGACAAACGAGAATTACTTATGTTAGTTACTGCATTTACCGAAAAAAAATCAAATTCTCGTAGGGGTTAACCCACTGGTTCCAGGTATTTCGGGTAGTGAAGTTTATGATCCATTCGGTTACGAAATGATTTCGGTTCGGTTCTGGTTCGGTACCAGTCGGTTCTGGGTCGGTTCGGTTCCGAGATTTCAGAACCGGAAAATACCCAAACTTTTTCGGTTCCGGGTCGGTTCCGGGTATTTATTACCTGAAATGCCTAAAATATACCCGAAATGCATAAAATATACCCGAAAATATACCCGAAACCCAAAATTATATCCAAAAACCCGAAAATATACCCGAAAACAAAAAAAAATAAACTAAATAAAATATACCCATAATACCAAAAATATACCCAAAAATCTGATATATATTTAATATTTTTGGATATATAATTATATTTCGGGTATTCGGGTACCCGAAATATTTTCGGTTCAGTTCCGGGTATTACCCGATACCCATGAGTATCTATGAGTAAGATCCATTGGGTATTTTGGCAATTTCGATTCGGTTCCGGTTAGGATATTTTAGTTCGGTTCCGGTTCCGTTTATTTTGTCCAGCTTTACTTTATATTATCTTATCAACTAGTGTTTCAATCTTTTCTTTCAGTCAATTGACAATCGATTGACAATATTTTAAAAATAGTATTGACTTTCTTCTCTTGTCACCATCTGTCATATTTTTGTTGACATGCTTTGGATTTTAGTTGGAAACGAATGTGTTTGACATCTTTAATTGGTTATATAGAAATGCATTAGTAAATGCATTAGCATCTTGATCGCATTACGATAGTAAATTATTTTACAATTCAAATATATATTTTAGACAGCCATATATGCTTGAACCGCACTTGTATCGCATGATCCGTTTGATCCGCACTTGATCTGCATTATCCGCATGATCCGCACTTGTACCGCATGATCCGCACTTGTACAACCATATGCTTGATCCGCACTTGTACCGCATGATCCGCACTTGATCCGCATGATCCGTACTTGTACCGCATGATCCGCACTTGTACATCCAATAATTTATATTAAATTTCTCTTCATTAATTGGAAATTTTTCATTTTTAATATCCACGAGAAAAATCTACCAACCAAATTGTATATAAATCATTTATATACCATCATTCATATGATTTTTCTCATAATGATGTGGATATTAAAAATGAAATTTTTTCAATTAATGGAGAGAAATTTAATATAAATTATTATATATATATGCATACTGTTTTGGACCGTTTGTTATCCGCTTTTACAATTCAAATATATATTTTAGACAGCCATATATGCTTGATCCGCACTTGTACCGCATGATCCGTTTGATCCGCACTTGATCTGCATTATCTGCATGATCCGCATGATCCGCACTTGTACCGCATGATCCGCACTTGTACAACCATATGATTGATCCGCACTTGTACCGCATGATCCGCACTTGATCCGCATGATCCGTACTTGTACCGCATGATCCGCACTTGTACATCCAATAATTTATATTAAATTTCTCTTCATTAATTGGAAATTTTTCATTTTTAAAATCCACGAGAAAAATCTACCAACCAAATTGTAAAATAAATAACCAAATAACCATTGTAGAATATAATCATCGTTCATTTAAGTATAAAATCTAACATTCGTTCTCACGTCTCACGAGCTTAGCACATTGCCTTCTTTGCCCATCCTACATTAATATAAAATTATCTTGGAAGTATGAAGATCACCGGCATTTTGCTAATGGGATTAATAGGTTGAACGACGTTCTTTAATCCATTAGCAAGCCTTGAGAACATATAAACAAGATCAACCAAATAATCACTCTAGACAACTAATCCCCCAAACTTAAACCTTTGCTTGTTCTCAAGCAAACAAGATCAAGAATGAGAGATGCAATGCAATGCAAGTGGAGCTCGAACCTATAAGAAACAATCGCACTCAACGTCCAAGTTACTAGTTCTAGGATGCACCAAAGTTGTCTACTCAAAAGGAGTTAGCTATTTCCATCACAACATGCAACAAAGCCAAACCTCAACCTAGACAAACCATCATATTCTCTAGCCTCTTAACATTGATTAATGGTTTTATCCGTGAATTGTGCTTATGCAAAATTAGATGAAACCGCTTGGCTAAAGGACCGGTTATGAGATGAAGGTGATCTCATCGATATACAAGGGTAAATAAACACAAGGATCTCTCAATGAACGAGCAAACTTTAACAAAATGCTAAACGAAACATCAGAAGAATAAGAAGTCGGAGAATATGAAGATGAGGAAGAATGAGAAGGGACAAGAAGAGGAAGAAGAAAACGAAGACAAATCTGAAGAAAAAAAAATCCATAGAAGACGAATACAATAGAGAAGAAGAAGAACTCGAAAGTGGTGGAGAAGAAAAACGGAAGACAAAGAAGACGACGAAGAAGGGAAATGATGAAGAAGAGGGAGAAGAAAAAACAAAAGAAAATCCGGAAGAGTGAGAGAGAGAAAAATATAACTAAGAGAAGACGAAGATGATGAAAAAGAAGAAGGAAGAGACGGCGAAGAAAAAAAACTTAAAGATAAAGAAGAGGAAGAAGATGAAGAAAAAGTCAGAAAAGACGAAGAAGATGACAAAGACAAAGAAAATAAAAAAACATAAGTAGAATAAGAAGGCGGATGAGACCAAGACGTCGAAGAAGAAGAATGAGAAAGGTAAGGATTTGGAAAATACGAATAAAAATTGAAAGAAGAGGAAGAAAGAGTTGAAGAAGACGAATATGACGAAGAAGAAGAATAAGCCTAATACGATGAAAAAGTGAAAAGGAAAATATGAGAGAGAAGATAAATGAAATATAAAGAATAAGAAGAAGAAAACGAAGCAGAAGAAGTTGAGGTTGAAGAAGGGACGAAGAAAAACCGAAAAAATAATAAGCCAGGGAAGATGAAGATGATGAAAAAGGAAAACCGGAAGAGAAAGACAAAGACAAACCGAAAGAGAAAGAAGAAGAAGAATTGTTGTAGAAGACAAAGAAAATAAAGAAGAAGAAGTAGAAGTCAAAGAAGATTGAGAAAAAATAATAATAATAATAAATCAAATACGTTAAAGAAGAAGAAGAAAAATGTGAGGAATAACCGATTATAATGACACACACTTACGACAAAATAGAGAGAGAATTCTGGAGAGGGATAGATAAAAAGAATTAGGGAGAGAGAGAACCTTCCGTAATTACAATATGTGAGTGAATGAAACATTATTCGGTTGTTATTTTCTTTTTTGTTGGTCGATTGTCTAACATTGTTGTTATATTTGTGTTCGATTTTTTATTGGTAACAAAGTTAATAATTTAATGATGTGATTGTTTATAGAGTTGTAGAGTTTTCAAGATGAAGCTCAATAATATGGTGCATTATCTAACCAATGACAAAGTCTTGGTTCGCGTTAGCTCAGGTAACTAATTAATTGGACATTTTAAGTATGTTTATGTTTAGCTATATGCTTATAACATGTCAGTTAGTTTCTACGTTTATAATATAATCTATTTTGTTGCTATAGAAATTAAATTATACTCAATACTAGGTAAGATTATTATAATTTTCTAATTTAGATGGTAAGATTTTGTATACACACTAAGATGCAAAGAGAACAATAATAGTATGATCGTTTTTAAACTTTTTTTTTAATTATGTGTCTAACTTTCGTGTTAAATAGGTCTGGTTATAAGTGAAACTCATTTGAAGAATCTTGCTTTGTCAGCTAAGAAAAGTATATGCGGATAAACAGTCACTCTTTGTCTAATTATAAAGGATCAATGCATGTCCCGAACGATATTGTTCGATATAAGAATACTAACCATCTTTTACTTGATGAGCAAAACTATGATTGTGATAAACTGGCGGCTGATCATGCGAGATTGTTCTCCACAATCACCGATGAGCAAAGAGGTGTTTATGATGAGATAATGTATGAGGTTAATGGTGATACCGGTGGTTTGTTTTTTTGTCTATGGTTATGGTGGAACATGAAAAACGTATTTGTGGAGTGTTTTGGGTTTTGCGCTTTGGTCTAAAGGTTGTATAGTTCTTAATGTTGCATCAAATGGAATAGTTGCATTGTTGCTGTAGGGGGGTCGAACGGTTCATTCTAGATTTGGGATACCGATCGTTGTCAACGAGTATACCTTGTGCTCGATAAGTGCTAGCCTTATTATTTGGGATGAAGCTCCAATGATGAGCAAGCATTGTTTCGAGACGCTCGACCGGACTATGCGTGATATATTAAAGTGTAATAAGGTATTTGGTGGTAAAGTGGTTGTTTTGGGCGGAGATTTTAGGCAGATTTTACATGTTATTGTCGGCGTTAACAGCTCGGAAACTATTATGATGACGTGAATTCTTCTCCTATTTGGTCTGATTGCAAGGTTTTGAAGCTAAAAACGAATATGAGACTTCTTCGTGGCACTGGTAGTGTTATGGATCAAGAGTTAAGAGTTTTTTCAAAGTGGATATTGGATATCGGTGATGGGAAAATTAATGAGCCCAATACGGGAGAAGTTGAGATCGATATCCCATCGGATTTATTGATAACTGAAGATGGCGAGTCCGTGAAAATATTGTAACAGAGGTTTACGGTGGAATGACACGTGACCCTAAATTTTTTCAAGAAAAGGCTATTCCGGAAGGCCCAATATTTTTGGGGCTTATATTTCTAGATCCTAGCCCGGTAATTTTTAGGGCCGAGCCAGGTCGGCCCTCTCGGGTTTTGACCCTAATTGACATCCCTAACTTGAGTGAAAAAAGAAAACTCAAAGAAGAGACAAGAAGAAAGCTTTGTACATGTTTTATGAATCACTTTTGTCACTGAATTAGAAGAAAAGCTTAAAATTTTGGAGATGCTACAAATAAATAAAGAAAAACACAAAAAAAAAGATTATATATATGCTCGAGGTCACCTCTTTTCCTTTTGTCTCCAGCTTGTTCGATTTGTACCAAACTTGGAACATAATTAAGAATAGCTGCCCAACATCCATCGTTTAGATCTACTCCAAATTCCACTTGTGCATTGGCACATACATTAACTTACGCAGATTTTCCGACAATGTTCGTCTGGGTTACGAAACTCAGGGTATGGAAAATTCGTAAGCAAGGTTTTGCCATAGGTAGGCTTACATGTGTACCACCGTCTTTGACAGACGCATATCACATGAGGATTCTGCTACACGTCGTCAAAGGGCCTAATAGTTTTGATGAGCTCAAAACGGTTAAATGTGTTCTATATGCTACATTCCGGGAAGCATACTATGCCCTTGGTTTGTTAGACGATGATAAAGAATACATTGATGGCATTAAAAAGCAATTTTTAAGGGTTCAGCAAAGTTCTTACGTAAATTATTTGCCATTATGCTACTTTCTAGTAGTGTGACAGTTCCTATCAACGTCTGGAATGTTACTTGGGAATTATTAACCGAAGATTTCGTATACATGCTATGGCGCAAAGAGAACAATAATAGTATGATCGATTTTAACCTCTTCTTTAATTTTTATTTTTGTTTTTAATTTTGTGTCTAACTTTCGTTTTTTAAACAAGTCTGGTAATAAGCGAAGCCCATTTGAAGAATCTTGCTTTGTCATAGATTGAAAAGTATCTGCGGAGGAACGGTCATTCTTTGTCTAATTATAAGGGATCGATGCCTGTCCCGGACGATATTGCTCGGTATAAGAACATTAACCATTTTTTACTTGATGAGCTGAACTATGATTGTGATAAACTGGCTGCTGATCGTGCGAGGTTTTTCTCTACAATCACCGATGAGCAAAGACGTGTTTACGATGAGATAATGTACGCGGTTAATGGTGATACCAGTGGTTTCTTTTTTGTCTATAGTTATGGTGGAACAGGAAAAACGTATTTGTGGAGTTTTGGGTTCTACGCTCCGGTCTAAACGTCGTATAGTCCTTAATGTTGCATCGAGTGGGATAGATGCATTGTTGCTGCAGGGGGGTCGAACGGCTCATTCTAGATTTGGGATACTGATCGTTGTCAACGAGTATACCTTGTGCTCGATAAGTGCTGGGTCGCACCAAGCAGAATTACTTGAAGCAGCTAACCTTATTATTTGGGATGATGCTCCGATGATGAGCAAACATTGTTTCGAGACGCTCGACCGGAATATGCGTGATATATTAAAGTGTAATAAGGTATTTGGTGGTAAAGTGGCTGTTTTGGGCGGAGATTTTAGGCAGATTTTACATGTTATTGTCGGCGGTAATAGCTCGGAAACTATACTGGCGACTGTGAATTCTTCTCCTATTTGGTCTGATTGCAAGGTTTTGGAGCTAAAAACGAATATGAGACTTCTTCGTGGCACTGGTAGTGTTGTCGATCAAGGGTTAAGAGATTTTTCAAAATGGATATTGGATATCGGTGATGGAAAAATTAATGAGCCCAATACCGGAGAATTTGAGATCGATATCCCATCAGATTTATTGATAACTGAAGATGGTGAGCCCGTGAAAAATATTGTAAAAGAGATTTACGGAGGAATGTATGCAAAGACATGTGACCCTAAATTTTTTCAAGAAAAGGCTATTCTGAGTCCTCGTAATCAAGATGTTGATGTTATAAATGATTTTATGTTGTCACAGCTCGCATGTAATTTTAGTGTGTTCTTGTGAATATTTATGACTTTGGATTCCATTTGATATAATTTTTTAAATTTTGAATCCAGGTGCTGAGCATGAATATCTTAGTTCTGATAGCATTGATACTTCGGACACAATCAAGATCGATGATATAGTTTATACTCAGGAATATCTAAACAGTATCAACGTGTCTGGTTTGCCAAATCACTGTTTAAAGTTGAAGATTGGTGCCCCGATCATGTTGCTTAGGAACATTGACCCATGAGGCGGTTTATGTAATGGGACAAGATTGCTTATTACTCAGTTGGCAAAACATGTTATCGAAGCTAGCCTTATAAGAGGTGATAAAGTCGGCAAAAAGGTACTCATACCTAGAATGTTTGTTTCGCCTCCGGAAGCAAGGTTCCCCTTTAGAATGTGGCGTAGACAATTTCCCATTACTATAGCTTTTGCTACGACGATAAATAAAAGTCAGGGTCAAACTCTGAAAAAAGTTGGGTTGTACTTACCTAGGCATGTGTTTTGTCATGGTCAGCTTTATGTTGATGTCTCTAGAGTTACGTCAAGGGAAGGGTTGAAGATTACCGATTCGAATGGTAAACCACAACGTAAGATAATGAATGTTGTATACAAAGACGTGTTTCAAAATATCTATAAGAACTCGCGTTTGTGGTAGTTTTGTTTTGTTTGTGACTTTAATACACTTCATTGGTTCTGGTTTTTGTGTTTTTAGTTCATTGATTGATATTGGTCATTTGTTGTTGCTCTATTTTCAATTCGTTGATCTCAATACATGTTTTATTTTTATTTAGTTTTAGTTAGTTAATCTTTGTGTTTTTTTTATTCGGTTTTGAGATATTGACCCGCGCCTTATGGCGCGGGTTAGACACCTAGTTACTAATAAAAGTTGATGTTATAGGCCTCTAAGGGCGGCCACATAGGATTTTAAATGACCAGTTAAAATATGGTAAATCAGCATTTTAATTAAATTTTAAATAATGTCAAGAATTCCAAAAAAGCATGTCTCTTAAAATGTAAATAAATATCAAAAGAGCTAAATTAACAAAAGAACAAAAAAAATCAAAAATAGAAATAAATATCAAATGAGTTAAATGAACAAAAAGAAAAATCATTTAAAAAGAAAGTAAATTGATATCTATATTAACTCTATGGAAAATCAACATAATAAACTTAACAAAATAAAAAAATTATATGTCAAAATAAAATCTTATACTAACAAAAGTATGTTGCTGTTTCAAGGGTTACATCCAGAGCAAGTCTGAAGATTTTGATCATGGAAAAAAATAACAAGACACAGAGGAAAACACTGAATGTTGTGTACAATGAGGTTTTTGAAAATATCTAGACTTTTCAATGTCTTACATATCTCATTGCAACACATTGGTTTTATTTTTATTTTTTAATTTTATTGGTTTGAATTCGTTTATCTAATGTAATTATCATTTTACTAATTAACATAAATTTTAACGACAAGAGAAAACTAATTTCGCTTATCTGATAAAAACGAAAGAAAAATATAAAATAGTAATTATTTAGATGTTAAGAAGTTTGAATTCGTTAACTGTATCATATTATTAAGACTCTAGCAGAAGCGCGCAGGAGAGAGATTTGAGGATTTCAATTCTTCCTTCAGTCAGCACTAGGTGGGTAGCCCGCGCCTTGCACGGGCAGAGAGCTCCATCCATAAACTTTAATTATGTCATTCCAAGTTTTATGGATATTGAATCGAAAGGTGTTTATTGATCTCAATTCGATATGATTAAAACAGACTTATCGAAACAAACTAAAGCAATCTAAAGTAGATGAACATAAAAAACATAGATCGATAGAATACACTGAGAATATGCTAATTAGAATGCAGTTTGAAGATATAAACAAAGAAAGGAGCATTCGTGTTAGAGAACATGACATCGGTTCCAAGGCAAATATTAATTAAAAACACAAAGGATATCGAAACATATGAAAGTCAAACAAAGGTATTAAAACTAAAACCGTAACCAATACAAAGAATCTTTTTAAAAAAAAAACCCAACTACGTTTATAAAATCTAATAAAAACTTAAACTAAACCAAACGTGAGGACGTGAAAATGCTTTGAAAAAACAACTTTGTAAACAACGTTCATTGTCATCCGTTGTGCTTTCCCCTTTTGATCGGTTATTAAAATCTGCAATCATTTTCTCGATGTAACCCTAGAAACAGCAACAGAAACTTGACCATGTGAGAATACTGGGTTAGGCAAAAACAAACCAACAGTTTGCAAAGTATGACCCTGGCTTTTATTTATCGTCATAGCAAACGCGATAGCAACGGGAAATTGTCTACGACGCATTCTAAAAAGAAGTTATGGTGGGGAAATAAACATTTTTAGGGATCAGAACCCGTTTCCCTACTTTATCACTGCTTATAAGGCTCGATCATATGGTTAGCTAATTGAGTTACCAGCAACCTCGTTCCATTGCACAATCCACCCCTAGGATCAATATTTCTCAGCAGCATGATAGGAGCACCAATTTTTAACTTTAAACAGTGGTTAGGCAAACCATATACTTTAATATTGTTTAGATATTCCTGGGTATAAACCATAACATCCATCTTACTCGTGTCCGAAGTATCAATACTATCGGAACAAATATATTCATGTGCATCACATTTCCCAAAAAAATAAAAAGGATTAACTAAAAACAAACCAATGTACGAACTTCGTCATCTATCTTATGTTTTTTTTTTCTCCTTCTTCTCCGACTTTTTATTCCTCTTCTTCCGATTATTCTTCCTTTCTTCAAATTCTTCATCTTCTTTTTAAACGTCCTCATCTTATCCGTCTTCTTATTCCTATCCAGGTTTATAGTTTCCTTTTCTAGTCTTTTTCCTCATATTTTGGAATTCTTCTTCATCGGCTTCGTCTTCTCCGACTTCCACTTTTTTTATCTTTGGTTTTTTTTTTTTTGCGCCTTTTACTTCTTGTTCTTCATCCTCTTCGTCTTCAACTTGTTCTTATTTATCGTCTTCATCTTTTGGACTTCTTATTCATCTGATTCTTCTTTGTCTCTTTCATCATCTTCACCTTATTCTACTTTGTCTTCTTCATCTTCTGGTTTTCTTCTTCTTCTTTATTCATTTGTTTCTTCCTCGTATTTTTGATCCTTCTTCCACTTCGACTACCATGTAGTGTTTTTTTTCTCCAACTTCTTCTTTTGAATATTCGTTTTCTTCTCCAAATTCGTCATTTCATTCTTCTTTGTTCACTGTCTTCGACTTATCCAACCACAATAGATATGATTTTTTTTTTCTTCTCCGACTTCTTATTCCTCTTCGTCCGATTATTCTTCTTTTCTTCAAATTCTTCATCTTCTTTTTAAACGGCTTCATCTTATCCGTCTTCTTTTTCCTATCCAGGTTTATATTTTCCTTTTCTAGTCTTTTTCCTAATATTTTTGAATTCTTCTTCATCGGCTTCGTCTTCTCCGACTTCCTCTTTTTAATCTTTTGGTTTTTTGTTTTTTGCGCCTTTTACTTCTTGTTCTCCATCGTCTTCGTCTTCAACTTGTTCTTATTTATCGTCTTCATCTTTTGGACTTCTTATTCATCTGATTTTTCTTCGTCTCTTTCATCATCTTCACCTTATTCTACTTTTCTTCTTCATCTTCTGGTTTTCTTCTTCTTCTTTATTCATTTGTTTCTTCCTCGTATTTTTGATCCTTCTTCCACTTCGTCTACCATGTAGTGGTTTTTTTCTCCGACTTCTTCTTCTGAATATTCTTTTTCTTCTCCAAATTCGTCATTTCATTCTTCTTTGTTCACTGTCTTCGACTTATCCGAGCACAATAGATATGGTTTTTTTTTTCTTCTCCGACTTCTTATTCCTCTTCTTCCGATTATTCTTCCTTTCTTCAAATTCTTCATCTTCTTTTTAAACGTCTTCATCTTATACGTCTTCTTATTCCTATTCAGGTTTAAATTTTCCTTTTCTAGTATTTTTCCTAGTATTTTTGAATTTTTCTTTTTCGGCTTCGTCTTCTCCGACTTCCTCTTTTTAATCTTTTTGTTTTTCTTTTTTTTTTTCGCCTTTTACTTCTTGTTCTACATCGTCTTCGTCTTCAACTTGTTCTTATTTATCGTCTTCATCTTTTGGACTTCTTATTCATTTGATTTTTCTTCGTCTCTTTCATCATCTTCACCTTATTCTACTTTGTCTTCTTCATCTTCTGGTTTTCTTCTTCTTCTTTATTCATTTGTTTCTTTCTCGTATTTTTGATCCTTCTTCCACTTCGTCTACCATGTAGTGGTTTTTTTCTCTGACTTCTTCTTTTGAATATTCTCTTTCTTCTTCAAATTCGTCATTTCATTCTTCTTTATTCACTGTCTTCGACTTATCCGACCACAATAGATATGGTTTTTTTTCTTCTCCTTCTTCTCCGACTTCTTATTCCTCTTCTTCCGATTATTCTTCCTTTCTTCAAATTCTTCATCTTCTTTTTAAACGTCTTCATCTTATCTGTCTTCTTATTCCTATTCAGGTTTATATTTTCCTTTTCTAGTCTTTTTACTCGTATTTTCAAATTCTTCTTCATCGGCTTCGGCTTCGTCTTCTTCAATTTCCTTTTTTATCTTTTGGGTTTTCTATTTTTTTTTTTTGCGCCTTTTACGTCTTGTTCTTCATCGTCTTCGTCTTCAACTTGTTCTTCTTTATCGTCTTCATCTTTTGGACTTCTTATTCATCTGATTTTTCTTCTTCTATTTCATCATCTTCACCTTATTCTACTTTGTCTTCTTCATCTTCTGGTTTTTTTCTTATTCTTTATTCATTTGTTTCTTCATCGTATTTTTGATCCTTCTTCCACTTCGTCTACCATGTAGTGGTTTTTTTCTCTGACTTCTTCTTTTGAATATTCATTTTCTTCTCCAAATTCTTCATTTCATTCTTCTTTGCTCACTGTCTTCGACTTATCCGACCACAATAGATATGGTTTTTTTTTTCTCCTTCTTCTCCGTCTTCTTATTCATCTTCTTACGATTATTCTTCATTTCTTCAAATTCATCATTCTTCTAATTCATCATTTTCTTTTTAAACGTCTTCATCTTATTCGTCTTCTTATTCCTATTCTGGTTTATATTTTTCTTTTCTAGTCTTTTTCCTTGTATTTTCGAATTCTTTTTCATCAGCTTCGTCTTCTCCGACTTCCTCTTTTTTACATTTTGGTTTTTTTTTGTTTTGCGCCTTTTACTTCTTGTTCTTCATTATCTTCGTCTTCGTCTTCAACTTGTTCTTCTTTATCGTCTTCATCTTTTGGACTTCTTATTCATTTGATTTTTCTTCGTCTCTTTCATCATCTTCACCTTATTCTACTTTGTCTTCTTCATCTTCTGGTTTTCTTCTTCTTCTCTATTCATTTGTTTCTTCCTCGTATTTTCGATCCTTCTTCCACTTCGTCTACCATGTAGTGGTTTTTTTCTCCGACTTCTTCTTTTGAATATTCTTTTTTCTCTCCAAATTCGTCATTTCATTCTTCTTTTTTAACTGTCTTCGACTCATCCAAACACAATAGATATGTTTAGTCATGATCGAAGATGTACCAAAACGCATAATAGCAAGTATATCAATTTTGGCCGATTAAGAAGCATACATTTGAATAAAATAAAGAACAGACAAATACATATAAAAATAAAAAAAAGATAAGAGGCAACCTATGCATACAAGGAATTAATAATGGGATTTTGCTAATGGGATTAATAGATGTGGATGGAGATTAAAGAACGACGGAGGAAGCGGCGGCGAAGGAAGCGGCGGCGAAGGAAGCCGTTGAACGGTCGAAACACTGTTAAAACACGGACACGGTGGTAGTGGTGGAGGACGAGGAGAAAAAATCATCGGATGTGGAGGGAGATTAAAGAACGACGGAGGAAGCGGCGGCGGAGGAAGAGTGTATACCTCCGAGTCGCGTCTCACCGTCGACTCAGTGACGTCACACGGAACGGAAATCAGAGAAAGAGATCGCGTCGGAGAATTTGACGGCGGAGGAATCCATTGAACGGCCGAATTGCCGTTAAAACACGGACGCGGTGGTGGTGGTGGAGGACGAGGAGAAAACATCATCGGGTTTGGAGAGAGATTTAAGGGAACATACTCTTGAGCTCGAGGATCTAACTTTCCGGCGATCGGAAAAGCTCTAGAATCTTCCATTAAACTCTGTCTACTTTCTACTTTCTCGCCGAATCTGATCCAATGTTTTCTACATTCTCGAGAATAAATATTTTTTTTATTTAAAAAAAAAGGAAGATTATACACTGTTGACGTTAGCCTTTGACTTATTGACAAAGGCAATTGTCAAAAAAATGACATGCAATCTGAAAAGATTGAAAAGATAAGCATGCACATGCACATGCAATTTTAATGTTTAAAGTGAGGCTGGGCAAAATAAGCGGAACTGAACTGAAATATCTGAACCGGAATCGAACCGAAATTGCCAAAATACTCATTGGATCCTACTCATTGATACTCATAGGTATCGGTTAATATCCGGAACCGAACCGAAATATTTCGGGTACCCGAATACCCGAAATATAATTATAAATCCAACAATATTAAATATATATCAGATTTTTGGGTATATTTTTGGTATTATGGGTATATTTTATTTAGTTTATTTTTTGTTTCCGGGTATATTTTCGGGTTTTTGGATGTAATTTTGAGTTTTCGGGTATATTTTAAGCATTTCGGGTAATAAATACTCGGAACCGCGACAAGGTCGAGATCAAGTTACAAAAGCTCTTAGAGCTGTTGGAGAAAGCCGTAATCAGTAGCTCCAATCTCTGCGAGTTTCCGACACGGCACGTCATCACAATCGCCGAGACTGTGCTTCACAAGTCTCTCTCTATCGTCGAAAAGTGCACCCCCAAATTAAGGAATCGCGTCTTTACAATCATCCAAGTTTCCACTTACCAAAAGATGCCGATCCGGCTCGAAAGATCGATCACTAACGTCTCGTGGCTCCTCAACGTCTCATTTCCATCGAACGATGGTGAACAAGAGTTGCCGGGTCTCCCACCCTTCGCCATGAAGGACCCAACTCTGTTCTTGATCTACGAACTTATGGCGATTCTCTACACGGGAACACTTGATGGCTCCTGCGAAGCAGCTAGGTCGCTGAGATCAATGGCCAGTGATAACCCGAGATACGCAGAGATTATGATCCGTAATGGATTGTGTTCCATATTCGTTAAGATCCTCAAACAAGGGTCGATGAGGGCTCAAGCAGAGGTAGCTTGTGCCACGTCAGTGTTGGTCGCGAGCTTCCCTGAGAGCCAAAACGTGTTCGAACAACACGACGTGATTCAGCTCCTGTTAAGCCGTTTGGCTTCTGAGAAGACTCCAGAGCTGGCAGATTCTTGGCATATGAAGTCAATGGCAGCAAAAGCATTGAGGGAGCTATCCAAAGGAAATTCATCTATCTGCAAAAGCATCACCGATTCAAAAAGATTCTTGCGTTTCTCAGGTTTGCTTGAGATAGAAGACAAAGAAGTTAGATTCAACTCCCTGATGGTCTTACTAGAGATTACTGCTGTGGCAGAGCAAGACTCTGAGTTGAGACACTCAGCTTTCAAGTCTAAATCTCCCGTTTTCAAGGCCATTGTTAATCAAATCCATAAGCTCACTGAGGAAAATGGAGATACGGCTCTACTCATACCATACATCACATTAATAGGGCACCTTGCACGATCATTTAGAGCCTCTGATACATCAATGATTGAGCGGTTGGTGAAGCTTCTTGGCCATCGAGATCCAGAGGTATCAACAGAAGCAATTGTAGCACTCACTAAATTTGCTTGCCCGAGTAATTACTTACACAAAGATCATTCAAGAGCAATAGTAGAAGCTGGAGCTGCAAGGCGACTGATCGAGCTGTCTTCTTTAGGTTGTAAGATTCGGATTCCAGCTTTAAAGCTTCTGATCTGCATCGCAGTTCATGTACCAGCGAAGGAAGAAGTCATGAAAGTATTGGAATGGGCATCGAAGCAACCATTGAGGAAGTCGTAAATGTATTAACTTGTAAAGTGATGATATATCTAAAGCTTGAAAAGTTAAGAACGCAAGTTTCATAGTATTTATTTGAATCACTCCAAAAAGGACGAAAAATAACTGGTACAACATCATTTCCATTGTAAAATTACAAAACGAAAATTATAGTTATGTCAACAAAAAATACACTAATCAGAGAGAGAGAGAGTCCTCAGGTTCCGGAGAAGAAGAGAAGGCTTTTTTACACACAACAACAACAATCTTCTAAACCCAACATGTCTCTATATCTTATACTCATATAGTTACATATAGAAACCACACCTTTATATAAGTAACATTTATATTTATATCTTAGAAGATTCTTAAAAGTAGACTTACTCTCATCTTGTTCCATAGTCCAATAACTCCCACCTGAACGGTTGAAACACATAGAGCACTTCTGGGCAACTCTTGAAAAGAAGTGCCACACAGACACAAACCGCAGCAATCGCCACCATTGACAACATAGCTGGTCTGTATGCTAGAGACCGGCGTGCTGTCCCATACACCAGTTTATGGTCACAGAGCTTGCATTGAAGCTGGTTAGTCTGTGTACTGATCTCCAAGGCTGAAGCCATTGGACCTGATTTTGATTCTTTCTGCTCTCTGTCTGAGAAAGATACAGGGATGTTGACCACAACATGATCTTCGGTTGTTGACTTTTTATTGATCTTGCGTTGAATCAGGTGGATGTATGAGAAGTGACCGCGTAAGCGTGCATAGTCTTCTGGTGTGAAGCCTGTGCTGTCTCGAGATGTTTTCCACGCTTTAATCCCCACCTGAATCAGAATCAAAAAGATAAGATTTTTGCTATGAGAATCAAATTCATGGCAGAAGAAAAGAGGGAAAAATCAAAATCACCATTGCGGGATCTTCTGTTAGAGCGTCCAACACATCTTCTGAACAATCTTTACCGGCTGCAATGTGAAGAGGTGTTAAACCGGCTGGACCAGTAGCATCGGGTCTAAACAAGCTGTGACTTTGCTGCTTGGGAACGTATCTCAAGAGCATTTCGACCATAGGCTTAGAGTTTTTCCTAACGGCTCTGTGAAGAAGGCACAGTTCTGATAGCGCAGCATCAGAGGAGGATGAAGAATCACCAACGGCTCCTTCAAAGAACATGTTCAATAGCTTTCTGATCACAGCGCACCACTCTCGGTCCATTGAGAACTCGATTAGCCACTTGAATCGTGTTAATGGAAAAACGTCTGGATTTGGGTCTGATTCCCCAAGCTTACTTCTGTGAAGAAGCCAACCGATTTCATGAATGAAATCCATAGCTTGCTTAGCAGAATCAGTTTCAGTGAACTCTAATGTGGTTTCTAGTAAACGGATTTCAGAACACACATCATCATCTTCAACCACTATGAAAGGGAAGAAGCTGCTGCTGAGTCCTTGGTCTTCAATCTGAAATAATCATCAAGCAAGCTTGAGTCAGATTAATAAACAGGTGATAGTTTATTGATGATCAGATCAG
The DNA here is from genome assembly GCA_002933935.1 of Eutrema yunnanense. Classification (NCBI taxonomy): domain Eukaryota; kingdom Viridiplantae; phylum Streptophyta; class Magnoliopsida; order Brassicales; family Brassicaceae; genus Eutrema; species Eutrema yunnanense. Next base: position 151,469 of record PKML01056050.1, on the reverse strand, counting down.
AAATATAAAGTTCTCTCACCTCCATGAATCCTCGACCGCTTGTTATAGGCAAATCACAAGAAAAACTGACACACTCAACAATCTCATTATTCTCCTTGCTATCATCATTCTCTTTCGTGGAGTCATGTTTTGTTTCCTGAATCAAGTATTTTCCTTCTACAGCACAAAGTAACCTGTAAAAAAGGTTGACCAAAGACTGTTAGATATCAAGAAGAAGAAAAAGAAGAAGAAGAATATGGAAGGCCAAAACTTCAAAGGAAACAGAACCTTGTGCCAGGTCGACGGAGATTGATGCCTTTTACTGTAAATTGAGCCTTTCCTGTTGCAGCTACAGCCAGCGGTCTAACACTAATAATGTGGCTATAGTCACGACTTCTTAGCGGTAAGGAAGTGTCAACAACAACCTGACCTGCAACCCCAAATTTACGATAAATACTTTTAATTCCAGAGAAATCTTCAACTGGTGAAAGTAATCTCAAAACTAACCGTCAAATACAAATGCAAGTTGGTTTTGCACCCGAACATAAATCCATCCAGTTGTCCATAAAGGATCATCTGAGAGATCTAGAAGCTTCCTTAAGCTAAAGCCCAGGTCATCAGAAAACTGCAAAGCAAAATCAAAAGAGAATGCAAGTTCATGAGTCTGGAACTTCTAAACAAAACAAGATGAAATGTCAAAGAGGAGAGAAAGAAATTAGAAAGTAAGCTTACTTCTTCCCAAGCAGTTTCAGCTTGACGAAGATATATGGTCAATACGATACAACCAGGCCTAATGTAGCTCTCCATGTCAGTTGGACTATGCGATAACCAGTCAAGAATCTGAATATTGAGAGATCAACACATCAATATAAGTTCCAATATCACAAAGTAAGAACTTGAGTTCTCAAGCAGAACAGTACCTGTCCGCGCAAGACAACAGGAAAATCATTTGGCTCTTTCCCAAATAGTTTGAACACAATCCGACCTGTCCGCATCTGAAGATGGAGTCAGGAAAAAAATGTTACAGTGAATTATCAGTGGGCAAATGGATCCAGACAATGATGAATGAGGTAAGAGACTTATATACCTGAGCATCTTCGTTGGAACTTGATGGTGACTGGTCAGATGCTGAATCTGAATTCCTACTTGTCTGAGGTGGACTGGACTGATGTATCCACGAAGGATAATCAAGAGAACTGGTTGCTGGATTCGTAGGAGGAGATCTTTCGTTATCTGTACCATCATCGGAGTCTATATAGATGTCATTCAAATCAAAATCATTTACTTTGACTTGTTTCTCTGATCTGTTCTCTGTAGCTGTCCCATTGGCATACAATTCTTGCCGAGGAATTTCAGGAGCTTGCTTTAAATCCTCTTGCGGAGCTTGCTCAATTGCAAGCAAACCCGAGTTTCCAATATTTAAGGAAGCTTGAGATCCTCCTTGAAGAAGAAGTTCAACCAAGTTTTTCCCTAATTGTTCACCAGCATGGCTCACAAGGCTCTTCAGAAGATGAGACATCAAATCTTGATCGCCGGGATGGTCTGATCGATTGGCTGCAATGGAACACAAAATTTAAAAAAAAAAACACCAACTTCAAGAAAAAACTGAAATGTTTTATGAGATAAAAATAACATACAATGCATATTGGAGAGTATCTTCAAGAGACTAATCAACAGAAAATTGCTTGATTGATGATCATCACCCAGAGGATTCCCGTTAGCTCCAGGTTCGGGATTTGTTTTCCTCCTACGTTTATTATGCCCAGCCAAACGTCTGCGACAACTTCTCTTTCCTTCATCAAACTCCTGAAGAACATGGAACCTGCAAAATAGAACAATAAAAGTTAAAATTCAATTTTCTCGATTACTTCATCAGGTTTTAGAGGATTAAAGAGAGGCGTACGTACCTACTACATTGCTGACAAAAGCGCTGCATAATTCCTCCAACAATTGCACTAGTAGCCTTAGAATGCATCTCACACACCTTATGACGTCTATGATAATCCTTAACTTTGCTAAGATCAGCATCACAGTTTTCCACCTGACAAACAGGGCGATTTGTCACACCTCCTCCTCCGAATTTCGTCTTCTTTGCCGCAGAGCTCCCTTCTCTTTCAGCATTAAGATCATAACCATCATCACCTAGCTTCAAAGTAAGAGCACCACCATTATTATCTCCCCCTGTGGCAACAGCTCTTCTTTTCTTCTCAACCTCTCTTGTTGTTGTCACCATTAACTCAGTATTATTCCCTTCATCAGAGCAAGACGAAGAGCTGTTTGACGAGTTTCCTAGTGGGAAAAACTGACGTCCCATGGTTTCGCTACCACCAGGATTCAATTGTGTAGCTACGAAGAGATCACCATCCCATTTCCAATCATTCAAATCCCACTCCACACTCCTTTTACCTACCGACCTTAGATCCATGGCTCTAAACCCATAGAAATGTGGAGCCTCACCTTCAATTCTAGCTTCCATCACAGATAAGCTCCACCAATTTACCCAAAATCAAGCGGTTCTCTACTCTCAAAAGATCAAAGAATAGACTAACACAATTGATCTTTTGTAGATCACAAGGTAAAGGAAAAAACACAAAATTTCAGGCTTCAATCTCGATTCTTCCCCAGAAATCTAGAAAAGAACAGAGTGACAGATCCATGGTTCCAATTAACCCCAATCACACAAGCCCATAATCCAATAAACCGATAAATCAAAGACCTTTCGCCGTAGAAGACCCCTGGAAACCTCTTAATAGCCCACAACAAGAAGAGAACACTGACCTGTCCCAACACTGATAATCAATACAAAGAAAAGGAACTCAAGAATACAGCTGGCGAACAGAGAAATTGAACAGCCAGCCAGTGGCGATGAAGAAGAAGAAGAAGAAGAAGATGATTATGTGAATCTGCGTTTGTGGCGTGATGGAGAAGAGTATGTATGGTAATGGTTATGGGTAGTACAAAAGGTTAGGGGAGAGAAAGAGTGATGGTAGGAGAGAGAAACCAAATATTAGTACAGCAAAAATAATAATTTTAATTTTAAACAAAATTAAATAGTGGTGGGACCACTTCCACACTCATATAATAATAATAATATATGAATAAAAACTATAAGATAAAAAAAAACATACAATTAATTCTTTAGTGACTTTTGTCTACCTCTTTTCTTTGCCCATGTGAAGCAGTGTACTAATGGAGGTCAATAATCAGCTGCTTCGCGGAACATGGGATCATTTCGTGCACTGAGAGTTTCTGTTGTCTGTGTGGCGGTGTACGATAAGCTTTTAGTTGGTTGCGATTTCTTTGGGGGCATAGATCGAGTGTTTCAGCGACTAGTGAACGACCGTAGTATTCGCTAGTTGACAAAGAAAGTGTCGGTGTGTGTGTGTGAGTGAACGCGGTTTGACTTTGACCGAAACAAACATATGTCGATTGGGTCAACCTTCCGTCTCCATGTGCTCATAATTGTCTGGGCTTTATTGGCCCATTCATATTAGGCCCACTTACTACTTAGAAATTAAATAATACTAAAAGATACTGTATTATCTATCTATAGATTGGGTTTGTTGTTTAATCTCGTTTTTTTCTTTCTCTAATAATTTAAGGTGGAATATAGAAAAGAAAAATCGAATTTTGTTAGTGTGAGTACAAAAAGAGACCAGTCACATGAGAAATAGAACGGAGAATCCAATGCGCCACGTCGGACCATGTTCCTCGTCTTGGTAGCTCAACGGATCTAATTCCATTGTAATTTCATAATCGTCTGGGCTAAAAGTATGATTTATTCCACATTTTCTTATAATCATATATGATGCTGATAATTATTGATTGTGTGTATAAGATATACATTCTGTTCTAGGCCAAGCCATTTTCAGAAAGAAAGAAACAAACAAAATATCAAAATATATATTGAATTAATTAGGAGCCGAATATATATACAATTAATGATGAATTTTAAAAGTAGTACCAACCACAGCGGCAAAGTTTCGACACATAATTCACATATATAATCTAAAAAAAATAAGAAGAAGAAAAAATCCAAGAAAATATAAAACGGCTGGTTCGAGAAGGATTGATTTTAGTGTTAAAATAAAGCTGGTCACCGAAAAGACACCATGATTCCTCTGGAACATGCCCATATATTTGTTCACATGCTCGATAACGACTTCATATATACGACCCACAACTCACCAAACCCCATATATAGTAGCATTTATCTATGATTTTGTTCGTTGTTTCTTACGAAAGCAACGCAATATCAAAAGATACGTAATATATGAAGCTAGCCACCTATCTACGTAGTTACTTACGGCATTTCCAACGGGAGATTTTTAACTTTTTTGATGGAATTCTTAACCAAACAAAAAAAAAAAATATGAACAATGTAAGAATTGGTTTTTAAGAGGATTTTTATACTGTTCTTAGCTACGTGTCAATCCCTAATTCGCCGGATTTTTTTTTGCCATTTTTTTTTTTTACTTTTTCTTAACTTTAACTTAAAAAAAAAATTCTTAACTTTTTTTTTAAAAAAAACTTTTTCATAATTTCAACTTTAAAATTATAAATTTTTTTTACATATTAATGAATTAGAATTTTTACATATTAAATTTTTTTTAAGAACCCATAATGAGGTTCAAAAACTAATGGGATTCTAAATTTTTAAATAATCAAAATTTATGATTAAAAAATTGGTAAGAACCCCATGGGGTTTACCATTGGAGATGGTTTTATAAGTAATGGTTTTTAGGAACACAAGATGACACTGATTAACTAAAAAAGGAAAATATAAAGAAAGTGTAAGAAAGTATAATTGCAATAAGAGACGTCTCTATAAGAATTAATATATCTTGATTGATGCATGTTAAGAAAATAATCAATATTATTCCCTTTAAAATATGAGTGAATTTTGAAACCAATTAGCTTTGGTCGCAAAAAGCACATTATATTGAAATGAAGACAAAATTGACATTTATCTAAATCATAAGTATATAGAAAAAAAAAAAACGGAAATAATCCAAACTACCAACGGCAAAAACAAAAAAAACCTGGTTCGTTGAATGGCGGCCGACGGCGGAAGTCACGCCGTTGATTCTTTTTTTTTTTAACGTCTACATTTTATTAATTTAATAGCATATTAGTTATTACATTAGGAACATAAAAATAATATTGATAATCTTTATCAAAAGGATTAATCTTTTTTTGCTAACATATCAGCCGGTTTGTTGAAATTTATGGGGATCCACTTGAATAACGGTTGATTCATTCGAAAAATAATCAGATGTCAAAACAAATAATCAGATAAAAATGAAGTGGCGAGATCGTGGTCGTTGGATTTTTGTCAAATAATCCAACGGCGCTTGTCAAGTGACAGCGTTGAAATCCAGTGATAGATTAGTTTCCGCGTTTTTTATAATTTCGTACGCTCAAAGATTGCCACTCTCCACCTCCATCGCCGTTTTCAGATCTCCGGAAATCTCTCACATTCCCTTTCACGTCCACTGATTCGTCTCTGTTTCGATCGAGGTAACAAAAAAGCTCTCTCTTTTTTTGTAGATTGTTTCGGATTTCCTTCTTGATTGTTTACTTGTTCTGCTCCTTGATTTCCCGATTTGGGACTTGGAAGTGATCTTTTGGTTTTCGATTACGCCTCGTGGGGAACTGTTTGAAATTCACGCCTTGGCCTCAGATTTGGATTTTCGTATTTGGTTAATGAGATTGCAAGGCTTCTCCGTTACTAGAAATGATAGAGGATGCTATGGTTTATGTTGTCTAGTTCCCATTCTGGTCAAGTTTTGATTTTTGGTTTTCAATTCACTGCTCCACAGTTCTCTTGCAGATTGAAATGAGCTGCTTTGTCTGTTGCGAGGAGGATGATATGCATAAAGCTGCTGATTATGGAGGCCAGAACACAGCCAAACACTTTGGAGGTATTCGAAGAATTGGTGTGTTTTTTTTCTTTTTCGCAGAAATGATGACTCTTACTAAGCAAGATTGCAGGAAATGATGGGAGGCACCACACCTCTGAAACCGCGCAAAAGAGCGCTCAAATTGTGAAGGTGCAGCCAATTGAAGTACCTATTATCCTTGCTAGTGAACTCAAGGAAGCAACGGATGATTTTGGATCAAATTCTCTCATCGGTGAAGGCTCTTACGGAAGAGTATATTACGGGGTGCTAAATGATGATCAGCCTGCAGCCATTAAAAAGCTGGATTCTAACAAACAGCCTGACAATGAATTCCTTGCCCAGGTTTTCTCAATATTCATGTTTTCTCAATTATTGTCTCAACTTTGTTATTTAAAAACCTCACCGCTTGCAGGTTTCCATGGTGTCGAGGCTGAAACATGATCACTTTGTTCAGCTGCTTGGTTACTGTGTTGACGGGAATTCCCGGATACTTGCATATGAGTTTGCCAAGAATGGGTCTCTTCATGATATTCTTCATGGTACAGTGTTGAAAAACAACTAGTCCAAGCACACCTTAATTTACTTTGCTTTAACATCTTATGTTTCCTCAGGGAGAAAAGGTGTCAAGGGAGCACAGCCAGGCCCTGTCTTGTCGTGGTATCAACGAGTGAAAATTGCAGTTGGAGCTGCAAGAGGGCTTGAGTACTTGCATGAAAAAGCAAATCCTCACATCATTCACCGTGACATTAAATCCAGCAACGTCCTACTCTTTGATGATGATGTTGCTAAGATTGCTGACTTTGATCTCTCTAATCAAGCTCCTGATATGGCAGCTCGCCTTCATTCAACCCGTGTTCTAGGAACTTTCGGTTACCATGCCCCTGAGTAAGTTGGCGCTGAGTTTCTTGTGATGGTAACATTGTAATAGTGTGTCTCAAATGCTCTTCCTTTTGTCTTAACAGATATGCGATGACCGGGCAACTAAATGCCAAGAGTGATGTGTACAGCTTCGGGGTTGTCTTACTCGAACTTCTTACAGGTCGAAAACCTGTCGATCATAGATTACCCAGAGGCCAGCAAAGTTTAGTCACATGGGTACTAATTTCTCTCAATCGTACACATCTTTTGTCTTCATATACCGCGATTTTCAACCATAAAAAAAAACTGTTACTTATATGCATCATCAGGCTACACCTAAACTGAGCGAAGACAAGGTTAAACAATGCATTGACGCAAGACTTGGTGGAGATTACCCTCCAAAAGCTGTTGCTAAGGTATAAGACTGTCTTTGGACTTATAATTTTTTTCATAATCTCAAATTTTGCTTTTACTCAAAACGATCCGTTCTTAACCTCAAGTGGAATCTCTACTCATGTGATGAAACGCAGTTAGCGGCGGTTGCAGCGTTGTGTGTGCAATATGAAGCAGATTTTAGGCCGAATATGAGTATTGTTGTCAAAGCTCTTCAACCTTTGTTGAACGCTCGAGCCGTAGCTCCAGGCGAAGGATTACATTAGCCTTCGCCGTTTCTCTTCTTACCGGAATTTTTTTATTCCCATATATATACAGTAATCAAAAACTTAATGTGCATAAATCTCCGTAATGTGGTATTTTTTTTTACAAAAAATAAGAAAATCCGTTTCCCTTATTTGGATTCTTTTTTTTACAACATTTCTGACTCTGCCTAAATTGCCTAATTCATAGACACTATAATATTCTTTCAGTTAATTTTATGAGCTTTTAATTTTAATGTTGACATACCCTTTTTTTTTTTAACCTATGGTTATTTCTATGTATTTTAAGATAATTTTCTTATAATCTCACCTAATGAGTGTCTCTGTCGGAAATTAGAAAAAAATGATATGAAGAATTAGTCTCTCTTTGAAGACAGGATCAAGGCATGCCCACAGATTAAAAACGCCACAAATTACTCATTATCATCCATTTATATTTGAAAATAGTCAAAACCAAAAACTAAAAGCATCCAAATTTAGCAAAACCATATGAACCTCTATATATATATATATATATATATACGTACCCTTTCTTCTTCCTTTTTCTATCTATTCCTTTCCAATCCACGTCCAAGAAAAAGAAAAAAAAAACCAAAAAAAAAGATGAACACTCCAATAAAACTCGCCTTTCTCATTCTCTGCATCGCCCTAACCGCAACCGCATACGTAGTCCCAACCAAACGTGACGCCGTTACACCACAACACGAAAAGGCCGTCGCAGGAATCTGCAGCGTCGTGCAAGACAAACGTCTATGTAGTATTACCCTAAGAAGCGTCCCAAGCGATGATCCCGCCGTTTTGGTCCGTCACCTAGCGACGGCGGCAGAAACTTCCGTTAAAAGGGGCTTGAAATTCCTCGCCGGGATCAAACCCAAATACACAGGAAACGCCTTTGCAACAAATTGCATCACCGGTTGCGAAAAACAGCTACACAACGCCATGGAAGACTTTGCAGATTTCTGGAAAGCCGCAGGAAAAAACCTAACGAGCATGGCTGAGAATTACTTCACATGTAAGAAGAAGATGACTTCGATCTTCACTTACCACTCCACTTGTCTCGATGACATTTACGACAAGACGTTGTTGAAAGAGGTTCAAGGAGGGATTGGGCTTGGGAAAAGAATGAGTGGTGAGTCAGTGGATGTGTTCGCTGGAATGGGCAAAGTCTTTAACACTTTCAACATTAAGACCAAACTTAACCAGAAAGATACCGATACGTTGCTCCCACCACCTTTGTCGTTTTACTACAATTGATTTATTTATTAATATGATATTATATATATATTAAAAAAAATGTATGGCGTCATCGATGGTGATGAATAATTTGCATCGATTGGGTTTTTCACATATTTTAGGAATCTTGTAAAGAAAGGTTCCTTTTGATGTATGTTTGTAATTAATATGTTATGGGTTATAATCATGTATGGACCTCGTGGTTGGAAAGGATATGGAAAAACGTGATTATTATCGAATAATAATAAACTTAATTAATAACGTTTTTGGCATAATTTATTTTATTTTATATACATGTTAATTCATTTTCTGACCTAAATTTTGAATGGCTACAGTACATGCGTCCATCGTTATCTAGGATTAGGACACACAAAATTATGTTCAAAACATCGCTAACTAATTCCATATCGGTTAGCAACGAACTCTTACCAAACATGACATGCTACTCAGCCGAATATGAATACCATTTCCTTGCTAATCATATTTCTGTCGCTACAATAATCCTTTCTTTTTTTCTTTTGGTGTGTAGTGATAGACTCTTTCGATAAAATTTCAAGTTTTAGAAATTTCATATTTTATAAAATCAAATTAATGTTCCAAAATGTCTCATTTTAACAAATGTTTTTTTTTTTTTGAAATGAATGTAAAATTATATTCAAACCAAAAAATCGTTTTTACAATCAGTGTGTTACATCAAATATTTGGATATTAATCCGAAAATCGAAATAATTTGAAAATTATTTCAAACTTGAGTCGAAAACAAGAGTTGGAGTGCATCCTCAAATTTGTTGTCTCCCAGTTCTCTAATCGATGTTAGTCGATTTCGAACCTCTTTGTCGATTAATTTAAATTATTTTTCTGAGGGTGTTGCAGCTTTTCCCTGGCGGCAACCATTACGTTCTCTCTATATTGTGTGTATATTGAAACTTGTAATACATACCTTAAGTGAAACATAGCTATATACGATTGAGGCTCGTATATGAGATTAGTTTGATGAGCGTTTGCCAATCGGATGTGAAAAGATTGTTAAACAACTTTCTTGTTAATCGACTCCATAATCCTTCCGAGAATCTGCATAAGAAAAACAAATGGTTCCGAGTTTCGAGCACGAGAGAGTTCTGGCATAGTATACATGTTGAATTTAACACTCGAAGCACTTGGACTGTAATATGGGATTCATCACCAGTAGTGGAGTGGTTTAAGGGAGTTTGGTTCTCGTACTCTATTCCAAAATATTCCATGTTTATTTGGCTGTCTATTCACAATCGGCTAGCAACAGGAGATCCAATGTCAACTTGGAACGTGGGAGCAAATTAAATGTCCTTATTAAGCTCGAGAGGAATGCAAAAGGAATGCGTCTCATTAACTAGATTATCAAACTGTAAAGTAGCTTTGTTTATACACATAAAATTAGTCCCCTAAACGTGTAACTATCACTCTAACAGCTTAACTAACAACTTCAAGCTTTTAAATCGAACGGTCATATTAGGAAAATAAAAGCTTGAGATAGACATTCTACCAAGAAGGGAATGATAAGGACCCGGTTGCAAAACCTTTATCAAGATATCAACATGTTGATTTAGAGCTGGAAACATGTTTAATATTCAGAATATCAATCTTGATTTGACTTTTTACCTAATGACAATCAAAGTTAGTATATTTGGTCCTTTTGTTTTATAAAGGATTTTTCTATTTAAGCTTGAGAAATAAATGTTACAAAGTCCCTAAGAGCATCATTATCGCATGTTTTAATGAGTTTTTTAATAGATTTTTTAGAATAAAATATTGTTTAATTAATAAAAAAAGCAGGTTTCTACATAATTGACTAAAACTTATGAAAACAGTGTTTGTGACAATATGCGCAACAAGTTAAGATATTATCACAAAAACTTGTTTAGGTATTTGTACGTGGTCCCAAATTTGTGAATTGTGAGTCCATTTACAAAATTAAGATATTAGAGTTGGGAAATGGGTTTCTTAAGTAATATTTAATTATAAATTTGAAGTTAAGAAACTCTGTTAAGAAATTTCTGTTTTTGCTGCTTTATTGGTAGAATCCTATTAGGGGTTCTTAAATTTTGTTTTATTTTAAGTAGAGTTTTTTTTTTAATTAAACATAATTGACATAAAAACATGACATTTTAAACATAGATTTTGAAAAAAAAATGCAAAAGAACGCTCAATTTGGGTTTTTTCTGATTTTGTCTATGAATCGCTTCATGTTCACCCACCGAATGATTCCAATTCATTAATATGTAAAAAAAAGTTTAATATGTAAAGATTCAGATTCATTATATAAAGATTCCAATTCATTAATATGTAAAAAAAAGTTTAAAATTTTAAAGTTGAAGTTAAGAAAAAAATTTTTAAAAAAAAAGGTAAGAATTTTTTTTTAAGTTAAAGTTAAGAAAAAGTAAAAAAAAAAAAATTTGGCAAAAGAAAAAAGATCGGCGAATTAGGGGTTGACACGTGGCTAAGAACAGTGTAAGAACTCCCTTAAGAACCGGTTCTTAAAACTCTTATTTAAGAACCGGTTCTTACACTGTTCATAATTTTATTTATTTATTTTTTTGGTTAAGAACCCCCTTAAGATCCCCAATAATGATGCTCTTAGATTTCTTAGGCTTATTAAAGAAAATGTTTATGATTTTTGGTTTTATACATATCGTAGCCTTTCGATTTTTTTTAAAAAAATTTCGAATAGAGATTCTCATATTATAGAACCGACCCTGAATATCTCTTAATTATTTTTTAATTACTGCACTTAATATTTGCATCTATATCTAATCTATGTTCTTTTAATTTTGTACTCATCAATTTAGCCACCACACCTTCTAATCAGGAGACGTACGCCATATTTATCTTGCGGTTACCAATTTTAAACCTCACAACCAAGCAATTACATAATCTCGCCAGTTAATTAAAGCTTTTCTTGACCAGATATTCTCAGCCATTCGTCGACCGTAAATCTCTCTCTCTCTCTCTCTCTCTCTCTCTCTCTCTCTCTCTCTCTCTCTCTCTCTCTCTCTCTCTCCATGCAAAATCCATGCACGTCCCTAATTTTAGAAACCAAAAAATTATATAAAAACCTCCCGAATCCATCATAATATTCACTGGCCCAAGTCATTAAACAACTTGGCTTTTCTCTAATAAAGCCCCTCCCTCTCCGATTAACCTCTAAATAAACCGGAGGGAGAAAAAAAATCAAAAAAAAAAAACCATAAAAATGATTGGAAAAGTTGTTGTTTCGGTGGCCTCCATCCTCTTAGTGGTCGGAGTAGTCATAGGAGTCGTTGCTTTCGTTAACAAAAACGGCAACATTTCTCTGTCTCCGCAGATGAAAGCGGTTCAAGGAATTTGCCAGGCTACTTCCGACAAAGCCGCATGTGTCAAAACTCTCGAGCCGGTCAAGAGCGATGACCCAAACAAGCTGATCAAGGCCTTCATGCTCGCTACCCAAGATGCATTAACCAAATCATCAAACTTCACGGGTAAAACCGAAGGAAGCATGGGTTCGAGCATCTCGCCAAACAACAAAGCCGTTCTTGATTACTGCAAGAGAGTTTTTATGTACGCGCTTGAGGATCTCGGTACCATTGTTGAGGAAATGGGTGAAGATCTTAACCAGATCGGGAGCAAAATCGACCAGCTTAAACAATGGTTAACCGGTGTTTACAATTACCAAACCGATTGTCTTGACGATATCGAAGAAGAAGATTTGAGAAAGACGATTGGAGAAGGCATTGCAAGCTCCAAGATTCTCACCAGCAACGCTATCGACATCTTCCACACTGTCGTCAGCGCGATGGCCAAGCTTAACCTCAAGGTCGACGAGTTCAAGAACATGACAGGCGGAATCTTCGCTCCTTCCGACAAGGGAGCAACTCCGGCCGTTGACAAATCTCCCGTGGCCGACCCAGATGGTCCTGCTCGCCGTCTTCTTGAAGACATTGACGAGACCGGGGTCCCAACATGGGTTTCTGGTGCTGACAGGAAGCTCATGGCTAATGCTGGACGTGGCCAAAGAGGCGGCGGTGGCGGTGCTAGAATCAGAGCCAACTTTGTGGTGGCCAAGGACGGAAGCGGACAGTTTAAGTCGGTCCAAGCAGCCGTTAACGCCTGCCCCGAGAAAAACCCAGGACGATGCATCATCCACATCAAGGCTGGTATCTACAGAGAGCAAGTTGTGATCCCGAAGAAGAAAAACAACATCTTCATGTTCGGAGATGGTGCAAGAAAGACCGTTATTTCTTACAACAGAAGTGTTAAACTCAGCCCTGGAACCACCACTTCTCTTAGTGGCACAGTCCGTAAGTCTCACCAAACCCTTACTAGCTATTACAAATCCCAATTAAGTATTTCTCTCTATATAATATAACTCATTTTGTATATTCGTATAGAGGTTGAATCTGAAGGATTCATGGCGAAATGGATCGGATTCAAGAACACAGCCGGTCCAATGGGACACCAAGCCGTGGCAATCCGAGTCAACGGAGACCGTGCCGTGATCTTCAACTGCAGATTCGACGGTTACCAAGACACTTTATACGTCAACAACGGTCGTCAATTCTACAGAAACATCGTCGTCTCAGGAACAGTCGATTTCATCTTCGGAAAATCCGCGACCGTTATCCAAAACTCACTCATCGTCGTCCGTAAAGGAAACAAGGGACAATTCAACACGGTCACAGCCGACGGAAACGAAAAGGGATTAGCCATGAAAATCGGTATTGTCCTCCAAAACTGCCGCATCGTTCCTGACAAGAAACTAGCAGCAGAGAGGTTAACCGTTGAGTCATACTTGGGAAGGCCGTGGAAGCAATACTCGACCACCGTGATCATCAACACCGAGATCGGAGATGTGATTAGACCAGAAGGTTGGAAAATTTGGGATGGGGCAAGTTTCCACAAGACATGTAGGTACGTTGAGTACAACAACCGTGGACCAGGAGCTATCACCAATAGGAGAGCTAACTGGGTTAAGATCGCTAAGTCTGCAGCTGAGGTTAATGGCTTCACCGTCGCTAACTGGTTAGGTCCGGTTAACTGGATTCAAGAAGCTAATGTGCCTGTCACGCTTGGATTATAAAGCGTATAAATTAATAAACTAAACCCAAAAAAAGGGACTAGTACGTGTGTTCATGTAAAAGGTGAAAAATACAACGTTCGTTTTCGATAGGGTAATATGCGCGGGGATGAAGAAGTTGTAAGATTTGCTTTTTGTTTGTCTCACGTATGAAAGATGAGGAAAACAAAAAAATTTGAAAATTATTGTTGTTTATTTTTTTTTTTGATAAATGAAATTTATCTACTGTGTTGTACCTGTGTCTAATAATTTTCTAATATATATATATATATATATATATATATAATTTATTTAAAGTTTTTTTTCTTCTGTAAATTTCTTAATTTGTTATAAAGTTACTTTAACCAGAAAATTTGTTATAAAGTTAGGGACCTGTTATTATAATGATGGGCCTTTAGGCCCAAGTAGTGGTCGAACAACAATGCGTCTGTATTCTCTCTAACCAGGAGCAAGCAGCTTAGATGCTTAATGAATGGAAATATTATGAGATTCATTCATAATTGGGAAGTGTTTTTCTTCTTATTAAAAAGAAAAAAAAACTTGAAATTTGTTCTTTTCTTTTCGATACTTCTTTATCTGAACTACTTCTCCCATGAGTTGAAACTGAGTTTAGTTCTTTTCTGGAAGTGTGATTTTGTTACTTGTGTCATCTTCTGTGACCATCTTCCTTGTACTAGAGATCTATGCGAGTTTCAGTGGACTGTGTTACAGGCCCAATAATAACTTCGGCTCATCTAGAATTAAAGTCGTTAAAACGACGTCACTTTGCCTTTATAATTTAGTGATGTCTAAGTAGAAAACAAGAACTGGATTAACCAAAAAAACTCGAGAAAGCCCTAGACAGTGCCAACCATTTTTAGCTTCTTTGTTTCTTGGCCCTGATCTGAAGAAGATGGAGCCGTCTGATCTCAATGCCTATGATAAAGATGAGGACCAAAAGAGCTCCCAAATCCAGTCTGAAAACATGTCAAAATCTTAGCCTGGCTCTGCAAAAGAGATAGCAGATCAACTCCTTCAGACAGTGGAGAACATGGTTCGAATGTCCAAGTATCAAGACAGAACTCATAAGTTATGGGAGATTCAACCTGTTATGCAGTATAAGGATATCAGAGACACGGATTTGCATGTAGGCCCAATTGAGCCGGAGACTCAGTTATATGAGGTTCAACAAGTGTCGTTCGACCTTCCTAAAAGGTTCAAATGGACCACATGCGATTTGAGCTCTGATGATATGTTTACAGTGGTGTTCAACTTTCTCAATAACCACCTTTGTGAGAAATTTAATAACCGCATGTCTATTCTCCCCAAGGAGTATCTAAGGTGGACACTGCTTCCACCTGGTTATAAGCAGAGCTGGCATGTTGGAGTCCGTGCTGATACCCTGAACTCGAAGAAACTCCTTGCTTTCATCGTTGGCGTGCCAACAAAAATCAGGGTTCGTGGTGAGGTTGTTGAAATGGCAAAAATCAATCTCCTTGTGTTCACAAGAAGCTCAGATCTAAAATACTTGCTACTTTCATGATCAAGGAGGTGACTAGAAGGGCTCACTTGGAGAATATATGGCAAGGGATTTATAGCTCACCAAATGAAGTTCCTACACCTAAGCATGACCACGATTACGATTAATGCGGTTAAGGTTTTTTAACCACCGGTTACGGTTAGAATTTTTTTTTAATCTTAATTTAACCGTTTAATATACGGTTAAAACGGTTACGGTTAAATACGGTCACGATTAGACATGATTACGGTTACTTGATGACAATAAACGGTTAATATAACGAGATATAATTAAATAATTATAAATTTTATAAACTAGTTTTCATTCCACCTTGTCCATGATTCCACAATTTATTTTTTTTTTCTTTTAATTTTATATATTTCATCATAAAACTGTTTTGTTAAAATATTTTTTATATTTGTTAGAAAAAATATTAATTAGTTTACATTTAAGTTTTAATTAATATTTTTTGTTTTTTAGATTTGCATTTGCTATTGGTAAACTGATTATACATAATTTTTCTTTGAATTTTTAATTTTACAGAACTAATTTTAATTATTAATATATATACTTTTATTTTTAAAACGGTTACGGTCGAAATTTTACGGTTTTAACCTTGCGGTTAACCAACGGTTTTGATACGATTACGGTTAATTAACGGTTACAGTTAATAATTTGTTTAACCATAACTAATATATTTTTATGGTTAACGGTTATGGTTTTTAGCCGTATGACACGGTTACAGTCTGGTTACGGTTTGAAAACGGTACGGTTACGGTTCCAATTTGGTCATGCCTACCTACACCAATCACCACGTGCAAAAATTGGGCCAGATTTTTGGACCCGAAGAAGCTAATTGAGATTGGGTTTACAGAGCTTGGTCCAAGAAGGAAAATGGGCACGACCATCAAACTCCACAGCTTACCAGATGCACCGCTCACTCATGGATTTAGGCCAATGGAACCAAATGATGTCCATGTTGTTAAAGGGTTGCTCATGCACTACCTTAGTCAGTTTAGAGTTGCGGCTGACTTTGATTACGAGGATGTCGCGCACTGGCTTCCCCCAAGAGAAGATCTCGTCGAGAGCTACGTAGTAAAAAACCCAGAAACTGGTGATATCACAAACTTCTGCAGCTTGTGATAAATTTAACTGGCTAAGTCAGCCGTAACTCTAAATTGGTAGTGCATGAGCAACCTTTTAACAGCAATGACATCATTTGGTTCCATTGGCCTAAGTCCAGTTGATGAAGAATGTCCTAATTGTCTGTAAGCAGCAGAATTGTGATGTGTTTTGGGCGTCGGATGTGATGCACAATGAGATTTTATTTAAAGAGTTGAACTTTTGTGAAGGAAATGCAGAGGGGTCTCACTAGTATATGTACAACTACCGTCTGAGAAGTGCATTGAAACCATCAAAACTTGGGTTTTTTTTTCATCTAAGCTCTTCAATTAACTTGCTCGGCTGATATTAGATTGGTATCAACAAACTTGAAATTATTTTATTTTTTTTCTTCATTGGTTCTTCTTTATCTGAACTACTTCTCCCATGCATGGGTTACTGAAACTGAGTTTAATTTTTTTGGCAATGCGATTTTGAATTTTCAGGAAGTGTGATTTTGTTACTTGTGTCCAGAGTTGTGCCAAAGGTAATGATCCCCAAAGAAACTAGCGATATAAGCGCCAAAATATTATAAAGATTTTAGAAGCATCAAATTTTTGTTTTTTTGTGATTTATCATATGATTTCGGATAAGTCCTGTCAGATATGACTGAAAATCAAATGTTTCACCTTGTCATAATTTTTTTTCAAGAATAATTAATAGTCGTCATATAGGGAAAAAAAAAACTAAATTACCAAACAAATTATTAGTCCTAACATTGGTTTTTTTTCTTTCAACAAAATAGTTGTTAACCAAACTTTCAAAAATAAAAATTTCTAGCTAATTCTCTTTCGATGATAATATGGTGAAATCACTTAATTTCCATGTGATATATTCAAGCATTTTTTTTGGTGTCAAAATGGGTTATGGATCAAATTTTTTTGACTTTAATGGGTTGATGGGTCATGGGTTAAATGGGTCAATTTGTAATGGGTCATGGATCAAGTGGGTGACCTGTTTGACCCATTATCATAATATCATCATACATTATTATGTCATCATCACACATTACTATGACATCATAATAATATTACCTATAATACTATCATTTTTTTTCTCAAAAAACATTAATTCATCATTTTCCCGCCAAAAACGTGATTCTGCGTTTTAACCTATAATACCATCGTTTCAATCAAATATAAAATAGCCTAGTCAATCATTCGTTTATGTAACATAACTAATTCTCTCTTCTTCAATAAAAAAAAAAAATGCCAATTCTCTATTTACTTTTCTCTAATTTTTTGGTTTAGTTAAGAATATGGGTGTCAAAATGGGTCACGGGTCTATCCAATTTGATCCATGATCCTAATGGGTTAATTATTTTTGACTCTAATAGGTTGATGGATCATGGGTTAAATGAGTCAATTTGTAATGGGTCATAGATCAAATGGATGACATGTTTGACCCATCATCATGACATCATCATACATTATTATGTCATCATCACACGTTATTATGACATCATCATGACATCATAATAATATTACCTATAATACTATCATTTTTTCTCAAAAAATAATAATCCATCATTTTCCCACCAAAAACATGATTTCGCGTTTTAACATATAATATCATCGTTTCAATCAAATATAAAATAGCCTAGTCAATCGTTCGTTTATGTAACATAACTAATTCTCTCTTCTTCAATAAAATAAAAAATAAAAAGCCAATTCTCTACTTACTTTTCTCTAATTTTTTAATAATTAAAAATTATTTTTACCGTATAGACGCATGTTTTGTTTATTCTAATTTTTCAACCTTTAAGCATATGTTTTTTTTTTTTTATCTGAATCTTTATTCATTATATAAAACAAAACAGGAATACATAGGAGGAATACATAGGTGAAATACAGTTTTGTTACACAAAGCAATAAAAGGTAGAATGCGGGTTTGGTACACGACGCCGGCGGAAAACGAATATTCCCCGGAAACTAAGCCCGACACTCGGGAGACTAA
Organism: Eutrema yunnanense; assembly: GCA_002933935.1. Lineage (NCBI taxonomy): Eukaryota > Viridiplantae > Streptophyta > Magnoliopsida > Brassicales > Brassicaceae > Eutrema > Eutrema yunnanense. The sequence goes on along the minus strand of PKML01056050.1, from coordinate 133,139 downwards.
GCCGACGAATTCATAGAACTCTCGGAAACTAAAGCCCTAAACAAGGGAAACACAGCCCAAAAGAGGGAAACAAACATGTAAATTAAGTCTAAGAAAACAAACCAGGAGGACTAAAAACTATAAATCCTAAGTTCTAAAACTGAAGCTCTTGAATAAGAATAGTCCCAAAATCCTTTCCAAAGAAACTGGAGACGCCAAAGTTGCTTCAAAAGAAAAGAGCCTCGATACAAAACCAACTAACCGAGCTCGAAGACAACAACACCTTCAGAACCAAAACTAAACCAGAGCCCAGAAACTGGGTCCAGCAAAGCCACTCCAAGAAGACTAATAACTCGAGCTGAAAGAGGCTTAAAGATAAAAACCTTTAACTTCGACAGGGGATACGCCAAGAAAGATCAACAACACTTAACACGGACCTTCGTGCACATCTAGATAGACAAGCTAAAGACATCTACAGACCTAAAGCCAGACACGCCACGCAAAGAGAAGCATTGAAGACCAACTAACTGCAACGACTTAAACCCAACTCCAAACCAAAAAGGAACCAGAGGAGAGCTAGTAGATGCCTTGCAACGAGCTACTAATCGAAAGACGAACCCCAAGAACGAAACCCAAATCAACCCAAACCACAACACAACCGAGAGAGCAAAACGGATAAGAAGAACTAGGAAACAAGCTTTTAACTCCAAACAAAGAAAGAGAGGTAAAACGACTCTACAACCGGCTCATACAGCTCAGCCACACAAGAAACCGTTGCTGTAAAACCCATCTACGCCACCTAATTCTCTGACCCAACCGAATTCTAAGACTAAAACCCAAAAACACAAACCAAAGACGAATCCAAATTTACAATTTCGCAACACAAATCGACAAAGCTACAAAGCACACGGCCTGAAGCTTACCAACCCGATGGTTACATGGAGAAGGAGCAATCAAGCCACCGCTGCCGCTGCAAGCAAGGACCAAATCGGAGAGGAAATCGAAAGCATAATCAAATCGATTTCCGGCCAGAAAAATAAGTCCGCAGCTACAGAGTCGGTGACCAATCAGCGGTACCGGAAACCATCGGAGACACCCATAGAGGCCAGAACAAGGCCGAGACCCACCGGAAGCTTCACATCAGAACCACCAAAGACCCGCCGCAAGGAAGCGCAGATCGAGAGAACTACCGCTGCCGCCTAAGCTCACCCAAAACCATCGTCGTTGAGATACCACGAAGAACAACGCCAAGAAGAGAAACCTAAGACTAAGGATCCTACGGGGGTCCCTTCACCGGCGGCGGTGAGACACCACGCGCGCCGGCAAGGGAGATCGGAGAGATTAAAGTAGTGTCGGCAAGGGTAATCGTAGAGAGGTTTTCTTTCGCCCCGCAACGTTGACTTAAGCATATGTTTCTATAATTGTATTATTTGAGTTGAACTAATAAAAATATGAGATTCATTCATAATTGCAAATTTACCAAAACCCTCGAGTCCTTCCTTTCCTGAGTTTTTCATTTCATCCTTTCTCGACGGAGACCAAGGAAACCGCCGTCACGAGCTCCGGCGAAAGTTCCTTCATCTTCACCGTTCGGTCTAAAATTGAACCGGAAAGACCCAAAGGAAATCGTAAAGATGAGGGGGATGTTTCGGGCAATTGTAATGATTCGATCTTGCACGAGAGCAACGCATCCAATCGATCGTAGCATACCATCGTTTCTCTCGTCGACCATGTTTCGCATCTACTCCACCGGTACGTTTGTAAATGATTCGGCCATAATTACAGTTTGGTATTGATTGAAATTGGCTCTGCAGAAATGGAACCTCAGCTGTCTCCAGATCTTATTAAGATAATGGATCAGAGACTATCGGCGATAGAACACCGAAATGCTTTTCTTCACAGGCTTATTAACCAGGTTACTAATCCCAATATTTTGCCTCATTGTTGCCCTTTCCTAGTTGATTTTTGACATTTTAGATAATCTGTCTTCTCTTGATTGAAGTCAGCCTGAGTACTCACAAGAAGAGTTTTCAAGAGCTAACAAGGAACTTCGGAAGCTGAGAGAGTCAATGGAGCTGATCAATCATTTGAGGGCCATCCAAAAGGTACTGAATTTGTGATTTTACAGTCTCTACTTTTGTCTTAATCCAAAAGGTCATCATGTATAAGGTTTAATTATTCCTTTTGGCAGGAGATTGATGGGCTGAAATCTCTGGTCTCAGAGAGCTCCGATGATAAGGACATGCTTGATATGGCTTTAAGTGAATTAGATGAGGCGCTGGAAGAAGAAAAAAGACTGCAGACATTACTGCTCAAGTCTTTGCTTCCTAAAGATGAAGCTGATGAAAGGGATTGCATTTTGGAGGTGAGAGCAGGTAGACTTATCAACTATTTCTTCTTAAACACTACGCCGCTTCCAACAGTATCCATGCATTTTAAAATAGTTTTTTTTTGCTTTTTGACGGATTGAATATCTTGGTTAGGTACTGGTGGAGAAGAGGCTTCTTTGTTTGCCATGGACATATTCAGAATGTAAGTTCATCCATATACTGCAAGTAGAAGCTAGTTATCCTTCTTCGTACTTGGAACTTTAATTATCCGGATTTGGAATATTGATAGGTACGAAAGGTATTCACAGAAGAAAGGTTGGAAGTTTGAAATTGTAGATATCACCGAGTCAGATATGAAAGGATATAAAGTAAGTACTTGTTTTTTCTTTCATTCTTCCTTCCCTTCAATGGATATTGGTATTCCACCATTTCTCTGTAATTGCTAAGATCTTGAATGTAATTGCCAGGAAGCCAGTGCTGCGATTTGTGGAGCCAGTGTTTATGGTAAACTTAAGTTCGAGAGTGGAATTCACAGGGTTCAGGTGTGTTATATATGAATCACACTCTGATTTCTTTGGCACTTGACATATTTTCATATAATGTTATTCACACTTCAAAATCTTTCCACAGCGTATTCCTATCACAGAGAAATCTGGACGTATTCACACCAGCGCTGTATCTGTTGCCATCCTTCCCCAGGCTGATGAGGTACCAAAGTTTCCCCAATCTTAGTTTTGACACCTCTTATTGATTGCATCTTACAAACTTTACATTATCTTTGGTTATCCTTCTTATCGAATAATATTACATACTCTTTGATCATCTGTCTTACTGGTGGCTGCTTGCAGGTAGATGTTCAGCTAAGGAATGAAGATTTGAGGATTGATACTTACAGGTCTGGTGGCTGCGGTGGTCAACATGCCAACACAACAAATAGTGCAGTCCGAATAATCCATCTTCCAACGGGGATTATGGTCTCGATCCAAGATGAAAGATCACAACATATGGTAGTTAAACGCTTCAACAGCTACCCTTTATTCCCACAAAACTTCTACATCCTACTGAAAAAAATTCCACTTTTATTTTTTTATTTACAACAGAACAAAGCCAAAGCACTTAAAGTACTCTGTGCAAAGCTCTACGAGATCGAAAGGTTGAGATTACAGAGCAGTCGATCAAAGCTACGGTCAGAACAGGTACATACGTAATTAACTTATGATTTCAGCCAATCTTAGAAATCATTTTCTTTTCTAGCTGATGGATGTGTAATCCCATTAACAGATTGGCAGTGGAGACCGATCCGGACGTATCCGTACATACAACTTTCCACAAGGGCGTGTAACGGATCACCGTGTGGGAATCACTCACCACGCCATTGAAGATATGATGCAGGGAGAGAATCTGGACTCCTTCATCGATGCCCTTCTCTTGCGGCAAGAAATGGATGCCATTGCTTCTTTCAGCTCCACTTGATGAACACGGAGCAAAACTCTTAGCTTTGTGCTTAAGTTGATCCATGAGGCGTTAGCAGTAGTAATAAAAATCCATTGAAAGAAAGCTGTGAAATTGAAAGATAATAAGAGAAGAGAGAGAAAGAGGGAGCCAGGGAAGAGGCAGTGCATGGGAAGAGACAAAACACAGTCGTTTGATGTTTTAGTAAACTCAATCCATGCTCTGCTTGTTCCCTGTCTGTCTCATTACCACTTTGTCTTCTTCTTCTTCAATTGCAAGAAAGGCTTACCCTTTGAACTTGGCCCAGTTCCTTGAGTTTCTTTCTTTGTGTTTACTGTTTAAATAGATTTTGGAACCGTGTTTTGTGATGTACTACGTGAAAATTCACCAGTTGTACTCCTTGTTTTGCAAATTCTTGTACTTCGATCTTTAGCTAACAAAAAAAAAAAAAAGAGTACAACAATTATTAAGTTTTCTTGTATTCTTTAACACCCCTCTCTATGTTGTACTTTTTTATACGACTTTTATGTGTTTGGACATTGGCAAATCAGAAGGTAGAGAATAGTTAAGCTGCCACGTGGTAGGACCCAATCACATCGCAAGTACAATTTTTTTTGGGTTGATGGTTAAATTAGTACATTGCTCTCTTTCTGGTACACAACCTCTCTATACATCAGGATTTATTTGGTTAGAATTTTGGTTCGGTTTTTAGAAAATAAAAATTACAAACAAATGGATATTAGTATTATTCAATTTCAATACTTTTGTTTAAATTTCGGTTTGGTTTAGTTTTGTCTATCTTATTGGTTTCGCTTTAAAACTTGTTTAGAGTCTAAAGATGTATAAACAAGAAAAAAATGCCCAATTTGCAGAAATCTCTTGTGTTTCTTGGCTTTCAATTTAGGAAACACAAAAAAAAAATCAACAAGAAGTTAAATCATCTAAGTAATAAGAACATCGAAATCAGAAAGATGCCATTCTGCAATTCCTTCATCATTATAAATCTCCGTACCAACATCCACCGATGTCCATATCCTCCTCGCCGGAGTCGTACCGGGATCCTACAACATATAACCAAAATCAAAACCCAACCCGGAAAGAAAAAACCCGGTTCAAATTAACCAATCAATCAATCACCTGGTAGAAGTAAAGCCTACTAGACAAAGCACCAACGTCGAGCTCCCAAGTTCTCGGTTCACCCACCCAACCATCACCCATTCGGGTCGGATATCCATATTCACCCCAAACCGGGTGAGGCAAAAGCTGAAGAATCTCCTGAGCCTGTGGGTTGCTAAAAGCATCACAAGTCCCCACCGGAACCTCGAGATGCTCGCCGTTTCCAGGCGCACAGTAAACGTGGTAAGCCCCGTAAGGGAATCTCCGGTTTTCCGTACGGTGGACTCTCGTGCCGTTTCGAAACGTGTGGTACGGTGGACAGTTGTAGAGACTCTTGGGGTTGCACCAAAGCGAGGTTTTTGGGTTTATGATCATCTCCGAGTAACGAGTTACGTCGGTGGTTACGTCACCGTCGCAGGGCTCGCCGTTGTTTTTCCAGCAGCTTCCGATGTCGAGCAGGTAGAACTGACTCTTGGGTCCTCCTCCTTGTTTGATATCTAGGGTTAGTCTCACTTTGAAGTTTGGTGACTCCGGAAGCTAAAAACAACACACATTTCATCAAATTGAACACAACATATCAAATTCTTTTGGAGAATTCTTTTAGACGATAAAAAAGGTTATGTGCTTCTTACTGTTTTGAGCATTCCTCTAGTGTCATAATGGTATCCACCAGAGAATCCTTTAGTTGCATCAGCTCTTAGGTAAAGCATAAGCCATGGATATTTTGGTGAAGTCTTAAGTTTGTGTTTAAACACCCAACCACCAGCACCAACTTTCTTCTCCCACACAACCTCGTAATAACTTATCCTATCGAACCCATCTCCCAGGTTTGCTTCAAGCTCGTACGTACCATTGAACCATCCCCTCATGGTGTGACCGTCTCTAAGGAGCTCGGTCTTTCCGTGGTTCAGTGCCGGTTGGTTCATACAACCGGTGTCAAAACAGGGGAATTTTCCGGGTTGATTAAAAGGTGGGATCTTTTGGCCGTTTTGAGGGCAAAGACCGGATTTTGTGTCGTAGTTTCCGTTTTTGAGCATCACCATCCAGAAACTCCATGGGTTTGGTTTGTCTGAGACTTGACAGAGAGAACCTAGATAGAGTTCTTTCTCGACCGCGTAAAGGTCAGGGTTTTGTAATGCTGATTCTGATATGATTCCTGATTTACGCTTTCCGATCCCTAGCTTGTTGTCCGAATCTGATACCTTGTGCACCAAGGAATAACCACCTGCTCAAAGTTATAGTTTAGAAACAGAGGAAACATAGAGATTATAAACAGAGGAAGAAGAAGCTTACTTGTGCTGTTTGATTGGTGTGAGTTGCTGCATTTAGTAGATACATCGAAGCAATCGGCGGCTCGAGGACTACCCATGTGAGGAGCTTCGAGACCAACCTCATTGCAGAAGTTCCAAGCTTCAAACGCCACTCTGAGACCGTCTCTCTTCATCCCGGGATCTCCAACCGCTGATGATGAAGATACGTCATCTCCATGAACCAGGAGAAGCAGAAAGTTTATCACGGCGAGGATTGGAGCTAATTGGTTCATTTTTGTTTTTCTTTTCCTCTGGTTCTTCATTTAGTTTCCCTTGTTTTAATGTGTAAGAAGAGCTTTTTTTGGTGGACTGTAGTGGCAGTTGGTGAATGATTCAATGTGTAATAAATGTTTTCAGAAGTCAAAGAAGCTGTTAGTCTTCTTTGGTATCTTAGTGGCGATAAATGAGGAATAAACCGTGACTTGCTCTTCTTGATCCAGACATATAAAATGCTTTTGATCAAATTCATAAAGACATTCTAAAAATGCATTGTGTTCTGATGGATTATCTTAAAACCAGACTAAACCGAATCCTGATCCAAATCCATCAAGATTTATAACAATACCTATATATGATCGTAAAAACTCGTTCAACCCTGATTTGATTGAACCGGAAATAACCGGTGTATTGGTGTGTGAATGACTGAATGCAATCATACCATTGTTGATTGCACTCTAGAGAGCCAAAACATGATCAAGTGTTTGAGATTTTGTTCGTCTATTTTCAAATGTTGCGTCTCGTTTGTGCATTATTTTAGGTCGTTGGGCCCATGGGCCAATGGCTCCTTCAGTGGACTGTAACATGTAAAAGTTTGTTCCAATTTCAAAATCTATGGATCCGAGTTCTCGGGCCGGGTCAAGATTTAATTGGGATTACGTCGAGAGGTAGGGGAAAGATTTAGGTCTATTTGACACATGTCATGATTGATTCTCCAAAAAAATTTAGTGGGAATCCAATGATTATAATGGTTTACTCTCTTTTTCTTTCTCGGAAAAAGGTCTACGCCTCACAATGTGCTTTACTCAAAGGAATTTGGCATTTATTTAAACTTCAGAATTTGTTTTTTTTCTGCAAACCAGATTGTGACTCACAATTTGTGAGACAACAACAGTACACCTACGAGCCAATAGAATACAGAGTCTCATTATATATATATATATATGTGATTAAAATTAGATATAAAATTTAAAAGCAAAAATAAAAATCGAAATACAAGTCCATGTCTCATTGCCTCCCATGATTTAGTCACTATACATCAATGTTTGGATATAATAATAAGTAATACTGCAAGTAGTAATTTTCTTTCTTCTTCCAAGAAAATTACATAAAGTATATGATAAATAGACGTGTGCAAGAGATTAATATAGAAAGAGCAATTATGTCAGGAATGACGTCAGGCTCTTATTGGTTAGATAGATAAGAATCAGATTCATTGATTCTGAAAAAAATGCGCCAAAAAAGTAATGGGAGACGACAATTCCTCCCTTGAAAACAAAAAAAAGAAATGTCTTTTTATTTGAATGTATTTTTGACTTTATTTATTTCGTTTTCATCGATAACTAATTTTGACTTGTTTCTTGCTCGTAAAGTAAATCAGATTCACGTGGTTCCCCAGCTAACATGTTAATGCAAAGATTTGATCACATCTCAACGATCTAATTTTTATAATGTTTTAGCTTAACTGCAGAATAATTATTGTTTCTTTCATCACAAGCTAGTATATGATGCACAATTATTTGCATCCGTTGTCAAAACGCAGTTTTGATTACAAATTTGACTACCAAGAAAAGGGATGTTGCATTTGCTAGGGCTGGGCAAATTATCCGTTAGATTCGTTTCGATCCGGTATTCGTCTCGATTCGATCCGAAAAATCCGGATATCCGTAAAGATTCGAAACAAAGTAAATACTAAAATGTAGTATCCGTCTATAACAAATCAAATCACAAATACTAAGTTTAGGAATGCCGGATATCCGCTCCGATCCGTAGATCATATATATATACATAATATGTTATAAATTTCTAATGTTTATATACATTTTCTTTATTTTTTTAATAAATAAAAAAATTCAAAAAAAAATATACACGATAAAAATATATAAACTCTATAATAATTAATTGAATATTAATAAAAATGTTTATACTGAAGTTTAAGTGAAGATATTAATTTTTTGTATGATTATTTTGTCTATCATTCTTTATATAAAAAAATGAAACTATATGATTTCACTTGTTTTTTACTTATTAGTTCATATTGGATAAAAAAATACATTATAATCTTCTTTTTTTTTAGTTTTTGTTTGTATTGAATAAAGTGCAATAGATATCCGCGGATATCCGCAAATATCCGTAAATTTTCCGGATATCCGGATTTCCGGATATCCGGATTTCTGGATATCCGTATTTTTCCGGAGCAAAGCAAATAAAAAAATTAGATATTCGGTAAAAACGGAGCAAATCACAAATAGTAGAATTTCCCGGGATATCCGCTCCGTGCCCACCCCTAGCATTTGCCATAGTCACAAATAGCAAGTGAGCTAGTGGTTATCAGAGATTAAAACTAAAAAGTTATTTAGTGAAACTTGTAATTCTCTCTCTAGTAACTACTAGCAATCGTACATATATGCTCAGACAAACACGTACATACGAAATTAGAGCTAAAGAAAAATAAATGTATGGAGGCTGCTAAAAACATAGCTAATTGGCTATTAGAGAAATACAATTAAAGAGTAATGAATTCAACACCGGATTATTAATTATCAACCGGTCCCTCCCAAATCAAAAGTTCAAAACTCGTCTGGTCAACACCGGATTATTAATAATCGGTTGTAGTTGAACAAAACAGCTAGATACTCGTCTGGTCATCATTATGAGACAAGAATGGGCAGAGAAAATCATTTAAAATTAAGACAGGCAAAAAATATCTTACGAATTCTTTTGAGTTTAACATAAAAAAAAAAAAAAAGAGTATAAGATCCATAAGACCATATTTATTAATTTCCATGAATTTTAATTATTATTTGTTTGACATCCATTTTCTCTTTCTCTTCGGCTTGTTCGTCAAGAAAACATTAACAATATATAAACTCACATTAGGCTTTACAAACTTAACTTACAATTATATACATAAACAAAAATATATAAGCAGAGAGATCTCTCTGCACAATTTTCAACAGCTTATACGGCAGACACCAAGAAGTCGCTAAACCCCTTTTCACTTTTCAGCTTCTTCTTGTTTCTGCTCCAGGTACATATTTTATATATATATATTCTCTACTTTATAGCTCTGTGTTTTGTCTGGACCAAAGCTTCTGTGAAGCCTTGTTGTGATTGACGGATCTTGCTTCAGGTTTCATCATTTGCCCAGATGTTCTTTAGAAGAAAAAAAAGGGTTTAGGAAAAAAAGAAGAAAACCAGATCTTTAGGGTTGGTGAAGATTGATTTTGAATCCAAAACGAAACTTTGATTGTGAAAGCCTTTGTTTTGTTTCCTATATGTTTATTTCCTTTTTGGTCTGACCTTTATGTTCCCCATTTAGATACACCCTCTTAAACATCTCAACTCATAGATTTGGAAACTTATTATGTGTCTCCTCTGTTCTTTTAAATGCTTAGGATCATAAGGAATCTGTGAAAAAATCTAATGGATTCCGAGAACGGCTTAAACGGAGATGTAGATATAGTAGAAGAGGTTTCTGAAACCAAAAGAAGCAGAGAAGAAGAAGGAGACAAAGAAGTGAAGAAAACAGAGAAGAACGACGAAGATCATGAGAAAACCAAAACGGTGCCGTTCTACAAGCTCTTTGCTTTTGCAGATTCCTTTGATTTCCTCTTGATGATCCTCGGGACGCTTGGATCTATTGGAAATGGTCTTGGCTTCCCTATTATGACCATACTGTTCGGAGATCTAGTAGATGCTTTTGGAGAGAATCAGGCTAATTCAAATGTTACCGACCAAGTCTCCAAAGTAAATCAAATGATGTTTCTCTCTTTTGATTTAGGATCTGATCGGTTTTGGAGATTTTACTTTTGTTAATAATAAACTCACTCACAGGTAGCTCTGAAGTTTGTATGGCTTGGAATCGGTACTTTTGCGGCTGCTTTTCTCCGTAAGCTATTGGATCTGTCAAAGATTTAAACTTTTGGTAAAGGTCTTAAGAAAAACAGAGTTTTTGACGTTCTTGATGTCTACGAATGTTCAGAGTTGTCGGGTTGGATGATTTCTGGAGAGAGACAAGCATCAAGAATAAGGAGTATGTATCTAAAGACAATATTAAGACAAGATATAGCCTTTTTCGACATGGATACAAATACAGGAGAAGTCGTCGGAAGAATGTCCGGTGACACTGTGCTAATCCAAGATGCCATGGGAGAGAAGGTACACAAGAGTCAAAACAAAACAAAACAAAAAAAACATTTTGAAGTTTCCAGCCTCTTGGGTTTATTTCCCAAAACGGGAAATAAGTGATAAAACGACAACGTTTTTGGCAGGTGGGGAAAGCTATACAACTTCTATCAACTTTTGTTGGAGGCTTTGTGATAGCTTTCATAAGAGGATGGCTTTTAACTTTAGTTATGTTATCTTCAATTCCTCTTCTTGTAATGGCGGGTGCGGGTCTGGCCATCGTCATTGCTCGAACAGCTTCTCGTGGACAAACCGCTTATGCGAAAGCTGCCATTGTCGTTGAGCAAACAATCGGTTCCATAAGAACGGTAATTATATCTTAAGATTTTTCAGGATCCTATACAAAAAATAAACAATATTTTATGATTTCTTGTAATTTTCAGGTTGCTTCTTTTACGGGAGAGAAACAAGCGATAAGCAGTTACAATAAACACCTTGTCACTGCTTATAAAGCAGGAGTCATTGAAGGTGGTTCAACTGGATTGGGACTTGGAACGCTCTTTCTCGTAGTCTTTTGTAGCTACGCTTTAGCGGTTTGGTATGGAGGAAAGTTGATTCTAGATAAAGGTTACACAGGAGGACAAGTTCTCAATATCATCATCTCTGTTTTAACTGGATCCATGTAAGGACCCTTTCATCAACAATGCCGTCTTTTGTGTGTTAACTTTCCTCAAACCTAATTTGAGATTTGTATTGTTCCTTTGTTAGGTCGTTAGGTCAAGCATCTCCTTGCTTAAGCGCGTTTGCAGCTGGGCAAGCTGCGGCTTACAAGATGTTTGAGACAATAGAGAGAAGACCTGACATTGATTCTTACAGTACAAATGGTAAAGTGTTGGATGACATTAAAGGAGATATTGAGCTTAAAGATGTCTACTTTACTTACCCGGCGAGACCCGATGAGCAAATATTTCGTGGATTTTCACTGTTTATCTCGAGTGGTACAACTGTGGCTTTGGTTGGACAGAGCGGGAGCGGGAAATCTACTGTTGTGAGTCTAATCGAGAGGTTTTATGATCCGCAAGCCGGTGAGGTTCTCATAGATGGGATTAACCTAAAAGAGTTTCAACTAAAATGGATCAGAAGCAAGATTGGACTTGTGAGTCAAGAACCGGTTTTGTTCACTTCAAGCATCAAGGACAACATCGCGTATGGTAAAGAAGACGCTACAATCGAAGAGATTAAAGCGGCTGCAGAGCTTGCAAATGCGTCTAAATTTGTGGATAAGCTTCCTCAGGGTTTGGATACAATGGTTGGAGAACACGGTACTCAGCTTTCAGGTGGACAGAAACAGAGAATCGCAGTGGCTAGAGCAATTTTAAAAGATCCAAGAATCTTGCTTTTGGACGAAGCTACAAGCGCGCTTGATGCAGAATCTGAGAGAGTGGTTCAAGAAGCGCTTGATAGAATCATGGTTAACCGTACTACAGTTGTGGTTGCTCATCGGTTAAGCACCGTGAGAAACGCGGATATGATTGCTGTGATTCACCAAGGAAAGATCGTAGAGAAAGGTAAATTAACTAACATTTTTATACACTCTTTGCATATATATATATGTGTGTGTGTGATTTGATTTGATTTGGCCAATTTGATGAACAGGTTCTCACGTGGAACTACTAAAGGACCCGGAAGGAGCTTATTCTCAACTAATTCGTCTACAAGAAGAGAAAAGATCTGATGAGAATCCAGCGGATGAGCAAAAGATGTCATCTATTGAATCATTCAAACAATCTAGTTTGAGAAAATCATCTCTGGGCAGGTCTCTAAGCAAAGGAGGATCATCCAGAGGAAACAGCAGCCGCCATTCTTTCAATATGTTTGGTTTTCCAGCAGGAGTTGAGGGAAACGACGTAGCTCAAGATGAAGAAGAGGTTACTACAGAACCGAAAACCAAACAAAAGAAAGTCTCAATTCGAAGGATCGCTGCTCTAAACAAACCAGAGATTCCTGTTCTTATACTCGGAGCAATATCCGCAGCAGCAAATGGAGTTATACTTCCTATATTCGGAATACTAATCGCAAGCGTAATCAAAGCGTTTTTCAAACCGCCTAAAGAGCTAAAAGACGATACGAGCTTTTGGGCAATTATATTCATGGTTCTTGGTATTGCCTCCATCATCGCGTACCCAGCGCAAACCTTCTTCTTCGCCATAGCTGGATGTAAACTGGTGCAGAGGATAAGAAGTATGTGTTTTGAGAAAGTGGTTCACATGGAAGTTGGATGGTTCGATGAGTCAGAGAATTCAAGTGGAACCATAGGAGCAAGGCTATCAGCTGATGCAGCCGCGATCCGTGGTCTAGTGGGAGATGCTTTGGCTCAGATGGTTCAGAATCTGGCGTCTATATTGGCTGGTCTGATCATTGCGTTCCTGGCTTGTTGGCAGTTAGCTTTCGTCGTCCTCGCGATGCTTCCACTTATTGCACTCAATGGATTTCTATACATGAAGTTCATGAAAGGTTTCAGCGCAGATGCAAAGGTAAAGTAGTTGCTTTTCAGTTTTGATACAGATACAACCATACAAGTATACAACTGCAATCATTCAATTGATATTTGTGTAATCATTGGCAGAAAATGTATGGGGAAGCAAGCCAGGTGGCGAATGACGCGGTTGGGAGCATAAGAACCGTTGCTTCGTTCTGTGCAGAAGACAAAGTGATGAACATGTACACAAAGAAATGTGAAGGTCCTATGAAGACAGGGATTCGTCAAGGCATAGTCAGTGGTATTGGTTTCGGGTTTTCTTTCTTCGTCCTCTTCGCTTCTTACGCCACCAGTTTCTATGTTGGCGCACGGCTTGTCGATGATGGCAAAACAACCTTCGACTCTGTTTTCAGGGTATATATATATAGAAAATGAAACACAACAAATCTGATAATTTATCTCGTGGATTTTCTTGATCTTCTCTGATGTTTACAATGCAGGTTTTCTTTGCTTTGACAATGGCGGCTATTGCTATTTCTCAGTCGAGTTCATTATCCCCTGATTCCAGCAAAGCAGATATAGCTGCTGCCTCGATTTTCGCGATTATGGACAGGGAATCGAAGATTGACCCAAGTGTGGAATCAGGAAGAGTGTTGGATAATGTTAAAGGAGACATTGAGCTTCGTCATGTCAGTTTCAAATACCCAGCAAGACCAGATGTTCAAATCTTCCAGGATCTTTGTCTAAGTATTCGAGCCGGAAAGGTTAGGATTCAAAAACTTTGCATCATTAGAAGTTCGTCAAACAAAAGACACAACCTTTAAGAAAAGCTCTGTTCTCTTTTGTGTTTTTTTTTTCCATCATGTTTCAGACAGTTGCTTTGGTCGGAGAAAGCGGGAGCGGGAAATCAACGGTGATTGCTTTGCTACAGAGGTTTTACGATCCAGAATCAGGTGAGATCACTCTCGACGGTGTGGAGATCAAGAGCCTGCGACTAAAATGGCTAAGACAACAAACGGGACTCGTGAGCCAAGAACCGATCTTGTTTAACGAAACAATCAGAGCAAACATAGCTTACGGAAAAGGAGGAGACGCGAGTGAATCCGAAATCGTATCTGCAGCTGAACTATCAAACGCCCATGGATTCATCAGTGGTCTACAGCAGGTAAAATATAAAAAGACTCGAGCTTTAGGGTTTTATTCCCAAATGGAATTAGGTTGTCGGGTCGGGTCAAAATAACCCGATATTACTTGACTGATATAGGGTTACGACACGATGGTGGGAGAAAGAGGAATCCAGTTATCGGGCGGGCAAAAGCAGCGAGTGGCCATAGCGAGAGCCATCGTGAAGGATCCAAAAGTATTGCTACTCGACGAAGCCACGAGTGCTCTTGACGCAGAGTCTGAGCGCGTGGTCCAGGACGCGCTTGACCGGGTTATGGTAAACCGGACAACGATTGTGGTGGCTCACCGGTTATCGACGATTAAGAACGCTGACGTAATCGCCGTCGTTAAGAACGGAGTCATCGTTGAGAAAGGGAAGCACGAGACTTTGATTAATATCAAAGACGGAGTTTATGCTTCGTTAGTTCAGCTCCATCTCACTGCCGCTTCTTAATTATTTATCTTCTTTTTTTTGGGGTACTTATATATTATTGTTGATTGTTGTCTTTCCATTTTCAACATTTTTCAGAAAACTATTTTCTCTTTTATTATTGTCAGTATATATCAACGACAATGTAGATACATATACAATTTGGGATTGGATGGTCAAAACAAGAATATTCAAATATCCACATTTTGTCAGTTGACTTTTTCCCCATTAATTTTCATTTGTTCTAATTTTTAAAAAAAACATTATACTGGTTCATCACGATTCACGAGTAAAATTCTGTTAGATTTGAAATTATTTACTGTATTACTTTTGAAGCTGACTATAATTTTGGGTTTTCCGCAAATAAACCCTTCAAATGAATTTTTTTTTGCAAGTTAACCCTCTACTTACGAAAAATGCAAATCAATCTATAAAGTCCCAGTCAACCCGCTATATAATCCTCGGCGTTAATCTCCGTTATATCGGTTAGGGAGATTAAAACAAGCGTTTTGGATATATCTCAAAATCCAAAAACATGTTAGTTTGCAAAAATATTATAATCAATTGATTATAATAATAATTAAAATTATAAAAATGAAAAAGAAAAGAAAAAAATTGTTTCTTCTCCTCCTTCGCGATAATCTAATCTCTCCGCCTCATCCTCTCTATTCTGTTCTCTGTTCTTCTTCTTCACATAAGTCAAAGTCCTCATGCTCTTATCACTTCCACGGAGGATTTTCTCTGCAAATTCCCACTCAGTTCTAAACTTCGTCCTCGAGCACTTCATCTGCAAGCTTTGCCCAATACTCAGAATCTCCAGCGTGAAGATTCACCCATTAGAGGTAAGAACAAGGCAAAGAACCAAGCAATTTTGCCTTTGTGCTTGCCGAAATCTATGATTGTGTCTTTGACGGCTAGGGTTTTGACTGGAAGATTTTTGATTAAGGATTTAGGTTGATTAATGGGGAAGATGCGATTAGTTGAGGATTGTGTGAACAATACCGTATCAAAGATTATACGCGTGTTGCTTCGGTGGTGAGGATGAAGCGTCGTTGCGGGGGAGACGGCGATCGAGCGGTGCCGGTGATGAGTTTCGTAAGGGGCTCGGTTTATCGCTGATTCCGGGAGAAGAGAAGCGGGGATCAGGTTCGCCGTTGAGATCGGAGATGGAGGCTCGAGACGGTTACTTCGGTCTCTCGATCTGAAATCTCCGGCGTTACCACAATGATTCTATTCTCCTAACCGCCGGAAGTTTGGTTGAAGCTGCTCGTGGATAGATTTAAATCACACCCTAATTTTTCTTTCTCGTTCTCGTTTTACTGTAATCTCTGATTCACCGGTTTTGGTGCTCCGATCGTCGTCATTGTAGATCCAGAAACGATCCATCTTTTGGGTTTAATTAAATATAACTTAAATTAAAATTCATTTCTTTTTCATTTTTAAGTTAATATTAATAAAACTTGGGTTTCTTCTTCTCCTTCTCATGTCGTTTTTAAGTTTCAAAACTACAAAAAAAATTTAAGTCGTTGCCGTTTTCTATCTAACCTAAACGGTGTGTTTCATGTTCTGTCTAGATTTTAGACGACGTACATCGTTGCCACGTCATCGATACAGCAGAGGATTATATAGCGGGTTGACTGGGACTTCATAGGTTGACTTGCAAAAAAGTTCACTTGAAAGATTTATTTGCAGAAAACCCTATAATTTTTCGTAATAATCATTGTTTTTATGTTTTCCAAACAAAAGAAGAAAGAAAAAAACATGCTACATTCCTCTAAATATGGCCTTTCTACTATGTAGTTGTAGACCATTCCTTGTCTTGGGAGAAATGAGTGCCTGACATCGTCTATACTCCCAAAATCAGCCGCAATTCTATACTGATCAAGGTAGGTACAGAGCAAACTTTGAACTGAAGAGGCATCACGTGCTTTCATTCTCCTAAATCTTGGAGTGACCGTTGCAGATGGTAACTCGCGGATTTCTCTCAATTCTTCTGCATCAAAACCTCCAATTCCAATAATCTTGCGAACATTGAAGACATAGGTCCAGTAGTGGGCCGTGGAGATGAGATCAAGTCCTGCAATTTTCTTACGATCTGAAGACAAAAACTGCTTTACTTATTTTCTTTAACTGAATCCTTCTCTGCAGCTCTTTTCTCATGATACGAGAATATCCATGTTTCCTCTCGGACTCTTGAAGTTACAAGATGTTTATCTCTGCCATTCTAAACATCTCTTTATCCAACTTGATTTGTACGGGTAAGGCGCTGATGAAACCAAGGAGCTTCTTCGTTTGCTTGTCACAGAATCCCACATGCAAGGTCTGCAAGAACCATGGTGGTTGTAGTGCCCACCTCAAATACTCCTCGGAGCAATAAACCTCTCCATTGCCGTTAAAAAAAACTACCCTTGATCAAGTTTCTCAGCGGTGAATGCTTAGAGTATAGATCGAATGTATACCATTGGATGTGACTTGCGGGCTCAGTCGCGCCGGGAGTTGCATGACCTATTTTTGTATTTTGTTGGCATATTAGTTAAAATATTACAATTATAATTCTTCATTTAATTTAAAATTTTACGTATATATTGTATAGCGACTTCTCTATAGGTTATTATCTTATCTATTCTGCATGTTAAGTAGAAATTATCTTATAACAACAAAAAAGTAGAAATTAACTTGTGCTAGTTATGTACGTATATCTGAAAAAACATAAAAACAATTTATAGAAAATTATACAAAGGGAGAAAGTCAAATTCTAAAGAAGACGCACTCAATAAACGATTATCGGTCATATAACTTATATAAGGGATATACTGTTTTTTATTATTTTAGTTATGAGCCCATTTTTTGTGGTCTAGATTGCTAATTTGGATTTGGATTAGATTTAAAAGGCTTCAAATAAATATTTTTAATTGGTGTAACGTGGATTTATGTTTGTTTTAGACTTATGGGGGTCAGTAAAAATATTTCAATGGGGTCAATAAAATAAAATTTCAAAAACTTATACTAAATAATTAAAATTTATAGGGGTCAATTGACCCCTTACCCTTCATGTGCCTTCGCCCATGCATCAGACTCAGGAACAGTCTCGACCTGCAAAGCAAAACAAGGGTTCAAGTTTATTCGTTTTCAAGGGTTCAAGTTTATTCATTTTCATCAGCTCTAGCAATACAAATTTTATTACCTTCGAGTCATCAAACTTTTGCCAAAGTTTGGTGTTAGCTTTAACATAGGCCATGTAATGCCCATGTTCTGCTGCTGTTCCAATATGATTCACATGTGCATATAAATGGTATTGTATGTGAACTTGAAGAGAAAAAACGTTTGAGATTAGAGACTGCAAAACGTGTGAGAACTTGAATAGAAACGTCAGAGAGACCTATGTACCTTGTTGTCCTCTATTTCGAAGTCATAGACAAGAGGTAAATCTACGTTTTTGCTGATCTTCTCGGAACTCATCTTGAATGTACATAACGATATTACGACAACCTTTGACATATACCTCAAATGCAGCTGCTTCTTCTTTTTAGCTTTTTGTTGACACTGATCGCATATAGAAGGATCTTAGAGCAGTTCACATCCTGTGTATGAGGTCAGAGCTTCCGCCAGGTTATCGGCCTTTGCAATTGGCAACTGCGAGACTCGAAATTCTTGTTCAGAACTCGATTCTGAATCGCAAAGGCAGCAAAGAACCTGCAAACAAGAAAAAATAAGCGAACAAGGGCAGAGACTCTTTAGTAGTATACAAGATCGAGCTAGCACACAAAGATTAAGGCATCAATAAGCAGAGCAACATCTTGCACCTGTCTTCCAAAAAAGCTGAAAACAACATGGACGAGAAAAGAAGCTAGATATCTCATAGTCATGTAATTTACAACATTCTTGCAAAACATACACGGCAAGTATAACATTGACACTACCAAATTATCTAAAAGAAGATAGTTACTGTAAAATGTAAATCCATACCCAACATCAATGTTTTTAAAATGTGTTCAGCCAAGAAATGATGATGAACAAATCTCTAAAACACATCCAAAAGAGTATTAGGTTTCT
>PKML01056050.1:16340-113802 GCA_002933935.1 Eutrema yunnanense | reverse complement strand
TTTTTTTTTTTTTTTTTTTTTTTTAAATTGTTTTTTTTAATGTCGCGACCAATGGGGTCGCGACACGTCATCACCAACAGTGTGAGACATATGTCTCGCCCGAAACATATGTCTCGGTATGGATGCTCTAACGTGTGAATGTGGAGCACCGTACAAATAAATTACTGGGCCATCTAAATTTTAGTCACCATTCACAACAAAATTTGTTATTTTATTTTTACTATAAAAAAAGAAAATAACAAAAAGAAAAAGCTGAGAGGGACAAAATTGGTCATGGACCGCCATGGAGGAAAGAAGAAGTCAAATACATGTGGTTTGTTTTACTGTTGAAAATTGACAACATTTTTTATTTTTTTTTTAACAAATATTACACAAAATATCAACATTAACACTATATAAACACACTTTCCTACTTCATTTACAAAACTCTTTGTGACAAAAAAACAAAGTTACAAACTCTACTCTTTCACGAGTTGATAAAAAATTTCAAATTTTATCCAAAATTTTATAAAAAATTAAATTTTATCAAAAAATTTCAAATTTTAAATTTAATTTTTTTTCTTTGAAGAATGTAAAATTTATTCGTCCAAAAAAACTTTTTTACAATGACTATAAAATTTTAACAAAAATTTTCAAATTTTAAAATTTAAATTTTTTTTTTTTTGAAGAATGTTAAATTTTATATTTCAAATTTCTCATATACATATTTTGCGTAAGTAATTACAGATACCATAATGGAGAACACATATTGTGAGCAGAGATAGATTATAGAGAACACATGACGCAAATAAGGGATATTATTGCAAATATGTTATAGAAAAATCAAAGTAATCAATAGTAATTTTAATTTATAATTTTATTAGTATTATTAATCCATTTTTATTTGTAAATTATTTATCTAAAATATAATTCACGCACCGCTTTTTATATTTTCACCATTCACACATTTGGACCGCACTGCATATTGTTTTTTTTCACCATTCATATATTGTCCCGCACCGCTTGTTCCGCATGATGCGTTTCTTCCAACCGCACCGCACCTCCTAAACCGCTTGTCCCGCACCACTCAAACCGTTGTCACCATTCGAAGCCTAAATATGGGTTTTCTACTATGTAGCTGTAGACCATTCCCTGTCTTGGGAGAAATGAGTGCCTGACATCGTCTATACTCCCAAAATCAGCCGCAATTCTATACTAATCAAGGTAGGTACAGAACAAACTTTGAACTGAAGAGGCATCACGTGCTTCCATTCTCCTAAATCCTGGAGTGACCGTTGCATATGGTAACTCGCAGATTTCTCTCAATTCTTCTGCATCAAAACCTCCAATTCCAATAATCTTGCGAACATTAAAGACATAGGTCTAGTAGTGGACAGTGGAGATGGGATCAAGCCCTGCAATTTTCTTACGATATGGAGACAAAAACTGATTTACTTATTTTCTTTAACTGAATCCTTCTCTGCAGCTCTTTTCTCATGATACGAGAATATCCACGTTTCTTCTCGGACTCTTGAAGACACAAGATGTTTATCTCTGCCATTCTAAACACCTCTTTATCCAACTTGATTTGTACTGGTAAGGCGCTGATGAAACCAAGTAGCTTCTTCGTTTGCTTGTCACAGAATCCCACATGCAAGGTCTGCAAGAACCATGGTGGCTGTAGTGCCCACCTCAAATACTCCTTGGAGCAATAAACCTCTCCATTGCCGTTAAAAAAACTACAATTGATCAAGTTTCTCAGCGGTGAATGCTCATAGTATATATTGAATGTATACCATTGGATGTGAAAACAATACTAAAAAGTATATCGTATATAGTTTTTGAACATTTTTTTTTATATCATAAACTTTAAAAATTATTAAAGATTTTTTTTTGTATTTTGTTGGCATAATTAAAAAGTAGCTTGTAGTTAAAATATTACAATTATAATTCTTCATTTAATTTAAAATTTTACGTATATATTGTATAGCGACTTCTCTATAGGTTATTATCTTATCCATTCTGCATGTTAAGTAGAAATTATCTTGTAACAACAAAAAAGTAGAAATTAACTTGTACTAGTTATGTACGTATATCTGAAAAAACATAAAAACAATTTATAGAAAATTATACAAAGGGAGAAAGTCAAATTCTAAAGAAGACGCACTCAATAAACGATTATCGATTATATAACTTATATAAGGGATATATTGTTTTTTATTATTTTAGTTATGAGCCCATTTTTTGTGGTCTAGATTGCTAATTTGGATTTGAGTTAGATTTAAAGGCTTCAAATAAATATTTGTAATTGGTGTAACGTGGATTTATGTTTGGTTTAGATTTATGGGGGTCAGTAAAAATATTTCAATGTGGTCAATAAAACAAAATTTCAAAAACTTATACTAAATAATTAAAATTTATAGGGCAATTGACCCCCTACCATTCATGTGCCTCCGAACCTACATCAGACTCAGGAACAGTCTCGACCTGCAAAGCAAAACAAGGGTTCAAGTTTATTCGTTTTCAAGGGTTCAAGTTTATTCGTTTTCATCAGCTCTAGCAATACAAAATTTATTACCTTCGAGTCATAAAGTTTGGTGTTAGCTTTAACATATGCTATGTAATGCCCATGTTCTGCTGCTGTTCTAATATGATTCACATGTGCGTATAAATGGTATTGTATATGAACCTGAAGAGAAAAAACGTTTGAGATTAGAGACTGCAAAACGTGTGAGAACTTGAATAGAAACGTCAGAGAGACCTATGTACCTTGATGTCCTCTATTTCGAATTCATAGACAAAAGGTAAATCTACGCTTTTGCTGATTTTCTCGGAACTCTTCTTGAATCTACACAACGATATTACGGCAACCTTTGACAGATACCTCAAATGCAGTTGCTTCTTCTTTTTAGCTTTTTGTTGACACTGATCGCAGATAGAAGGATCTTGGAGCAGTTCACATCCTGTGTATGAGGTCAGAGCTTCCGCCAGGTTATCGGCCTTTGCAATTGGCAACTGCAAGACTCAAAATTCTTGTTCAGAACTCGATTCTGAATCGAAGTGGCAACAAAGAACCTGCAAACAAGAAAAAATAAGCGAACAAGGGCAGAGACTCTTTAGCAGTATACAAGATCGAGCTAGCACACAAAGATTAAGGCATCAATAAGCAGAGCAACATCTTGCATCTGCCTTCCAAAAAAGCTGAAACCAACATGGACGAGAAAAGAAGCTAGATATCTCATAGTCATGTAATTTACAACATTCTTGCAAAACATACACGGCAAGTATAACATTGACACAACCAAATTGTCTAAAAGAAGATAGTTACTGTAAAATGTAAATCCATACCCAACATCAATGTTTTTAAAATGTGTTCAGCCAAGAAATGATGATGAACAAATCTCTAAAACACAACCAAAAGAGTATTAGGTTTCTGTTTTTTTTTTTTCATTTATCCTTCATGATTGATTGAGCAATCTGCATGAGATAGCAAATCCAATAATCAAATCATGATAAGAAAACAACAGTTTTGATGCAAACAAAAATCTTTCAAAAAAGATAATCAGTATTACAATGTGGAATTAACGAAATGGACAAAAAAAATGATAAATACAAAAATTGGGGACCTCCACCCGACGGTTGGCTAAAGTGCAACTTTGATAGTAGTTTCATTCAAAATGGAAATACAGTGGGAGTAGGTTGGATTTTGCGTGATCATCTAGGTAATTATATCGTTGCAGGTTATGCGAAGCTACAACAAGTTTCTACACCATTACAAGCGGAGGCAATTGGATTTCTACATGTCATTCAAACAATATGGGTACAAGGATGGAAAAATGTATGGTTTGAAGGAGATAACAAAGAGTTAACTACATTGATTAACACGGTAACGGAAAATGCAGAGATCGGAAACATCCTAATTGATATTCGTCATTGGATTCGGAAACTTCCTCTTTGTTCCTTAAGCCATGTGAATCGGGAACGGAACGAAGCTGC
Organism: Eutrema yunnanense; assembly: GCA_002933935.1. Classification (NCBI taxonomy): domain Eukaryota; kingdom Viridiplantae; phylum Streptophyta; class Magnoliopsida; order Brassicales; family Brassicaceae; genus Eutrema; species Eutrema yunnanense. The sequence continues at coordinate 109,827 of PKML01056050.1, read as the reverse complement.
GGATATTCTGTCGAAAACATCTCATGCAAGTAATTGTTTATTTTCATTATTAAAAACTCTGCCTCAATGGCTTGTAAACTACTTGTATTTCCTTTTTACTATATAATATAAGCAGAAGTTACAAAAAAATAAAAAAAAATACAAAAATTGGGGGTATAGACGCATGGGCTGGTATATGGATTGGATCAAACTTGGGCTTAAGGCAACCGAGATGGCTCGTTTACTTGATTCCTTGTAAATGTCGTCTATTCTTTTTTTTTAGTAAAATCTGAACATAGCGGTCAGGTCTATGATGGGATCCAAAAATTCTCGAAATTTTGAAGTTACCGCCGGATGTTCTTGACAATTACTCCCTATGTTTCATATTAGTTGTCGTTCTATATTGTTTTACGTAGATTAAGAAAACAATTCAATTTTCTGTTTTATCCATCATTATTGTATTATATACTATGATTACACTAATTAATAAGTTAAATGAGTAAGGATAAAATTAAAAATATTATCAAACATTTGCATTGAAATTCTAAAACGACAACTAATATAAAATAAAATTTAAGCTATAAAACGACAACTAATATGAAACGGATGGAATATGTTCTGAAATTGAATTACATAACAAGGACATCCTATAATTATATTTTTTTTTAAAATAACAAAATATATAAATTCAGTGATTGGTTAGATCCGCTGAAACAATAAATCGAACCAAGATATTGGTTTGTCTCTCGGATAATTGTTTTTTTGGGGGGTTTGGTATTACCAAGGAGAATAATAGTCAGAGTGAGTTCAGAATTTTGTATGTACTTGTAAAAGAAAAACGAAATAATTTAATACATAATACGACGATTGATTTACATAAGACAAAAACTTTTTTTTTTCCTTGGCATATAACATATAATTAAACACAAGTAGATAGACTTATACATCAGTAGTGGTAAGCTCTTGAAATCTTTAGTCTTCTCACAGTAGACAGAAACATACTACAAAACAAAACAAAACACCAAAAACAAATACTTTAATTAATTTCTACATAACAATCTAATTAAGGAAATTACTAAAAACAAAAAAAGGAATAAGGCCGGTGCTTACTCCCAAGGAACATCCCCAACCATCATCCAATCACCTTCCTTGTCCGCGTACGTTAGCACATGACTCTTCTCGCTGCACATATCTTCTTCTTCAGCCCCTGTTCCCATTTTTTTTTACCAAAAAAATACTATATTAGTATTCGTTATAATTACGATTTTCTGATTGTATCTTACACTATACACACGATATATATAGTATACAAACTCTAACCTATGAATTAATAACGTTGGCAAACAAACAAAAAAAACCCGTTTGAAAATAGTGATGGGCGTTCGTTTATCAACAACAAAAAATAGTCATGGGCGTAAGTATCTTGTTTCTGTCAAATATTTGTATTTTATCGAGATGAACAAATTCCAAAATGACTTAAAAGAAAATAAAATCGTGTGGGGGAAAAAATTGCCAAAGTTGGTCTTATCCGATCCGATTCCTCTTATCCTCTATGTATATAGAGATACTTGCATGAATGCATTATATATATATACTTACAGAGAATGGATGCGTTGAACATGAAATCTAGGGTTCTGATCAAGTCATGGTAGCCATTAAGAGACATTAGATCGATCTTTCTTCCAATTGGAACTCCCTCCATGGTCACCTTCACGTAGAAGCTCCCTACGCTGTTACACTCGTTCTCTTCTTCCTCTTCCTCCGCCACCACCTCCGCATATTCCGTCGCCGGAGCTGCAACGGAATACCCGTAATCACCCTTAAAATATTGCGTCCCTGAAGAAGTCCCGAAGCTGAGTCCGAGCCTCAGGTCCGTGCTAAGGTTCCGAGTACTCGACGAGCCACCGAATGGGTTGCTCCTGCTACTCTCTATCGACGAAGAAGACGAACTTCTCCCTCTTCCCATATCTCTCTCTATCTCTCTATCTCTCTATCTCTTTTTCTCTATCTATCTTTTTTTAGGTGTATAGACAAATGAGTAGTGAGCCGCCATGCTTGGTTTGTACGTGTGTGTTTATATAGAAGATGAAACTAGGATTAATTTTATGTTATTTTTTTATATGGTATGGTCTTCGTATTTCGTTTTAAAATTCATACACAAGTACAAAAAAGCAACGGTGGAATGATGAGACAGCGTCCGCTAAAGATGTTGTTAGTGTAGCAGACAGACACACGTGTCAACTGGTGATTCGGTCAAAGTGTTGGTTATGATTTTGTGGGTCGGGTTTCTCGCTAATTAATAAGACTAATGGTTAACAATTGAACGATCATATTATTTAAAACAATAACTCTGATTTCCGAAATAAAGTATTACAGTATAATCGACACAAGGTAACTTGTTTGGCTCGTTTTAGCGGTTTAGCCTATATTATTTTAGCGATAGCATGAACATAGACAAGTTCGAGGGAGATATCCAAAGAGGATAAGAACGTCTTTATTTTATAAACACACAAAAAATTATATCACCAGACAAAAAAAACATATATCATTTTTTCAATATAAGAAATCTAAAAAAAAAATGCAGAAGAAATAAATAATATCTAATTGGGTGTGGTGGGGTTTAAAAATGAATCGTCGTAAATCATGTTCAATGCATGAGAGATTATCGTGACGCGCATTGAGGCGTTTGTGGAACTACTTTTACTACCCCCATTTTCAAAACTAATGAAGTGTAACCTAACACTTTAACCAAACAAATTAATTATAAAAAGTGTTAATGTGAATGCTTACTTAATCATCGGTTTGATACTTCTCTCTTAAGTTGATTAGGTGTAATTCTGCTTTTTCAAAAAAAATATATATATTCTTAAATATGACGAAAATAACGAAGTGAGTCCTTAAGGCATCTCCAACCCTACTCTATTTCTCACTCTAAACTCTATTTTAGAGTAAAATCCTCTCCAACCCCACTCTATTTCCCACTCTAAAATAGAGTAACTCTATTTCTCGTTCTATTTTAGAGTTGAACTTTTTTTATTTATAGAATTGTCCTTTAATTTTTATATCTTTGTAATTATAACTGAAACAAATAATAATAATAATATTTAAATACAAGAAAATCAATTTTACATTTAAATTACTTTATTATAATATTTTTTAAAGTTAAAGGACCAGTACGTTTTTGGAAAAAAAATATATTACATGATATAATGACTACATGTATAATTTTACATAATATAATAATCAAGGATGACCGTGATTTCGATGCATCAATTGAAGTTGGAAGAAAAGTTCCACCTCCAAAGGTCCAAATAGCAAAAGATGATGATATTCGGTTCGAAGAATTTCTTGGTCGGTTTAGAAAAATCAAAAATAGAGAATCTCATTTTTTTCTTCGAAATGCATTAATTGATCATTTATGGGAAAAATACAGTAATAGTGATGTTTAAACCAAAGTCATATATGTTTTATTATTTTTATATGATGTAATGTAATTTTTCTTATGTAATAAATGTTTAATTTAAATAAAATCATAATTTATGGAATTTTTTGAAAGAAAAAAAATAAGTGGGGTTAAATTGTAATTTCTTACAAATAAATGATATTTATAATAAAATAAAAATAGAATATACCATATAATATTTATTTTTAGAGTAAAAATAGAATAATACATTGGAACAAAACTCAACTCTATTTTAGAGTTATTCTATTTTAGAATAAAAAATAGAGTAATACATTGGAGATGATCTTAATATGCAAGCATGCCAAACGTTTGAGCCAACGATAAATCGAGTCCGCATCAGTATTTAACATAAAACATTCCACAATAAAATGATAATCAGAATCGAATAAGTATTAGATACATTTCAATTATTGAAAAAGATAAATTTATTTGTATTGACAGTTGACTAGAGATGTTGTGGTAATCCAAAAACCTACGGACCGGCTTGGCACTGGTTTATTCGGGCAAGTTTGATGTGATTTTTGTAGGTTTTGAAACAAATAAAGATTTAATCTGATCCAACCCATATATTATTCCAAACCGTGAAACCGGTCAAAACATGCCCATTATTAATGATGTAAATCATACGTAATATATTACAGAGAAGGAAAGTTGGTATGCGTAATCAAAGATAAATAAATAGAGAAAATTTAAACGTTTAAAAGAAAAAGGCCAAGGAAGAGAGGAGGCATGATGAGTAATGAATGGTTCACCTTAAAGAGAGGACCTAATGAGAGCTCCTTTGTCTATGGAACTTAAGGAGACGTCACAATTCTCATATATATTTGCAAGCACGAGAAAAAGGAAACACATACACATGCACGACACAACGACCAACGACTACATTTCTTGTCATTCTCCACGTGGCACTTTTATTTCCACGTGGACTTCCTCAAACACAGCCCTGCACAGCGTGTACATTGTATTAACGGGTGCATGACATATGGATATGGTAGAGTAAAATTCAATGTAATGAATCAAATTCTGTCGTTTATATAATCATCCTAAGGAAGAAAAAACAGCATTCAACGATGGTGTAGTTTGGTTGAGTCAAATCTTACTAATACTTCGATATATTTCAATTATAGCTGGTAATTGTTGACGTATCCAGTGTGATAAAAAAAAAATTCACACATATTTCAAAAATTAGTCTTAGTTTTTGCTCATAATCTCTCGCTTATAATGAATGGTGTAGTTTGGTTGGGTTCGTTCAATTGGAAAAACTAGTTTTCAATTTGTTCAGTTTAAAGTAGTTTTACTGAGGTACAACCATACATATTTGGATTGGTTTGATTTTTTTTTTTTAATCATCAATCATGTTTTGAGTAATAATTTAACATGATGTGGTTCTAGATCTATGGGGATTACGGATTTCGGCCCAAAACCTCCTGATAAATCATAAAAAAAAAAAAAAATTTAACGGAAAATATAAGTATAAAACATTATTAATATTATGTTAAAATTATATATATAGAGTTACAAAAAACAAATTGAAAAAAATCCTAAAAGAACACATTTTTAAGTTTTTGTTTCAAATTTTAAGACCCCAAATTTAAACTTCAAAAAATAGCACAAATTATTATATGAACATACTTATTTACTTTGAATAAATTACAAACAAAACTAGAACATTATGTTTGAGTTCACTATTTCTAATTTATAGTTTATATTTCTTTATTAAGAAAGAGTTTTTGGTCATTTTGATATTGAAATTTATGCAAGTATTGGAAATTTAAACACATTTTTAAGTTTTAGCATATTTTGGAACAAAAACTACAAAATATGCTGTTTTAGAATATTGCCAAAAGAAATTTTTGTTGATTCAGTTTCATTTGCTCGGCATGAAAATATATAGTATATTGATTGATTTACAGATGAACTTTGCTTTGTGATTATAATTCATTTCGCTTTGGTTTGACTTGAACAATGTAAACAGAATTGAGACTTAGACCGCAATTGGAACCGAATGTTATACTCGGCTTAGTTCCGCTCAATTTATTCGGGTTTCAGTACATTAGTTTGGGAAACAAGATTGAGAGTTTTGGAGAAATACAGAAGGAACCAACAAAAATCAAGAGAAAAAAGATAAAGGAGAGATGTTCCCTAACAACACTACAAATTACAATTTCGTCACTTTATATTTTCTTACTGCCTCCGCCTCCTCTCTGTCCCCTCCGTTTTTCATTATTTTCCTAAGAACCAAAAAAAAAAGAATCCTCATATGTTTGTAGCGTAAATAAAAAAAAGACATATATTTTGTACGGAAAGTAATATTCAATATTTTCACAAAATAATAAGTATAGACTACAATTTCGGAAATTATTATATACTGTATTTAGAATCGCATTTTATTGGAAACATACATACATAGTTCAAGTACTTTTTCATATATGCGCTAATTTTGAGAACTCAACTTTACTGCGTTGTTGTTGCTTGTCAGTCAAAACTTGGGCTTGCTTTTTATGATGCGTGATTGCATTTGCATGTCTCGTGGCTTTTTTTCTTCCTAGCCCCTCTTGCTGGACTAATCATAGCCTTTTGCTTTAAGATTACTGAAATACTCGGGTTGTTTCATTTTTTTCAATTGAATATATATATATTTACATTACATGTATTCCTTAATTATAATCGAGGTTTAAAGATATTACTCGGTCACTTTTCCTTAATCCAACCCTTTAAAATAAACCTATTAGTTTAAAAATAAATTGAAAGTACTCACTAATAGATATGCATCAAATTTAGAATTTGTTTTAGTCAGAACATTAATTTAAAATAAAAATTTAAAAAATTCTTAAAACGATTAATTCAGTTGCTGTATATACCGAACTTTTTTATTATTAATTTTGTATATATATTTTAGGAATCAGGGGTTATGATTGAAGTGACTAATGATTTTTAATGATCAATTTGCATGTATGACTATTTATGTACAATCTTAACAAGAACTTCTGATTTAGAATGTGCATGTATTATTCTATGTTTTGCCCTGTTTTAATTAACTATAGGTATATTTGTTGATGTTAAAAAAGACTAAAGTCATATATATTTGTTTATATAGAAATTTCGGCTATATTGCTTGATGGAAACAAAAAAGAAAAGGAAATGAATAACTATAACATTGGATTTGATATCCAACTAAAATAGAAATTTTGACTTCTCTTTCTAACTGAACCGGATTCGCATTCGAATACGACACAAGTTTAGGAAAAAAAAACCATTTGTCAAATGGTCGAAATTAGTGTATATATGTTAGCCAAAGTTTTAAAATCTGACGTTTTAAAGAAAAAGGGTACGTAGTCCACGAGGGCAGTCAAGTGGAGGTGGATTTGTTTATGCTGAAGCTTAATACGTTTATATAAAAACATAAACGAAGCTCTATAAATCAAAAGATACGTGCATGCGTGCGTGCGGGTCTTGAGTCGAGATGTTACGTGCGTGTCTTTTTATAGATACTATATAATATTCATCAAACTGCTTAAAATGTTTATAGATTACGCACGCAATTCATGAATTGTATATATACANATGTTAAAAAAGACTAAAGTCATATATATTTGTTTATTATAGAAATTTCGGCTATATTGCTTGATGGAAACAAAAAAGAAAAGGAAATGAATAACTATAACATTGGATTTGATATCCAACTAAAATAGAAATTTTGACTTCTCTTTCTAACTGAACCGGATTCGCATTCGAATACGATACAAGTTTAGGAAAAAAAAACCATTTGTCAAATGGTCGAAATTAGTGTATGTATGTTAGCCAAAGTTTTAAAATCTGACGTTTTAAAGAAAAAGGGTGCGTAGTCCACGAGGGCAGTCAAGTGGAGGTCGATTTGTTTATGCTGAAGCTTAATACGTTTATATAAAAACATAAACGAAGCTCTATAAATCAAAAGATACGTGCATGCGTGCGTGCGGGTCTTGAGTCGAGATGTTACGTGCTTGTCTTTTTATAGATACTATATAATATTCATCAAACTGCTTAAAATGTTTATAGATTACGCACGCAATTCATGAATTGTATATGATCCTCATACATATATACAAATCGTTACGTGTCGTCATGATAAGAGTGTATTATATAGATTTACCAAATCTTGATTTTTTTTGTTGTTGTTGTAACAAGGGTTTCTTGATAAGCAAAAACAGCGAGTAGTGTGACATTTTGTCTCTGTGGATTCCATATGACGTAATCTGGTTTACCCTTATCATCATGACACTTAATTTAGTTCATCGATTTTATGTTTTCCATCTATTAAATATTGAACCAATCTTATATTCGAGAATAGTTAAATTGATAATAACTGAATGGTTGTAAAAAAAAGTAACTGATTAGTAGAGAGTTTTGCTGTTGGACTAGTTAACATATTCTATTAACATGCGTAAAGTAATTTTCCAAATTCTATAATGCTTTTGACCCAAAAAATAATAATCTATAATGTTTATTTAATTACCGAAAAATAAATGGTTTACAAACCCCAGTTTGGTGTTCTTAATAACTTATGATTATTTTTGTCTAATTTTTTGTTTTTTTTTGGGGTCTAACTTACGATGAATGTTATTAATAGATAGAATTCAATTTAAGGATCCGTTACGTCACATTTTATGAACGATTTCTAACGGACGGTTATAATTAAACGATCTGCGCTTGACCGTCAAGTTTAACGGAAGCTTTTTTACATGCGACGACCGTCTCCGTTTGCACCGATTGAAATGTTTTGAGAAGGGGAATTAGGGCGCCAAAAGTTTAGGAAAGAAAGAGTAACCAGATGACGACAAGTGTTTTTCGCATCAATCGAACGGTAACCATATAATGTAATTCTGAAAAAATCATAGGGTCAAAATCGTCCACTTTTGTGGCCCAGAGTTTCTTCTCTTTGGTTGCTTTACCATTTGCGAAATCAAAATTTCAGTTTCCCCCGTCTCTCTCTCATCTCTAAAGTTTTCTCAGATCAGATTTTCAGTTAATTTTCCGGTGATCTTCTTTCTCTTTGAGCTCCCACTTATTCTAGAAGGAGCCAGGGCTCTCGTAGTTCAACCCGCGAGCTTTGAGTAAGTAATTCTTCCCTATTGACACCGTCGCTTGATTTTCTCTGATTTCGTTTTCGATTCATGGCTTGTTACTATCGGATTCTGAGAAACTTCGTTGCGATCTATGTCCCTCTTTCGTTTTTATGGAGATATCGTCTCGATTTCCAAATCCGAGGCCTGTTTAGTACCTGCGTAATCGTTCTCTTGCAAAATCGGAAAACGTTGGTATGAAATCTGTTGCTAGAGATTAGGGTTTGCTAATCTCGGAACATTTCTGTCGAGTGTCTTAATTGTTTTTCTCTCTTTCTATTAGCTATTTTCAGTCTGAAAACGCCCATGCTTCGATTTGGAATCTATAATCTGCTTCTCCTCTCGTTTTTTTTCATACTACGCAGATCTAATTAACACCGTCTTTGGTGGGTATTTCCATTACAGCTTCTTGTCATTAATAGGTATACAAGGATCGAGTGTTATTTCTCTAGCTAGTAAATTTGACATCCTCACTGATTCACAATTTCACATCCATTATAGCCTGCGTTTTAATGCTTTAGCCATCAGCGTAGGGATAGCAAGCTTGTGTTGCAGTCAGAATACTGTGATCTAGTCACTAGTGACTTAGGTGTTCGTTTTTGATATTTGCATTCTTTTCCCAAGTAGAATGGTTAACCTTCTGGTGATACTTTTCAGGAAAAGATGAGCGACTATAGAAGCTTCGGCAGTAACTATCACCCATCAAGTCAGTCTAGAAAGATTTCTATAGGAGTTATGGCGGATTCACAACCAAAGAGAAACCCTGGGCCAGTTAAGGGTGATGGAGATGTTATTGCTAGAGTAGAAAAACTGAAATCAGCTACAGTAACTGATGTACAGGCGAACAAGAAAGACAAAGGTGATTTAGCTTTCAAGCAGAAGAAACCAGCTCAGGGCACAGAACATGTGACATCACCTTGGAGGTCTCCGAGATCCTCTTATCGGAAATTGGGGACTCTGGAGAATGTTCTTTGTAAGCAAACGTCCAGTTTGTCTGGTAGCAAAGGAGTAAACAAGGGACTTAATGGAGCGCATCAGGCACCAGCTCGTGACTCATTTCAAAACTTTCCCATCTCGAGTCCTCAGCACAGTGATGCTGAGCGGAACGGTGGCAGAAACGATAAAGGGATGGATAGGAGTCTAGAGAGGATGGAAGAACCTCCATCTGCAGTCTTGCAGCAAAAAGTCGCGTCACACAGAGAGGAGATGGATAAACCAGAGAAGGATAAAAATGGAAGTACTGATGCTTTGAGATCAAAACTGTGGGAAATATTGGGAAAAGTTTCGCCAGCAAATAATGAAGATGTGAACTCTGAGACCCCAGAAGTGGTGAAGACCAAGTTGAGTCAAGACAAGGGTTCAAATGATGAGCCTCTTATTAGGCCTAGACACAATTCAGATTCTATTGAAACTGATTCTGAAAGCCCTGAAATTGCAACCAGAAGGCCGGTGACTAGATCTTTGTTGCAGAGGGGGGTAGGAGCCAAAGGTGCCCAGAAGAGAACCAAAGCTGGGGCCAACTTAGGTGGCAAAAGCACAGAACAAGTAAATAACATATTCTCTTTTGAAGAAGGTTTGCGAGGGAAAATTGGCCCTGCTATGAATTCCAGTGTTATGCCGAAGAAACAAAGGGGAAGAAGAAAAAATACTGTTGTAAAATGCCGTAAGGCTCATCCTCGCGAAAAGGATGAAGCTGATGGGATTCAGGGGGAGATGAACAAGAGTAAAACTCCACCACGTTCCGAGAGCACGAGAACTGGCAAAAGGTCTTCATTATCAGAGAAAAAGGGAAGTTCCCTTGAGTTCCATCAACAGAGCAAAGCCCGGAAACAAAAACCAAATATTAGCACAAGGGAAGAAGATGTTTATCCATCGCCAGAAGCTGAAACAGCAGCTACGCCAGAGACGTTCCATCGATTATCTGAAAATGGCGAAAAACAGGAAATGCCAAATAATGTTTCCAGGGAAAAGTCTGTTGAGCCAGAAAACGAATTCCAGAGTCCAACGTTTGGATATAAAGCACCGATCTCAAGCCCTTCCCCATGTTTTTCTCCCGAAGCATCTCCGTTGCATCCTAGGAATATTAGTCCTGATTTTGATAAGACGGAAACACCAATATTTAGCTTCGGTACTAAGAAAACCTCCCAAGGGACTAAAGGCCAAGCGTCAGATACAGAGAGGATTTTGCCTGTAACCTTCATAAACTCAAGCTGCTTTATTTTCACTTAAGAATTATACATGTTGACTTTACATACTCTTCTTCCACCTTTGTGTTTCCTTATTTGTTTTCAGGACTTCTTGGAAAAGAAAGGAGATTATTCTTTCAGAAGAGAGAGTTCTGCCGAGACAACTGAAGATTTAGTTCTGTCAGATCAATCGTCTGATGAGAGAGATTCAGATGGATCAAGAGAAAATTCACCGGCGTTGGGCCATTACAACAGTATGCTTCTTACTTTTGTTCCTAGACCATATACAAACCGGAGGATCTTATTTTCTTCTTAACAGAATCCATGTTTTACTTATGTTTTATTGATCTTCTGATTCAGGTCCCGTAGAAAGAGAAACTGCCAATTGGAGTAATGAGAAATCTAAGCTAGGCGTTAGCTCAGCTAAACGGAACTCTAACCTTAAGGGCAATGGACGTGTCGTGTTGAGTCCTACCTCGTCCTTGTCCAAAGGTATAATGCTCATTTCTAAGTCATTGTTGTGGCTTTTTATACGACACCCTCATTTGTTTTGTCCTGGAAACTGAGCAGGGATCCATAAAACTGATTCCTTCCAGCAGTTTTCAGAGATGGATGAAGATGAAGGCTTGGGAAGGTCTCTTGTAAATATAAATAATATTACGTTTACCTTAAATCTTCTTTCCTGTCTTGAGTTGTTTACTTACCATGTCTCAGGGCTGTTGCGTTGTTCGCTGTGGCTCTTCAAAACTTTGAGAAAAAACTGAAATCTGCAGCTAAAAAGAAGTCCTCAGAAATTATAGCATCAGTCTCTGAGGAGATACATCTAGAGTTGGAGAATGTCAAGTCTCAAATCATAACAGAAGCGTATGTTTCTTCAATTGATTCTGCATTGCTCCTTTTTAGTATTCAATCAATGATATTGTTAATTATGATATAGGGGAAAGACGAGTAACCTAGCCAAAACTAAGAGAAAGCATGCCGAAACAAGATTACAAGGTACATCAATGCATCATATATTGATCATTGTAATTTATTTCACAGTCATAAACATTAGGAAAGGTTATTACTTTTTTCATTATACTATCTTAGTAGTTTAGTCCTGTTCAGGGTTATGGATCAGAAACTTGATATCAGCTCTTGCTGTTTAGTTTCTGTATACAGCTGAAGTAGTAACAAGACCGTCATTTCTGCTGAAGAGACACACATTATATCTGTTCTAAATTGTCCACTGATATGCTATATATATAACATGATTTAGGTTCTCATATTGACACGAAACTTCCATGTAACATAGACAAAGCCATATGCTCATTTCCTATAAGGAGAATAGAAAGATAGACTTTATGTCTTGTCTTAGAGTGTTGAATTGTGTTCACTGATCGTCCTACAGAGCAACAAGAGAAAATGAGAATGATCCATGAAAAGTTCAAGGACGATGTCGGGCATCATCTTGAAGATTTCAAGAGTACTATTGAAGGGCTTGAAGCAAACCACTCAGAGTTGAAAGGAGCCATAAAGAAGCAAAGTATGTTCAGTTTTGTAATTCTTGCTTTTTCAATACAAGGAATCCTAACATTAGAACTGCTATGAAACATGATAAATACTTTTTTGGCAAAGAGAATTATGATATTTCAGGAGGACAAGTCTTGCCTAAGCTCACTTAAGGTTATACTCTCTCATTGACAGGAACATCACACCAAAAACTCATAGCTCATTTTGAAGGAGGCATCGAGACAAAACTGGACAATGCGACAAAAAGAATCAATTCTGTCAACGAGGCAAGTCTTGGTTCTGCCCTTAAGAATCAAAATCTAAATGTTAAGTCATAATTTCAAGCATATAATCTTAAATTGGTGTCTTTGTTCATAGTCTGCGAGAGGAAAGATGCTGCAGCTAAAGATGATTGTCGCAGAATGTTTGAAGGATGAATGACCTGAGTCTCGCAGAATCAATCACACGTCAGTCACTGTCCACTTAAAAAGTTAAAAAAAACTTGGGGAAACATACCTTACTCTAATTAGACGAGCCGTGACTTGATTTCCTTTTTTTTTTTTTTACGAGAAAACCCCTCTCAAGCCAAACCAAGTTATTATGAGTGGTCTCATCATGAGTTCACGTGAATAAAGATAGTAGATGCTTGCCTCATTCGTATAGAATATAGTTTACTATATAATGTCAGCTACTACAAACAATTTATTAGCCTTTTTAATAGTAATGAGAATGTTTTACTTTACAAGGTTTTTCGTTGGACCGAAAATTATATTAATCGATCGTTTTACATATCTGTAAACCGAAACAAAATCAAACTAATTTCATCGAAACTAAGGCAAAAAAACTGAATATGTTTTTTGCACACGTTCTTGATGTTTACATGTACATATATCATTTTAATTTTGGTATTGAAGTCCGTTTAGTGCGTGAAAGAAAGTAAACTTGTCATATTGTGCGTTTTACTTTTCTGATGACTTCATTCTCTTCTTTTAACAATTCAAGAAAGAATATTCTCTTTGTTTGAAAAAATGAAAAATCCTTTGTGATATTTCCAAAGGAAAATATCTTTTCAGTTTGATTCGAGGGTTAGCGACTTATAACCAATATTTTACTCGTTAAATTTGGTTTAACCAAATTGTCATCAAGAATCATGAAGAAAATGATAAACAAACGAATAATAACAATATTAAGAAGAAGAAGATTAAGTCCTTCAAGATCGAATTTGAGAGAGATGTTCTGAAAAGCAACACACTCTTAGAGAAAATAATTAAGATAATTTAGTGATAATATATATTTGGAACAAAAACTTAAACATATGATATTTTAGGGTATTTTTCATTCAATTCAAAAAAGAAAACTAATGTTCATTTTTTGTGCATTTGAAATGTGTTGATTCTAAAATTACAAATTTCTATAGGTTGTTTGATGCAACTTCACTTGTTGCAACTGATGCAACTTCCCTTTCTTTTTCTTATATTTATTCAACAAGTTATGTCACTTGCATCATGCACAAATAAAACAATATTAAAAACTAATCACTGAATTTTTGGACTAGGTGCTAGGTGGAAGTTGTGCCTGATGCAAATGAATTACATAACTTGTTGAATAAGTATAAAAAAAAAGAAAGGGAAGTTGCAACAAGTGAAGTTGCCTGAAGAACACAAGAAGAAAGACAAGTTGTCTGAAGAACAAAAGAAGAAAGATAAGTTGCCTGAAGAGGGGAAGAAAAGTGTCGAATGGTATACTTTCAACTTGAATTCAGAGTATCCAAGTCTGTACAAGCTTCTCAAAGACAACTTCTGTATGGCCAAGAACGGAGAAGTTGATTACTCAAAGGAGTTTCTGACGTGGGCACTTCAGCCACGAGGATTTTTATAGAGCTGGCATGTGGGACTCCTTTACAGGTAAAAATATTTTTCAATTAGATTTTGCTACATAATATTAGCAATAAAAGGAAAAAATTTTATATTTCACATAATATCAAAAAATAGAAAATTTTATAATTGGATCATAATCTTAAAATGTAAGGTTACTAAAAAAAGGTAAAAAAAAAATGTAAATTTATTCTAAAATCCAAAGTTAATAAAAAGGAAAAAAAAATCAGAAAAATCTATAACCAATTTATAACCCTAACAGGTAAAGTTACTAAACAAAATTTAAAAATTTAAAAAATATCATAAAAAGAAAAATCAAATATTTGGAAACATGTGAGAAATTTAATTGGAAATCAAATAGTATATAAAAAATTATATGAATAAATAATTGTTACTCTGTTAGATTTCTCTATATGTGGGTAATTTCGTATTTGACGTTCATATTATTATTTTATTTACTTTCACAGATAATTCCACTTTTTATTTTTGGTTTTATTTTCACAAATTTTAAATTTTAATTATAAATCATGCCGTATACGCGGGGCCTAGTGTTGTATAACGTATAAGTTATAACAATAGAAATTGTATTATGAGATCTGGGCCAATTTTATACCTCATTTAAACGTTGGGCCTTACCTTATTTCTTTTGCCTTACCTTATCTGAATGAGCTCCATCTCTTGCTCTGTTAAAATTTCCTCCAGGGGTTGCAGACTTGCTAGAGGTTAGCTAGCTAATAATTAAGTTATCATGCAAAACAAACAGTTAGAGGTAAACTCCATCCGTTTTATAATAAGTGTCATTTTGACACTTTGCACACAAATTAATAAAACATATTGAAAATTCAATTATACCTTTCAAATATATAATAACTCTTGGAATTCTTCATTAAAACTGCTGTTAAATTATGTATTTTGTGCCAAAATTTGCATTGAAAATTTAAAGTGACACTTATTATGAAACAGAAAAAAAATCTTTAAACGACACTTATTTTAAAACGGAGAGAGTATATTTTTTTGGTATAATAAATAGTTTAGCATCGTAATCAAGCCCCGAGTCGTTTTCTATTGAAATACCTTTTTCCAAAAATTGGTTTCTTGCATTTCTCTGTAACCATGTCATTTTTTCTCACGCCTTTGGACTGCGGTGCTTTAAGCTGCAAATCCTACAAAAACATACAAATGAGGATAGAATATGTATGAAGACCCATCAATATTGACAAATGATGGAGGAACACTCGAAAAACATGAATTCTTCGGAAAGATGACTTCCCTTTGCCTTGCCACTCCCATCTTCTTTTTAAACCGAAGTTTCATCCTCAACAGCCATTGACATAATAGCGAAAAAAAAAAACCAACAATTAGTAATCCATCAATATATAAAATCTTAGGTTTTTGAGTTTAGCAAGTTTCTTTAGTTAATAAAAAAAATCCAAATTTTAATTGTCAAAAATTTGAGTGCTAAAATTGACATAATGAACACAAATCGGTGTGGGACCTCTAACAATCAAAGACCGGATTCCATGGCCTATTTGGTTTCACAATTATGCAAGTAAACATTCAAATTCTTAATTAATCCTCTAAATGGTTTTAATTTATCACGTTAGTTTCTTAAGTTGATGTGGAAATCTAAATTTTACTTGGATTGACGAGAGAGATGAGCGGAATGACTTACCCATATTCCTTGTTCCAAAGAAGCCCATTGAACTTGGTCCTCGTTGTTTTATCGACAACTACTGTTCCTGCCAAACTCGGTCTCAGGACTCGGCAATGGCTTAAACAGATGAAGCTGAACCTAACACGAATGAAAAAGATGGCGCAATTTTCTCTGCCAAAAAACAAAACACGAAAGGTGAGAGAAGCTTTAGAGTAACGAGGATTCTGGATCTAAATTCAAGCCTCTAGATGAAAATCGGACGAATATAATCAATACCCAAGTTCGCGTAACATCTCGGTTCTCAAGTTAACTAGGTTTAGAAAACAATCTAGGTTTTAAAGAAACGAGTCATTATTCATATCCATGTTTCGATTGAAGAAACGACTAAGAATCCCTAATTTCTGTATCTGGAAAATCGTTTTTGCCTGTAAAATTGATCAGCGTAAAACCAACAGATCGAGAAAAAAATAAAAGCAATTCTTGATCATTGAGAGAATAACCAAACAAATACCTAATTATTCTTTAGCAAAATCGAACAAAACAACTCCAAATTGAAGCTCAGATTCAAAAGCGTATGAAGTTTCCTCTTTAAAAGGTTAATTTTCCCATTTGCTTTACAATTTTACTAGTTTACTACTTCATATTATAAATTCAAAAAATTTGAAAGGAAAAAAAAGAAACCCAAGAGGAAAAGGCCCACTTCAATAATTTAACTCTTATTTTTTTCATATTATGTGTAATTAAATTTTGGTCATTGTTTTTTTAAAACCGAATGAAATAGTCAAGAAATTCCATACTAAAAGCAGAAAACATTCAACATAAAATCTATGAAATAATCGTCCACAAAAAAAAAACTATGAAATAATCAATCATAGAGGTTTTGAAAATCAAATTTTCGTAGGCCCACTGATTTCTGGATAATTTTGAAAATTTTAATTATCTTGTACTAATACATGACCGCATCCTACATAAATATTAGAACTAGATTATAGAGGTTTGGATCCCTAATTGTTTCTGATTCTCCAAAAAATTAATATCTCATAGAGATTAGTTTACCGATTTAAAGCGAATAATTTTTTTTATTAAATTACTTGTTATAAAATATTTAAATGTGACAAATAACCTTTAAACTAGTTTAGTTAATATTAGTATAGAGGTTTAATGTAGTTAGGTATTTTAGAAATAGAAAAATGATATATGATTAGTTTTATTAGTTAATACATTTACCGAAAAAATCAAATTTGAACAAGATTAAAGTTAAATTAGTGATTTCTACATAATTTTGAAAATTAAACCATGGGGGACAATTAGGATACCAAATTATTGCATTTAGTTAAGATTTTACTATCCATTAACTCTTAGTTACTGCATTTACCGAACAAGATACTTTGAACAAGATTAAAATCAAATTCTCGTACTAAATTTGGAAAGTTAAGTCTTACCAAATTTGGATAGTTAAGTCTTAGTGTCTTACCAAATTCAAAATTATGTAGAAATCAGTGAACAAGATTAAAGTTAAAGAAAGTGGATAGTTAAGTCTTACCAAATTCACTTACAACATAAGAGACGAAACAATAGAGAGTAATAAGAGATGCAACAAAACAAAACTTCTTAATTAAGTGAATTTAGGATAAAAACAATAAATTTAATAACTTAGCATAAAATAACTGTTAATCGTTATATCTATCTATCTAGATTTATACACTAGAAGATATTAATCACCACACGTCCCTTTTCTAACGATGGTCTACTAACCGACGTGAAACTAAAAAAAGAAAAAGAAGGAAGGAGCTTGGCGGCGTCGCTTATTAAACCGACTTTAATTTCTAAATTAAAGTCGGTTTATTCGTCTGTGATGGAAAATATCAATTTTGTGTATAATTTTGTTCAAAGCACCAAAACGCATTAAAAAATATTGGGTAATCGATGAATTGGAGGAAAGATGAGGTCATTGCTTATGCAATAATCTTATCTTCTCGAAGCTTACATGTAAGAAACAGAGTTATATGTCAAACGCAGAGAATCATATAAAGTTTACGTCATTTTGTTTGATATAAACTACATACTGTGCATTTAATACCAAATTACTCTCCCAAAAATTAGTTTCATGAGCAATTTGATGAAGCTAGATGACTGTCACCGGTCCACGTCTCTTTTATACTTTTTCTAATTTGATTATTACGTAACAATAAGGCACATTTTCTATAATTAATTACATTTATCTCAAAATGTAACAGACGTGTTTGTGCTTACTTCATGTTCAAAATAGGAGTCACTGGCCTCACACTTCTTTTTTTACAAATTTATAGTTATATATATGCATGTCATTCTATAATGTAAACATTAAAACACTAAATCAACAATTATATACACACAAAAAAAGCGTTTTCATTTTCTTTCAATGGAGCTCATCATAATCCCGATTAATCCCATCTTGGCAGTACTTGTGTTGCTCCTTGTTGTTCTCAGTTTATTCGATGCTTTCATGACCCTTGTTTGGCAGCCATTGATGTTGACCAGAAGGTTCAAGAAACAAGGAATCTCAGGCCCAAAATACAGAATCTTGTACGGAAACATCGGCGAGATAATGAAGATGAAGAGAGAATCTCAGCTTTCGATTCTTGATCCAAGCTCCAATGATGTTTTTCCTCGCATCTTTCCTCATTATCAACAATGGACGTCTCTATACGGTGCCGTTTTCTCCATCTCAATCTCTTTTCATCTTTCTTCTTTCATTTTTTACTTATTTAGAAAATGAATATTCTTTAGAGGAGGTTGCGTAACACACAAGTTATCTATGGTGTATATTATTAGGAGAGACGTTTCTTTATTGGAACGGAACAGAGCCGAGGATATGCATCTCAGATCCTGAACTTGCCAAACAGGTCTTGTCGAACAAGTTAGATTTCTTTGTTAAAGCAAAGATAAGACCCGAGTTCCGGCAACTTGTCGGCATGAAAGGACTTATCTGTGTCGAAGGTGTTGCCTGGGTTCGCCATAGAAGAATCTTGAACCCTGCTTTCTCCATCGATAGGGTCAAGGTCTTTTATCTTTCTATTTCAACTCGATTTGTGAAAATGATCCATAGAAGGAAGAATCGAATGTTATTATGATTATTCATTATGTTGAGCAGGTTATGACGAAAGTAATGGTGGATTGCACATTGAGGATGTTAGATGAGTGGAGAAACCAGAGGAGTGATGATAAAACAGAGCAATTGGTGATGAAAAAGGAGATGAAAAGAGAGTTTTCGAGATTAACTGGAGATATTATAGCGACCGCTGCGTTTGGAAGTAGTTACGCCGAAGGAATCGATGTGTTTAGATCACAAGAAGAGCTTAAAAAGTGTTGTGCCATTTCTCTCAGTAACATCTTCATCCCTGGAGCCCAGTAAGTAAAACGCTCAGTTCTTGTTTTCAGTTCTCTGTTCAGACAAGATTATTGAAGAATATTGGTCTTGTTTCTTGTATTCTAAGGTACCTTCCTAGGCCTTTGAACTTTCGGATATGGAAGCTGGATAGGAAACTGAAGAACTCAGTCAGGAAAATCGTAAATTCGAGACTACAATCAGAATCAGATTATGGAGATGATCTTCTGGGAATCCTGTTGAAATCTGAAGGGAACGAACGAAAGCTAAGCATTGAAGAGATCATAGATGAATGCAGGACTTTCTTCTTTGGTGGGAACGATTCTACTTCGAATCTATTGACATGGACAACGATGTTGCTTGGCTTGCACCAAGATTGGCAGGAGAAACTCAGAGAAGAGATTTTCAAAGAATGTGGTAAAGACAAGACCCCAGATTCAGGCACTTTCTCCAAACTAAAACTGGTAATTTAATTAATGTTCCTTTTGCAAAGGGTTTCTTGTGGAAAAAAAGTTAGGGTTTCTAGTGGTTGAAGAAACCTCTTTACGCCTTGCAGATGAACATGGTGTTCATGGAGTCGCTTCGACTGTACGGACCAGCACCATTTTTATCCCGAGAAGCATCAAAAGATTTGAAGCTAGGAAACCTAGAAATTTCCAAGGGCACAACCGTAGTTTTCCCGCTTCTGAAGATGCATGGCAACAAGGCCATTTGGGGAGAAGACGCCGACAAATTCAACCCGATGCGATTCAAAAACGGCGTTTCCAGAGCCGCCAATCATCCAAACGCTCTCCTCGCGTTCTCCACCGGACCAAGAGTTTGCATTGGCCAAAACTTTGCCATGATCGAAGCCAAGACCGTGCTCACCATGATCCTTCAACGATTCTGACTTAGCCTCTCCGCCGAGTATAAGCACGCACCGGTGGATCACCCCACTGTGCAGCCTCAGTACGGCTTACCCGTAATGCTCCAGCCTCTGGAGAATTGAGAGTAAATTTCATCGGATGTCTAAATGAAACTACACTACTTACGTCTCCCTTTCGTCTTTTAGAAGTTTTCATATTGGTCCTTATGGGCTTTAATCCTTATTAGATAATTGGGTTTTTGCGATCTCAATTTGTGAAGCCTTTATGGGCTTATGAATATATTGTGCTTTAAGCCGGCTTAATAGTGCAGTGAGTGCTACTTATCTAAACTGCTAATTGATATTGCATAGCAGCTAAAAGAGAACAAAACTATTGATATTGCATAGATAATGTTTGAAACAAACTAAACTATGATGATGTTGAAAAGTAGAATGTTTTCATCTTATCATGAATAAAAGCTAAAGCAACTTGAAATTATGAGTAATCGACAATTGTTGCGTGGGCCAGAGAAAGAAAAGTTTTTGTTGGATATATAATTTTCAAATCATGACTAACTGGTGTCGTTTTCAACTAAAAGCTAAAAACAAACTATTGGACAAATCCAATTGGTTCTTTGGGATAAGACCCGGAAGGGATGAGGTTTTTGTAGAGTTTTTGGATTTTAATTTTTAGATATATATCAAGTTTTATTATATGTTCTACTAAAAAGACAGATGCATGAGACAAAATTGGTTTTCTTGATTGGAGGCTTGAAAAAAAAAAATCAAAATTCATTTAAAATTTTACTCTTTAGAGCATCTTGCCATCAAGTGATTTTTAAAGAATATTTCAACACTAAAATAATGAGAAAAAAAAATATGAGAGAGATATGAGAATCGGTTTTCATTTGAAAACTTTTGAAACATCCATGAAAATCTCATTTGATACTTCTCTATTTTTTATTGGTTTATTTTTTGTTTTACAGATTAAAATTTAATTGTATAAGTAAACAATATTAGAATATTAATAATTTATAGTTGAGATACTTAAATGAAATTCTAAACAAATGTAGATGCTCTTAACGCCTGAATAAATTATTTTCGAGAGACAGTTTTTTTTTTTTTTCCGACAAAATACATTTATTGATTTTGTAAATCACAATCATTGTTTACAAAGATATGAAGAAAGTTTGGGCAAGAATTATACAAAGACCATTGTAATGGATCTAATATTGCTTTCCTAGCTAATAGATCAGATTTCTTTTATTTTTTTAAAACTGGTAAAATTTCAATAAATGCAACACACCAAATTTTAATTATTATTATGGAAATTTTGGGCCTTGCTTCCGTTTCGGTGAGAAAAAAAAAATGCACAGGTTATATAACTTGTAACAATAGAAATTGTATTATGATTGTTAGGATTTTTTTTTTGTTTCATTGTTGAGATCTCAAATCCAACCCTTAAAATACGAGTTAAGGCAATAAATTAAAAACACACAATTATAGTGGTTCATCATTAATCTGGGAGTATTATAATTGAAAACTTTAAACGCAACATAAGAAAGAGAAGTTTAAAAGACAAACAGATACATGACTGAAATAGCCAAAATTCAATTGGATCTTCGTAGCGATTCCGAAAAATTAGGTTCTACAACACATCAGCAATAATTTCAAAATAGAGCATTATAATTATAATGAAGTCTATCAGATTTTAGCAAAATGCCAAAAAAAACAAAAAAAAAAACTGGATCGGTGTTTTAGTATTTATATTAAACGAAGTTTATATATCAAACATCCTTGCTGTTTTAGTATTAATAAAATAGCAAACCCTTTTTTTTGGACCAAATTTCTGCATATATATATTCTTTTAAATTGTGTTTTTTGTTTGTTTTCTTAATCAGGGGCGAATCCAGACATAATTTTTATCGAGGGCACAAATATTAAATTAAGAAATAATAAATAAAATACTAAAATATAGTTTTATACAAAAAAATATGAAATAAAATATTTATGTGTGTTTAAGTGATTTAGTTAAGAAAACAAAAGTAAATTTTAAGATTTGAGTTGTTTTTATTTTTATTTATGTTAAATAGATAGATTTAATTTATTATTTTGGGTTTTGTCTAAATTTTTTAATAAATTAATTGAACAATCAAAAGAATGGGGCATAATCTTAAAATTTTATGGGTGCACAATTTAAATTATCTAAAAATTACACTAATGTTTAAAAAAATAATGGGTGCATGCGCACCCACTCCCACCTCTCTAGCTTCGCCCCTGTTCTTAATAGTATTAAATCGGATACTTGAACCGAACCATAAAATTCGGTTGGGGCTGATTAGGAAAGCTAAACCAATTACATTTGAAAACAAAAACCGAGACTAAACCGATAAAGAAAATCGAAGCAAATCAGACACGAGGAAACCCTAATCGTCGCGGATCAGAAAACCTTCGCCTCAGGGAAACCGCTGCCACCACTCAACTCCGACGGATCAGGACCTCCGGCACACCGTGATAGAACAAAACTTATGCCTATGATTCAGTCCGAAGCGGCACATGACCACCGCCAAAGGATGAGGAGGAATCAAGACCAACCACCTCCGTCACAACAACTCCGACAACAACAACTTACCAAAACCACAAGAAGACGCTTCGGTGAGGGGGTAAAGCCGTTAGAAGGTGAGAAACCGGGGAAACTCCAATGCTTTACAAAACCACCGTCCATGTGGTGGCTCCGCTAATGCAACAACGGCATTCGACAAACCACATGTCACAAGCCCTCTTGCAGTTCACACAAGCCCAAATCTTCAAATCCATCACACATACGCATCAAACTGTCAGTCTCCACTGCAAGAGCACCGAGAATAGATTCATCGTCGAGACCAGCCCTCTAGATCCAGATCGAAGAAAACTCAACTGTTGCACTCCAGAAGCGTTAAGCTTCGCCGCCGCATAGCCCCAACTGGTTCCAAATCTCATTAGAGAAAGCTCCCACTTCCACGGATGAAAAGCCGCCGGTCTTCAAAAGTCGGATAGTTCTCTCACGACGTCGGTATCGCCATAGAGAACCACTGAATCTAAACTAGATCTGAGTAAACGAAAAAAAGTTTGGGAGATAAAAAGTCGTCACGCGTGATAGGCTGTGACGGATCATATATCCGAAATTTTTTGGGATATCTAGATCCGAGTTTTAATTATCCGGATCTGGATTCTGGGCTTCTGAATATCCGGATTTTAGATATCCGTCTAAATATTAAGATATCCACAAATATATGTATCCGGATCTGTAAAAAATAATTAAAATATTAAAAATAATGATAAATTTGAATTTTTATATAATATTTAAATATTTAAAAAAATAATGATATTATGAAAAAATATTTTAATTTTATTTATATTATTTATATATATACATAAATTTCAATGTACTAAAAAATATTAATAAAATATAAAATTTTAATATATTTAAAAAGATTCAGATCCGGATATCCAGATCTTATAATTTAACTATATGTATCTGGATTCAGTTTTGGCGGATAGAAGATTTTACTATCCGAATATGGATCCGACCTCCTTGAATATCTGGATTTTAGGAACGGATCGGAATGAATCTCGGATCCCGGATAATAGTTTTATCTCTAACGCGTGAAAACATCAAACTCTTCTTTCATAAAAAAAAAATGAAGTTTATATTAAACAAAATGACGTAAACTTTATACGATTCTCTGCGTTTGACATATAACTCTGTTTCTTACTTGTAAGCTTCGAGAAGATAAGATAATTGCATAAGCAATGACCTCATCTTTCTTCCAATTCATCGATTACCCAATATTTATTTTATGAAAAATTTACCCACAAACGTTTGATGACAATGGTTTTGTTCAAGAGGTGTTGTTTTATGACAATGGTTTAAAAACACAAATTGGTTGATGAAAATGGTTTTAAATGTCACGAACATTTACTTTTTCTTTTTTAAAAAAACATTTCCTTTTTAAAACACAAATTGATTGATGGCCATTATTATTTTGTTTGAAAATGATTTCATTTCCTTTAAAAAAAAATCTTCATCTATTAATTAGTTGCTTATTTATTTTTAAATTATTATTCATAGTATTTATGTGGCAAATTTGTTGAAGGGTAATATAGTAAAAATATTCTATGGAAATTTTAAAATATCTTAGTAAATTATTTTAGTTATTTTCAATATTTATAAGGTTATTATGGCAAATCATCCTTATTTTATTTTTTAACCTTATAAATAAAATTATTTTAGTTATAAATGTTGAATTTCCTATATATATATTTATTTTTATTTTTGGTCGAAAGAATATATATAAATAAATAAATTGGTTGATTTACTGCGCATGTTTTTAAAATAGCATCGACATCTACTACACTAATCTAGTGGGCACAATTAGCATTTAGCAGAGTGGAAGGTATTTTTTTTATTTATAAACAGCCTATTATTTTATGAGAAGATACGTTTTTCACATGATTTATACCAAAAAAAAAACGGTAAATCTTATTTAGTAGAATTAAGTAAATATTGGGCTCAAATCATATCTCGTACTTTTTCCCTTTTTGCAAGAAAATGAACAAATCCAAAATATAAGAAAAACAATTTCTTAAACAAAAAAACTTATCTAATACAAAAGAGAACACTGACTGATTTTTTGGATTCTCTAACATCTTTCAAAATAGTCTCATTCAAACACCACCTAATAACATCCTTATACAGTGACACATCATGCAATTTTTGTTTATTACGCGTTAAAGAAAAACATCACTTATTTACTGTTTTCCACCACATGTTTTTTTTTCCTTCCTAAATTATGGGTTTTCCATATGGTCATGTAGCAAAATAACGTTTAAAAAAATGCCTAAGTTTTTTTTTGTTTTTGATGCCTTTCGGCCCTCGGAAATAATCATAAGTCCAAAGGTCTAGACTAATTTCCTGGGTGGGAGTGACACAGCCCACTTATAATGCCCCACTTGACCAATTGCTTGTCCTGACAATTCTGCTTTCGCGGAAATCGATCCATGACCTAGACCAGCAAGACCGACACTCACCGCAGAAAAGAAATCACCCGACTACCAATACCTTGGTTAAAAAAATGCCTAAGTTACCAAATGAGTTTTGATTTAGTGGTTTTTGATCTTGTGATTTCAGGTTCAATTAAGATCGTTAGTTTAAAATTCATTTAACCAAAATAATTTACAAATTTATGACGGTTGACTCCGGATATTAAAACAGATTATGGGTTAAAGATTTGGAATTTCCATCATATGGCCAAGTTTATCGTCATTCACACGTACGTGTCAAGCTCTCATGAGATGCATTAGATTCTCAGAACGTAAATAAATAGAAGTGCTTGTGCTTACTAGAAACACAAGTCACTGACCTCACCAAACTCACAGAACACAACACATAAAACTGAAGACCCTCATATCAGAAAAAAAACCTCCTTTTTTTTTATTGTTCTTTCGATGATGGAGCTACTGAGCACAACCAGTCTCTTAGTACTAGCTCTTCTGCTCCTTGTAGTTCCGAAGATATATGAAGCTTGTCGGATCCTTGTTTGGCGGCCATTGATGCTATCAAGAAGATTCAAGAAACAAGGAATCTCTGGCCCAAAATACCGGATCCTGCACGGAAACCTCCGCGAGATGAGGAAGATGAAGCAAGAAGCCAAGCTTTCGGTTCTTGATCCAAACTCCAACGATATCTTCCCTCGCGTTTTACCTCATTTTCAACAATGGATGTCTTAATACGGTGCCGTTTCCATTTCTCTCTCTCTCTCTCTCTTTCTTTTGATCTTCCTTTGTTTCAGTTTTGTTTTTCATCAGACAAGGATGCGTATCTCACACGTTACCAATGGCATATTATATTATTAGGAGAGACGTTTCTTTACTGGCAAGGAACAGAGCCGAGGATATTCATCTCAGATCATGAACTTGTCAAACAGATCTTATCGAACAAGTCTGGTTTCTTTGTTAAACCAAAGACAAGACCCGAGATCCTTAAACTTGCTGGTAATGGACTTGTCTTTGTCGATGGTATTGATTGGGTTCGTCATAGACGAATCTTAAATCCTGCATTCTCCATGGACAAACTGAAGGTTTGTTTTAATAAATTTATTCCTTATAATATCGACTAGAAGATGGTAGAAGATAGAACATTACTAAATTTTCGTAATTGCTTCATGTTACTGATCAGATTATGACCAAATTAATGGTGGATTGTACTTTGGGGATGTTCGAGGAGTGGAGAAAAAAGGGGAATGGTGGTAAAACAGAGCAAGTGGTGATGATGAACATAGAATTTAAGAAGTTAACCGCTGATATTATAGCGGCTGCTGCGTTTGGAAGTAGTTATGCGGAAGGAATTGAAGTGTTTAAATCACAAAGAGATCTTCAAAAGTGCTGTGCTACTTCTGTTAATAACGTCTTCATCCCTGGAACCCAGTAAGTGTCTAATCACTCTTCTACTTTTAAACTTCTTCGTTGATTAATTCTAGGGATTTGAAGATTGGTTTTATTTCTTGTATTACAAGGTACCTTCCTACTCCTTTGAATCTTCAAATATGGAAGCTTGACAGGAAAGTGAACAACTCGATCAAAAAAATCATAGATGCGAGGCTAAAATCCAAAACCAAGAACATAGAGTCAGATTATGGAAATGATCTTCTTGGAGTCATGTTAACAGCTGCAAGATCTAACGAGTCTGAGAGAAAGATGAGCACTGAAGAGATCATAGAGGAATGCAAGACGTTTTACTTCGCAGGACACGAAACTACTGCGAATCTATTGACATGGACTACAATGTTGCTTAGCTTGCACCAAGATTGGCAAGAGAAACTTAAAGAAGAGGTTTTCAACGAATGCGGTAAAGACAAAATCCCAGATTCAGAGACCTGCTCCAAACTCAAACTGGTAAATGCAAATTGCTAACTGTTTTTTTTTCGCGGTTGGAGAAACATGTTCATCTTAACATATTGCAACTGGTTTCTTGTGGCTGAAGAAACCTGTTTATTTTAACCTAACTACGCTTGATCTATTCAGATGAACATGGTGTTGATGGAGACACTTCGTCTATACGGACCAGTGTTAAACATGGTCCGATCAGCAGCAGAAGATATGAAGCTAGGAAACCTAGTGATCCCTAAAGGCACGACCATAATCCTCCCGCTTGTGAAGATGCACAGAGACAAATCCGTTTGGGGAAGTGACGGCGATAAATTCAACCCTATGCGGTTTGAAAATGGCGTTTCCAGAGCCGCTAATCACCCAAACGCTTTCCTCGCGTTCTCAATCGGACCAAGAGCTTGCATTGGCCAAAACTTTGCCATGATGGAAGCCAAGACCGTTCTCGCCATGATTCTTCAACGTTTCCGGCTTAATCTATCTGGCGAGTATAAGCACGCGCCGGCGGATCACCTCACTCTCCAGCCTCAGTACGGTTTGCCGGTAATTCTTCAACCTGTCGACGGTTGAAGTGTACCTTCGTAGGCTAAAACATTCAGTATTAATTATGATATTGGGCTTCAGATCTGAATCATTTTGGCCCACGATCGCTAATAATTGCTATTTAAATGTAACACGTGTCCGGATATCAAGCGCCAAACACTAAAATCAAAGCGACTGGTCAAATGATCCTACGGTCAGCTTTCCCGAATTTTAGCAACCCACCATCAAATAAATCTACATCCTACTAATAATAATTTATACAAGTATGAAATACATTTGTATTTAAATTAGAAAATGACCAGTATAATAAGGATTTGTTTTTTCTTTACACTAGTTCGTAAGAAGACGTAAACATCTTATGGCCCGGTCATACTCGTTGGTTCATGATTCGATGAATGAAATTCTTCATTGAAAAGGCATAAGTTTCAATAAGAAAATAGCATTAAATTAATAATTTCGTTAGCGATATATAGTAAAAAACAAGACAAAAAATTCAATTAAATACATAAAAGTGTAAGCCACACACGGCCATCCCTGCCGGCACCACTAACTCTCTTAACATTTATTGTGTAATTAATTATGAGAATGATATCTATTATTTGTTCACACCACATAATTTGTTTGATGCAAAATATGCCAAACAAAATAGATATATATATATATATATAACCATTTAGTTAATTAAAATTTTCAATTACAGGTATGAAAATCATACCCGTTTTGTGTGTGTAATTGGTGAATGCAAACTTAATTTCTGATTTTAAAATTGGTTTTTCGCATAATGCGTATGAGTTAGGATCGTCGAAAACTTACAGTGAATATTTTTATTTTGTTGGAATTCAAATCATAACTAATTATTTTAGTGAAATCGTATTTATTTATTATTGGATTGTAGAAAAAAATCAGCAAAAGCGTAGGTATATGGGACCAACCTTGGCTGTAATAAGAAGGGGCAATTTCAAAACTACATATGGAAAAACATAAGTTAAGAGCAATATGATATAGACATATACTAACAAAAATGTAATAAACGGTCGATTACCTAAAGCTACAATTTTGGATTATGCATTTAAACACGCGTTACAGGTGTCGCTAATTATAATGCTGAGAGTGATATGTTTGGAAAATGTCTGAATAGTCAGTCTCTAAATTAAAACAAAATAAAAAGGGGTCACTAATCTGGTGACGTTAAAGAGCAAAAAAAAGTGTCGAATATTCTAAACAAATTAGAAGACAGTCGCTATAAGATAAAAATCACCAACTATGGTCTCAGCTTTATATCCAAAGACACAATTATATTCATTTATTTCGATTTTACCGTATGTAAACATTACGCGTATTTTGGTCTGCTTATTTTATTATGGTGAGTTTATGAGAAACTCTTTGTTAAATATCTGGATTTATTTGACGTTTCTGCGAAGTTTTGGATATCTGAGGTTGATTTTTTTTTTTATAATTAAAATCAACTACAGAGGGCAAATACGTAAATCGCGCAAAATCCCATAATAAATAAGATCAGCTCGAGTTGACTCATTTTTTTCATTCAAGAAATTAAGGAAACAAAAAATCTCTTTTGGCAGAAAAACAAAATAAAAACGCTCTCAAAACGTTACCGTAACTCTTCACTTTCTTCTTCTTGCTAAGTTGCTATCTTTAATGGCGTCCGAAGAGAGCTTGATGATCAACTCTTCTTCAGTTCTAGACGATGATTACGACGATACAGATGATGGGTTTCATTATCAGACCAGGCAGAGCAGTTTGTCTAGGTTATCTATCTGCACGAGCTCCTTTCACGAAGACGACGAAGGTAATTGCACAAATCACCCTACAGAATTGGGTAATTCCATCTCTGAGCTGTCGCTAGAGAGTTTCGACGACGTCGGAGCCGAGGCGGACGGAGAAAACTCCGATGACGGTGAAGATTCTGATTCCGAGGAATCTCCCGGATTTTACTCTCTCCCGACGATCATGTCTCGTCGGAGAAGAAAACTAACTGTTTCGACGTGTTTAGAGAAAGAGAATTATGAGATGAAAACCGATGGCAGTAAGTGTAATTTAGTTCAGCAAAGAAGGGTATTAAGGGAAAAGAGTAAAAGAGGGAATCATTACGGTCACGGGTTTAACGGTGTGGAGAGAGACAGTGACGGAGACGGAAACCGTTACGGCGAAGGATTGACGATGTTAACGAAGGTGAAAGGGGGAAAGAAGTCGATGAAGATGGGCTTTGAAGAAGTGAAGGCTTGTAGAGATCTCGGGTTTGATTTGGAAGTTCCGGGTCGGGTTTCGGTATCCGCCGGGTCAAACCGGGAGACTCAGACTAGTAGTGGCGGCAACTCTCCGATTGCCAACTGGCGTATCTCAAGTCCTGGTAATCATTAAACATTCATCTAATCCCACATTAGTTAATTTCAATGCACAGAGAAAAATATTAATTTCTTCTTTTTGTATGATTATTATAAAATTAGGGGATGATCCGAAGGAGGTTAAGGCGAGGTTAAAGATGTGGGCACAAGCGGTAGCGTTAGCTTCCGCATCACGTTAAGCATCTTATTAGTTATCACCTTGTTTTCTTTGTTATGTTAGGGTTTGTCTTTCGAAAATTTAGGTTTTTGTCCCATAGTGTCTTACGAGTTATTATTATTACGCGCTTTTTCTTGTATCGGTAAACTCGTTTTCTGGGTTTGTGAATATGAAAGCTATATATTGTTTCATTGAATGTTGAAATAAAGCTACACAATCACTTGTAAAAGAAAACCATTCACGTGGATTATGTGTTACTCTGTTTTTTTTGTTTTTTTTTAATCTTTTTTGGTCTGTGATCCTTTTTTTTTGTTGTTCAAGTGTTGTTTTGAAGTCTGTGATCTTAGTGCGATAAAAAGTTAAAGCGATCAGAATATGGAATTTCAACACAAAAGGGACCCTATAAAAACTAAAAAGCCCAAGCACCCAAATAAAAGAACCCTTTAAAAAAGGTTCACAATTATCAAAAGCAGAGCATCGACTTAGGTAGGATTCGGATGCTTTGTGTATTGAAGTCCAATGAATCCAAGGAGTATGTTCTTTCTTTCTTTTTTTATCCTTTTTTCATTGAATATTGCAAATGCAAGGATCTGAAACTTGTCATTACTCACTAACCAGATTCGCTGATTCAATCAAAGATATCTTGAAATTGTAAGCAATAGACAAGTACGTTTCAAACCCATTGTCTGCTCAAGCACACACGCGATAATAACTTAATTTTAAGCGAAAACAAGGAGAGTATAACATAAATTATGTAAAGATGAGATGGCTTCAGAGATGCCGATTTGTGTATTTTTCAACAATTGTACCAATGTTATGGTATAGTTTGAAAGAATCAGGAAGCTGTTGGGTTTGAAGATGTTGTTAACTCACTTGAAGATGAGATCGTGACACGTTTTGTCACAAGGGTAAGGACAGTCAATGGCTTTGACTGTTGTTCGGTCAAAGTACCAGTCACCAACAGATTCAGCAACGGTCTGCCAAAAAAAATGGAGCAAGCAAACACAAAGAAGTTAGAAGCAATTTTGCAGAAATATAAACCATTTACGAATTGTCAAAATGTGTTTACCTTGCCATGAAGCCTAGGAGAATCTGGTGCAAACCAAGTGTCCTGTCTTTCGGACTGGCAGTGTGCGAAACATGAGTTTATGAACAGACCATTATGAGTCGATGCCGAGAAAGATTTTACAGCATCCACCATTTGAGTCCTGAAGTCTATACATTTGATATAAGAGAAGGATTTAGAATTAACAACCACAATGATGATACTTTATATAGTGAGAGATGTGAAGAAAAGGAGTCACCTTGGAAGAATTGGATCTGAGACGAATTACAATGCGAGTGATCTGATTTGCATGCTTTCCAAAAGCCACCTCGGTCAGCAGATGGAGGAGCTAAGCTCTCTTGTACCTGATGGAGATCATCCCTTCTGTTTTGTGAGAATGGAGCGTTTGATAGAAGTGAGAAAGAGAGAAGCAATGAGATGGAGAAAGGGATTAACCTGCCAAGCGTCGTAAGCTGCATTTAGAAGAAACATGGGAGTCCTAATCTCTGAAACCAAGTTTTGGGGAAAGAAGCACTGAGGAAGTGAAACAGGGCAAAGGGAGTTAGGTTAAAGATTCTAAATGAAGCTTTACTGGGTTGACCAGTGAATATATTATTAATAAAGTGAGAAATATACCGAAGTTGGATCCAAATGCTTTGTACAAGTAGTGGACAGTTCCTTTTGGAGGTTCTAGATTTTGAAATAAAACAACAAAACTTTTGGAGGTAAGCATAGTATGTAATCCTTACAGCGAGAAATTCTCTGATTCTGAGATCACCTAAGAAATTTTCTGAGATTACCTGCACTGTAACAACACCTTGGAACATATTCCGGAGCGAGTGGCCCCCAGAGACATCCACTCTACATTTTCAATTGAAAACGTTTTAAGTTTTGATGTGTTCATCGACTTGGTGAAGAGTTAACTAAAAAAATCAAAACCAAGTTGAAGATATTTACGCATCCATAAACATTCCAGCATCACTTAAGCATTTTACTTTCGTAGTACCCGGTAATAGTTCCTTAAACTGATCGCAGTGCAGGATGGAAGCTAATCCTCCAGCTGAACATCCAGAAAGTAGAGCCTGCGTGATAGATATTTACAGGTGAATAAAAACAACGACCGTAGCAAAATCGAATAACCTGTGGTAGTGTTGAAAATATGAAAAAACCTGCTCTGCGTTTTGCATGCCTTTAGAGAGCAGTTCTTCCATAGCTACTTGCCAGATTCGTTGTCCTCTATAGTAAAGTTGTGAACTCTAGATAAATAAAAAGGCATAAGTCAAGAGAAATAGCGTATCCAGAAAGGTAAATCCTAAGTTTCAGAACACTGAAATACTCGGACTAACCTCGTCCGCACTATCGCCTGTGAAAGAGGCACCATCACAGTAACGCAGTTTGACTCTGTTCCAGTTGAAGAAGTCTGCAAAGTGTCCATAAACGAAACTGAGGAAAAGATACTACAAGCAAATTGTTAAGCTCATGATGATATAAGAGATTTTGGATTAACCAGGATTCTCATCAGCTTTATTGCTCAAAATTCCAGTGAAGGCCAAAACTTTCTCCATATATTTTGATGAACCACGTCGAGTGGTTTTCCGGAAGATACAGCTCCTGCGTGTGTTGCACCATCCTCCACCCTGCATCCAATTAAATCCACTTTTTGTGATCAAAGAAATCAAAACTCATTAGCATTTTGAGCAAATATACAAACAATATAGCAAGAGTTAGATATATATATGTATGTATACCTCAAGTTGGATGAGCCAGCGGTTAGCCCCAGATCCAGAACCAGGGTGAAGATGATAACCAGGTAATGTTCCATCCAGGCAAACTGCATCATCAAGTTTAGAGTTTGATGGATATTCAAGCAATCTAGAGAAGAAACTGAACTTCATCTTAGGAAACAGATTCAAAGAGCCACAAGCGTAACAAAAGAATGACATCAAAGTTTCAAGCTTTAGCATTTAATCAATGAATCCAAGTCAAGGAATTTCAAATTCTCTCTACTCGTACCAGCTCCTTTGGAGGCAGCTCCCTGAATCAAGCTGAGAGGCACCATGAGAAGCTGCGAAGAAGATGTTTGATTTTCCAGTAACGAGATCGCATCGTCAGTATCTCTCACTTTCCCGATTCCATCGCTAGATCCGCTCCGAACCACAACTACGACGGAACACACCCAAAGCCAGTATACCGCCGCCGCAATCCGCTTCAAGCTCTTCATCTCCGCCGCCGTCGTGAGCTCAAAATTTTACTTGAGATCGATTTCAGTGGACGAATCTTCTCACCACTGCATGTGTGATTTTTCAGATAAATAATTCTCACTCAAACTTACATTTTCTTTTTCTTGGTAGTCATTTATTTACGTCACGGAAAATCTTGGAATAAATGTCTATTCTCCCGCAATAAATATGATTCTATAAATAAAAGATAGTATTAAATTTTTGCAAATCATATCTTCCACTATTTATTAATTAATTTATTTCCTCATTAAAAAAAGATTTCATGTCATTTTAATATTAAATTTGTGTTATTATTATCAAAATTTATACTATTATTATCACTTTCAATAAGTTTAGAACAAAAAATTAAAATATACCATTTTGGTCAATTGCTTTTTATTTTTTTCTGACTTTTATGGGGGCCTTATTAGAGGATTTACAGTTATAAATTAAATAGCTTTTAAAAAAAATAAAAATAATGGCATAACAGTAATAATAATAATACTTGTCACCTCACGTCATTGTAACTTTTTTTTTTTCTTGACTAACAGAAAATTCAAACCAAAATCCCATACTAGTTAAGAGCAACTCTAACGAGCCTTTATTCTCTTATATTATAAGGTTTTTCCAACTCCAACAAATCTTTATACCCTTATATTTTAAAGTTATGAATAGTGAAACCTCAAATTTGAGTTTTCATTATTCAAAACCTTAAAACTATTTTATATTTTCAAATTTAGTCCCGAGAATTATAATTGTATTATATGTAGTTTAAGATAGCTTAAGTACCCTAAAATAAAATTCACAAGTTATTAATATTGAAGATATATTACATAACATTAAAAAAACAAATGCTTAAGTAATTTGATATTTTATATATAACTTTATTATTTGAGTTTATGTGTGTATTTTATTATTATATATGTAATTTATATTATCATGTAACTTTTATCATGTAATATTGTGTGTTGTGTTTGTGTAATATTTTAAAGTGTGTTTCATATTTATTTTAAGAAGTTTTATCTTTATTATTAGTTTTTATTAATATTGAGGACCATTATGCAAATTACAAATATTTTTAAAGATGGATTTAAGGTTTTATTGTTGGAGCAATCTTCCCTTAAAACTTTATTTTAAAGTTTTGCTTCCCTTAAAATAAAGAGTTTTGTTGGTGATGCTCTAACCATCACGACTTGTGAAAACAAAAAGAGATAAAAACGTTTTTTATTTACTGTATATGTTAATCATGTTTATAATTACAGCAGAATAACTCGAATTATGGTCCCTAAACTTATAAGGTGAACTTTTCACAAATTGGACCACAATATATTAGTTTGTTACGTTATGGTCTTTGATGGCTTTTGTATGACTAATTTTTTTATTAACCAATTAAAGTTAGTTTACAAATGCATAATGTATTAATAACTATAATATATGCACACAAGGTACATATTGGACTTGGTATAATATATGCACACAAGGTACATATTGGACTAATTTCTTTGATAGGCGAAGTCGCTGCATTCCTTAACGTGTCAATTTACTCCAGCTACATGGGAAATATTGATTGCTATCCAAGCGCTTAAGGAGTTGTTCTTTATTGATGTCGGGATTGGGACAATATTGTATGCTTATGCACTCAAAAATTGTCCGATAGATGCGGACAGGTTTATGATGCAACCACGATTACGTCCGGCTTTAGTTCACGGTCTCTTAGCTCATGATCGTGATTGGAGGAAAAAGTTTATGTTCATGAAAGTTGGTACTAACCCGGGTTTCCTAACTTCTTTGGTGCGGCCAGGTAGTTATGGTTCCTTTCCTTATGTGCTTAATTACTTATATTTTCGCATTTGCTAACACCTTATATCATGTTGTAGCTGTAGCTATTGATCCTTGCGAGGAAGGGAAAGCCCAGACCAGAAAGGTACCGAGGAACTTTTCGAACATCGTTCCTTAGAATTCCTTGTCAGCAAATTCGCGTTGTCTTGCACCACCACCATTTGGGGTTAGACAACAAAAAATTTCTTGTCTATACTTAGTGCATGATATGCTTACTCCTCAAAGACGCATGTTCTTTGTTCTGTTTCACATTTTTCCCTTGTTTTTTTTTTTTGGTAATAGTGTCAAATAATTATAGCTATTGACCGCTTCTCGTGTTGGTATTGTCTCCTTTCCTTTTCAGGTTGTGACAGTATGAAGAACCAGCCTGGATTTGGAGCTAATGCTTTTGAATTATTTAGGAAAGCGAGTGAAGCGAAGCTGGCCGAAATCAATATCAACGACGACTCCAATGGCAAACGTAAGGCACCCGAAATTGATGTTACGCTCTCAATATCAAGAGGGCCAAAGGCCGCTAATAATAGCATCGCTGCAATGCATTCGTCCGCTCAGTGTTCAGTGATATCGGACCCTTCCGCATCTGCAGGGGTACCTAAGTATGAGGTATCTCCACAAGACTTAGAGTCTTTGAACGATGTTGGAATGGACTCTGTTCTAGAGAGACTTCAATCCAGACTCCGCAGGGTACTTCGTTTTTAGTATATGTTAGCGGTATATGATACATGTGTTTTTCTTTATGCATGTACATGTTCCGCTATGTTTTTCACCTTTGTTTGCGGTTCGTGCCTTTTGCATTGTAGGATGTTCTTACGTGCACCCATCTTCAAAATCAGTCAGTTTCTATCATAATGCAGCTGAAGTTGCTTGAAACAAGAGCTCGATGCCGAGAAAAAACAGGTGCAAGACGCAAATTCATCATTTTTTCCAAGGACGAATGCATTGCGAGCTTAGAGTGAAAGGTGCGTGACCTTGAAGTGGGTATGGACGGCTTGAAGGCCAAATCCACTACTTTGGAGAAAGAGAACTCTCTTTTTACAGTATCAACATAGCTACTTTCAAACGTCACTAGAGTCTTACTTTCGAATGATTTATGCCCACAATTTATCTAACCGCCAAAAAGTTATTTACTATATTACAATTTTTAGTGCAGAATTTGTGCAAAAATCTAGGAGGGTATCGATCTATTCATCACATTGGATGTGTTGGAAAATGACAATTTCTTGGAAACATTGAGGTGACATCCTTCCCGTGCCTTGCAAGTTCTCTTACATTGCGGACATCAACACTGGAAGCACTTTTCTGCGTTGGATGTAGCTGGAGAGCTTTTGAATATTCTGTTGTGTTGACCATTTCTCTGCCATGGATGCCTCTTGCATTGGATGTACCGAATGTGGAACCATTTCGCTGCCCTGGATGTACCGAACGAGCTCTTGTAGTGCTGACATAAACTCTTGACTCCTTTGTTTGAAGGTCTCTTGCATTGTATACATCACTTGTGGAATCTATTTTTTGCCTTGGATGTTGCTGAACAGGTTTTGCATTGTTGACATTTACATCCTTTCTCTGCGTGGGAACTACTCCGGAATCACGCGCATTTCGGTAACTTTGACGCGCAAAAGACACAGGTCTCCCGGAGTCACGCAGACCACTTAACAAGGCAGTTCGGTAACTTGGACTCGCAACAGACACAAGTCTCTGATCTTCTTTCATGATCGGCAAGTTCTTCTTAGACATCATCTGATGTTTTTCTTCTGCATCGTCAGCAGGCACATCAGAGTCTGGCAGAGAATTGACTTCACAGAGCTTATCTTCTCTTGAATCCATTGTTTCAGCTTACCTCGACTTTGCAGTGCTGCAAGTGCTTCCGATATTCGGATATTTGTCAAACACTTCTTCGTGGAGACAATCTGGATCTTGAAGCGTGTTCTGCCGCTCTACGAGAGTTATGCAGAGACTTTTACTGTGAGTGTAATAAATCTAGTGCCCACAATTTATCTAACCGCCAAAATTACTATATTACAATTTTTAGTGCAGAATTTATGCAAAAATCTATGAGGGTATCGATTTATTCATCACATTGGATGTGTTGGAAAATGATAATTTCTTAGAAACGTTGAGGTGAAAGCCAGAGAATTCAAGAAATCAATGGTTCAAGGACAATACCCACTTCAATATTATCTCCATAATTACAATCTTCAAGAATTGAAGCCATCAGAATTTGGGTTCATTTCCCACTTCATAAAAAAGTCACATATCTATTGTTCCCTCATGGTTTTAAATTTAATTATGGTGCATTTCATGTTTCATGTTCATTGCTACAAATGTAAATCAGATTCGAGTGTTTTGAAGAGTTTTATGGGTTTGTGATACCAATTGAAGATGCTAATTCACAAGCGTTGAAAAGCTTAAAAAACAGTTGATATGCGATCACTGTAATGAAAATGCTGCAAAGGAGAAGCGATTATGTTTTTTCAGAGAATATCTTAGGCAGTTTAAAGTTACGACTGA
The DNA here is from genome assembly GCA_002933935.1 of Eutrema yunnanense. Lineage (NCBI taxonomy): Eukaryota > Viridiplantae > Streptophyta > Magnoliopsida > Brassicales > Brassicaceae > Eutrema > Eutrema yunnanense. Next base: position 72,269 of record PKML01056050.1, on the reverse strand, counting down.
CTTTGAGGGAAGCAGTGTGGAGCACTGGTTCCTCTCCAAAAAAACATCGTCTACGTAGTAGTAACCAAAAATAGTTACTTTTACATGTTACTATTTTAAATAGATGTATTGTAATAAAATCGCAAACAGAACGGTGAATTGATGCCCACTCCAATAACTTTTGTTTTATTTTGGGATATTGAAAAAAAGATAGTATAAAATAACTTGTTAATTTAGTAGATGATTTGATAATGGATCCGGGTTTTGGATTGTGGATCATTGATGCATATAAATAAATAAAACAAAAACAAACAATGTGAAACCAAAAGCATAATTTTCTTGGGCGTTGAAAGAGTTTGTCAGTAGTCAGAAACTCAAAGGCAAAAGGAGGGAGTGGATTTGGTTAAGTCAACAAATTTGTTTTTTATGCGACTCTATCTGCTCGTGGAGTTGGTTTCTCTTGCATGTTATGCATTATTACAATTTAGCAAAAAAAAAAGTGTTAGGCATCAATACTAGGGGTGGGCACGGAGCAAATACCATGGTTTTTTTTGGTATTTGCGATCCGCTCCGCTCCGTCCGGATATTTACGTTTTCGATTCGCTTCGATCCGAAAATTTTCGGATATCCGTAAATGCGGATATCCGGAATTTCAATATATATCCGCGGATATCCGATCCGATCCGTTAAAAAAAAAAATTTAAAAACATTTTTTTTATTTTTTGATAAAGGGCCTTCATTAAATAAAATTTAAAAACATAAATTTCAGAAAATTAGATAAAAAGAAAAGTTGTATTAACGAAGGAAGAGAGTAGATCTCACGCGCTCCACATTTTTTCTCTCTCGAAGGCTTGCTCGTTTCCTCCGCTTGGGCTTATATGATAAGATAGAAGAAGAAGACGAGAGAGATGAGAGAGCTTGTGAATTGTTTGATTAATTATTTGATAAAGGAAAAGGTTTACAAACGTATTTCTTTACCCCAAAACGACATCACTTTAATAAAAGCATAACAACTTAATAAACATAATAGAGACCCTTCGCTTCTGCAGAGCCTTTGCACTCTTTTAATCATTTTTTAGCCACTACCGACATATATAAATATATAATTACGGAGCGGAGCGGATATCCGGCTTTTAAAAAAAAGATATTTGCGATTTGCTCCGTTTTTTACGGATACTACATTTTGCTATTTGCTTTGCTTCGAACATTTACGGATATCCAGATTTTTCGAATCGAATCAAGACGAATACCGGATCGAAGCAGATATAACGGATATTTTGCCCAGCCCTAATCAATACAATCTTCCAAATTTCTGTTATTTTGTAAAAGTAAAAAAAATAATATAAAGTTACCCTCAGTCATTAGATTCGTAACTCTAAAAAATGAGACATCGATGAGCCAAGTTGCATTTTTACGGTTTAGATTTTTGTTTAGCATATTAGACATGGAAAAATGTTAAATTGACCTCGTTCAATAAAATATTGGGTTTGGGCCACTTGAGATTTAAATAAAATTGCTAGCCATAATATGATGATAATATTAAGAAAGAAGACTAATAGGTTAACATACTTCAAACTTCAAAGTTCAAACTATATAATATAAGTAAAACTGGTCAAATCTCCTGAAATGAGGAGCAAGATTCAATGCAACCAATTATAAAAAAATTGAAGAACATAGCAAAAAAATCGAAATACATTGATAAGAATAAATAAAATTAAAAATATGTGTGTGAATAAAACGGACCCCACCCAAAAAAAAAAAAAAAAAAATTCAACCCATGCAAAAGGGTCCATCGATGAGAACAATAATGACGTGAATCACCTGTAATTTTGTATACCTCCAATCATTTGCAAACCCCATTAATATAAATTCAAAAAACTTATATTTTTATTTTATAAATTCGGTAATAGAAAGAAAAAACAAAAACCCTTAAAAGACGCTCTACACTTTTTGCATTTTTCAACGCAATTGTTCAAATTTGTACTCTGTTTTTTTATGTTCTTTTCTTTTCTTTCCTATTGATCTTTGATTTTAATTAGTCTTTTATTTTTATCACTGCTTTATTTTTTCTTACCCTCCCAAACCATTTTGAAAACCCCGAGAAAGAGAGAAAGACACCTCTTTTCTTCTCTGTTCACCGATGAGCTACAAATAAATTAAAAAAAAAAGAAGAAGTTGAAATTATCATTCTTGGGCTGCTTAAAGAAAAATCAAAATCAAACCCATTGCAGTTTCAAACTTCTCCTTCGTCGTTCAGCTCCTAATTTTGTCGATTTTGAATCTCGGTTTCTCCGTATATCTGAAAGAAGGGAAAAAACTTTAAACTATACCGTTCTGGGTTTTAGCTCTTTGTTTTTTTTCCTGGAAAGACTGGATCTTTAACAGCTGGTCGTATCTGCATGGTTCAATCTCAATCTGGGTCTTCTTCCTTTTTTTTATTTATATTTTCTCGTTTAATTTTTCTGTTTTTTTTTTTGTTTTTGTGTAATTTTTAAAAATGGCTACTTTTTGTCAGATTCCCATAGAAATCTAAAGGGGCGTGTTTTTTCCCCTTACAGTCTCTATTTGCTTCCGATGTGTTGTTCAATTCACTGTCTCGTTGCCGCTTCTTTAGATCTGTTTCCAGATTCTGCTTGATCCATCTCCTTATTCAAGCTTTGAACAGCGGTCAAAAGGTCAGATCACTGAAGATTTCATCTGTTTAAACTGTTTACGCTTCCATTTTAAGAGCTCTAAACCAGAGATTTCGGGAACATTCAGCTGATTTTTCCCTTTTTAAAACCCAATTTGATCCTAGCAGGTGCTTGTTTGCGTTTCAATGTTCAGAGATTGAACCTCAGCTGATGCTTGGACTCTGCAAAACGCGTCGGATCTTTCAAGGGTTTATAAGAATTTCCGGTATATCGCCCCTTGCTCTTCTGTTTGCTATGTGCTGTGGTGCTGGAAATTGCGGAAACTCTTTAGAGGTTTTTCATGGGATTGTGCCTCAAAGGTGTTTGTAGTATTGCCTGAGTGATGGGAAACGGAACATCCCGTGTTGTCGGTTGTTTCGTGCCGTCAAATGAGAAAAACGGCGTTGATTTGGAGTTTCTCGAACCCTTAGATGAAGGTTTAGGCCATTCCTTTTGCTACGTTAGGCCAAGCATCTTCGAGTCTCCTGATATTACTCCGTCTATCTCGGAGAGGTTCACGATTGATTCAAGCACCCTCGATTCCGAGACACGCAGTGGATCTTTTCGAAACGAGGCCGTTGATGACCTTTCTTTCTCGAATAGACACAACAGTAAAGGTTTGGCGGAAACTACGTTTAAGGCAATCTCAGGTGCTTCGGTTAGTGCCAATGTCTCCACGGCTAGGACTGGGAATCAAATGGCATTGTGTTCAAGTGAGGTGTTGGAGCCTGCTGCTTCATTTGAGAGCACATCCTCGTTTGCTTCAATTCCTTTGCAGCCGGTCCCTCGTGGTGGTTCGGGACCTTTAAACGGGTTCATGTCCGGGCCTTTAGAGAGAGGTTTTGCATCTGGTCCTTTGGATAGAAACAACGGTTTCATGTCAGGGCCTATAGAAAAAGGAGTAATGTCTGGACCTCTTGATGTATCTGATAAATCTAATTTCTCGGCGCCGCTTTCTTTTAGACGCAGAAAGCCTCGGTTTCAGCGGTTTATGAGAAGTGTAAGCGGACCAATGAGAAGTACATTAGCAAGGACATTTTCTAGACGGTCTGGAGGGTTAAGTTGGATGCATCGCTTCTTCTTAAATCCAGAGACTAGGGTTTCCTGGCCTGTTGGAAAGGAAGGTAAGTTACATGGGGAAGACCCGGAAAGTTGTCTAGAGAGCAACCGTAACTTGCAATGGGCTCATGGGAAAGCTGGAGAAGACAGGGTTCATGTTGTGCTTTCGGAGGAACAAGGATGGCTCTTCATAGGGATATATGATGGGTTTAGTGGACCGGATGCTCCAGATTTCGTAATGAGTCACCTATACAAAGCTATAGACAAGGAATTGGAAGGTCTTCTCTGGGATTATGACGAGTCATCTGTAGATAATCCATTGCAGCCAGACCAGGAACCTCAATCTACCGAAGAGAACTCGTTTGTTCCAGAAACTATCAGTGAGCATCATTCAAAGTCAGTACTAGCAGGAAGTGAAGAGGTTATGACTGATAATAACAGTAGCCTTGGAAATGCCGATACTCAGATTGCTGATGGTCCATCTGGAAATTTAGCAGGTCTTGGCAAGAAAAGCACGAGACTTTACGAGCTACTTCAATTAGAACAGTGGGATGAAGAAGAAATCGGACTTAAACATTCTCATGGAGGAAGTGTGGCTCTAAATGATATGACCAATCAGGTTGAAAATCCATCTACTTCAGGTGGAGGAGCTGGAAATGACCCGCGTACCACCAACCGTAGTGTTCTTGATGGGATTCCGAACTCGGGACAAAGCCATGGGTCTACAAAATCACAGATAAGCTCTAAGATAAGAAGAATGTATCAAAAACAGAAGTCTTTGCGGAAAAAGCTGTTTCCTTGGAGTTATGATTGGCACAGGGAAGAAGGGACTTGCGTTGAAGAGAAGATAGTGGAGTCATCGGGACCGATTAGGAGACGCTGGTCAGGAACTGTAGACCATGATGCTGTTCTAAGAGCAATGGCTAGAGCACTAGAAACTACTGAAGAGGCTTACATGGAAATGGTAGAAAAGTCTCTTGACATAAACCCGGAGCTTGCTCTAATGGGTTCATGTGTTCTCGTAATGCTAATGAAGGACCAAGATGTTTACGTGATGAATGTTGGGGATAGTCGGGCTATCTTAGCCCAAGAAAGGCTCCATGATCGTCATTCAAATCCCGGGTTTGGAAATGATGAGGGTATGGGGCATAAGAGTAGGTCACGAGAATCACTTGTGCGTATGGAACTGGATAGAATATCAGAGGAATCTCCAATACACAATCAAACCACTCAGATCAGTGTCTCAAACAAAAACAGAGATGTAACTTCTTACCGGTTAAAGATGAGAGCTGTTCAACTCTCAAGTGACCATAGCACAAGTGTGGAAGAGGTAAAAATGCATATGTATTGTTTTGAATCTTAGTTTTCGTAAAATTATAAGATTTGCCAAAAGCAAGTTTGTTTAAATGTTTCAGGAAGTTTCGCGTATTAGAACCGAACATCCGGAAGATGACCAGTCCATACTCAAAGACAGAGTGAAAGGGCAACTCAAAGTCACTCGAGCTTTTGGTGCTGGATTTCTCAAAAAGGTAGAGACAAATCCTCAAACTTTCATAGCCAAATAGTAGTTAATATTGACTCATTCATCTTCTGAATATTGATTTCATGTTGTTGCAGCCGAATTTCAATGAAGCGTTGCTTGAGATGTTTCGAGTAGACTACATTGGAAGAGATCCGTACATCACCTGCGAACCGTGTACTGTCCATCACAGGCTCACTTCAAGCGATCGTTTCCTGGTTTTATGCTCTGATGGATTGTACGAGTACTTCAGCAACGAAGAGGTTGTTGCTCACGTGACTTGGTTCATCGAAAACGTTCCTGAAGGCGATCCTGCTCAATACCTCATTGCAGAGCTTCTCTCTCGAGCAGCCACAAAGAACGGTACAGTTTTGATGATGGAATGATCGGTTTGGTAGAGGTTTTAGTAAAGCAGCATTTATGTGGTGTGTTTGCAGGGATGGAGTTTCATGATCTGTTGGATATACCTCAAGGAGATCGAAGGAAGTACCATGATGATGTCTCTGTGATGGTTGTGTCGCTTGAAGGAAGGATTTGGCGATCGTCTGGACAATATTATCCAGAGAGAAAACAAAAAGTCAATAGATGAATTAACCCCCCAAAAAATTAGCTTTATTGTTTTCAAACAATCTTACAATTTCCAGAAGTAAAAAAAAAAGGCCTAATTCTATTTGTCTTGCTTCAAAATTCAAAATCTGATTTCTTTTGGACAAAAATTTAGAGTGTCATCAAATTTTTTTTTTTTTACAAAACAATTCTATTATGGATCCATTTCACAACAATCCACGACGCTACAACTGGGTTAAAAAGGCTTCCACCGGGTTAAAAAGGCTTCCACCGTCAAATTAAATTAGAGCATCATTATCGGAGGTTTCTTATCCCAAAAATTGGATTTTTTAACCCAAAAAAAAAAAAAAAATTATTAACAGTGCAAGAACCGGTTCTTAAATAAGAATTTTAAGAACCGGTTCTTAAGGGGATTCTTACACTGTTCTTAGCCACATGTCAACCCCTAATTCGCCGGATTTTTTTTTTACCAGATTGTTTTTTCTAACTTTTTCTTAACTTTAAAAAAAAGTTAAGAATATTTTTTTTTCAATTTTTTCTTAACTTTAACTTTAAAATTTTAAACTTTTTTACATATTAATGAATTGGAATCGTTCGGTGGGTGAACATGAGGCGATCCATAGACAAGAAGTTTGAAATGTTAATAAATTCATAGACAAGAAGTTTGAAACTTTTACATACATATTAATAAATTCTATGTTTAAAATGTTATGTTTTTTATGTCAAGTATGTTTAATTAAAAAAATAATCTTTATTTAAAATAAAACAAAATTATTATTTTTTATTTATTTTAAAAAACCCCTAAAACAGCAAAAACCCTAAGTTTTTAACACAGTTTCTTAACATTATTATTTGGGTTTCTACCAATAAAGATGCTCTAGGGAGGAGATGATAATTGTTTGCACAAAGTAATCATCAACTTTGTGGGCCCATAAAACTATTGATTATAGGCTCGGACGCGTCTGACTCGTTTTGAGCCGTTAATTCACGATTTCGTCTTTTCAAATAAAAATCCCTTTTCCGGCTTCTCTTCTTTCTTCTTCAATGGTCACGCAGATGAGTCTGAATCTCTGGTTTCAGCTAAATCTTCAGATCCAGTTATGTTCTCCCTTCGAAGCCTCACTAGCTTCGTAGCTCTTCCGTCGCGGTCTAAGCCGTCGCCGTCTCTGCGTCGTCGGTCTGTAGCTTTTGCGCCTCTTGATGTAGTCTCCGGAGAGTCGGAACGAGCGATCGCTAGCTTGACTGAGCTTCAAAACGGCGGTGGCTGGAAGGCGAAAGAGGAGCTTCCCACGGCGGAAGGAGGAGACGATTCGGAGGGGATTTCCAGTGTACATGTTCCTCGTGAGAAATACATCAGCGTCTCGAAGTCTGATCTAGTTGACGGCATTGTAACGACGACGCTCCTTGATTCCCAAGACGGAGACGCTGATATCTTTATCCTCCTTGCCTCGTAAGCTTATTATAAATCCTAAGTTAACGCGAATTGCATCCTAGTTACTATTTTGAAACTCTCTCTTAATTAGGTGCTTGGACTCTATCCTTCACGCGGAGCACAAGAGGGTTTTAGAGCAAATGAGAGCCGATTTCGTCGCCACTCAATCTCTGGATGAGGTCAACATTGGTGGGGACGAAGAAAGTTCTACTTCAGGTAGAGAAATTGATTTGAAAGCCAAGAAATCTGAACCCACGAGTGTTGATGGATACGAGGGTTTATCATTCCCTTTGGCTGATGGTTTCGACATTTGGAACTTTTTTATTTCCTCCGCCAAACATGCAAAGAGACGTTCCGCTGAAAGGTATTTTTTTGGAAGGAAAACATGTTTCGAATAAATTGGGAGATTTGAGAATCACTGTGCCATGAAAGTCTGAATATAGCTTGGCCATATTTGAATGCAGTGTCACTGCTGCAACCCGGTTCCAGCGTTCCTTCATTCAGCTTCTCGACCATGCCGGTTTCGAAGAGCTTTCAGCTAGGGATTTGGCATTGACGTCGGCTCTGAACACGGATTACCTTCTTACTTTGCCTGTATACGTTGATTGGAAGAAGGCGTCAGAGTCCAATGCTATTGTTTTCAGGTAATATCTTTGAGGCGTTTGTACAATGTGCTCTCTAGTTCTGTATGTTGCACCTTTGGATACTTCTATTACCTCTTGGGTCAATCAATGTAGGAAGATTTAGTAACCTTTTAGACCTTCATTCTGTGGTGTTGCGATAGGTTTTGTGGTCCAAATAAATGCTGTGGGGCATCTTTCCCGGTTGCTTGTGTCATGTTTGGTTTGCAAACCCTGTGCTCTAATGGAAAAATCTGCTTAAGAATTGATCTTCTTTACAGGCGTGGATATGCAACTGAAAAGCAGAAGGGTTTGTTACTTGTGGAGAAGCTTGACTATATCCAGTCTATAGTTCTACGAGGAATCTTCTCTACTATTTCAAAACCCCTGAGAAAAGTTGGAAAATTGATTAACAAGGTCTGACGCCTACTAATGCTAGGGATGTTACTCGATCATAGGCAAACCTTTGAGATTGCTAAACTTGAATGACATTTTTTTCTCCAAATTTCATGAATAGGCATTAAACGAGGCTTCTCAAACCCAAGAAATTCAAGATATGTCAGAGAGAATGAAAGTTTGGCTCAAGGAGCTATCTCTTTTTAAGGAATCATATCTAGACCTAGTCCAAACTTCTGATAAATTCTTGGAAAGTGAGATCCGTTCAGATTCAGTCCTCCCCATGCGATTAGCAGCACAAAGAGCGGTCAGTCGGTATGGGGGGCTTCTCACACCTGTTGGTCCTCGCGAAAAGCTCTTCAGAAAGTTGCTCACATGGATTGGCTTCATTTCTCCTGGTTATGAAATACCATCTCAGCTAGCTAATGATAGTAGTGCATCTGAACCTTATTTAAGGTGTGTGGCTTCTTTTTCTCAGTCATCTTTGCCACTAAATCATGTTTTGGTGTCTGGTTGCTGATTGTGAAAACCTCTATGTCAATATCACTTCGTTGAACTATTATATTAAAATCAAACCCAAAATTCTTTGCGTCATGTTTTCTAAACCTTGGACCTAATTAGAAATCTCGTCTTCGCTCAGGCCGATTTTCTTATCAAGGATGACACTAGGTGATATATGGAAACCAGCTTCAAAGAAAGCTTGCGGAAATGATATCTGGAAAAGGATAAAAACTTCGATTTCCATTCTTTTATCACCGTCAACTCTGCAGGTATTGTTTTCCTGTGCAAATAATGTAATTTGTTTCAGTCTGTCTTTCTCATTTGAATGAATCATAAGCTGTGGCCACATGATCACATTTCTTAGTGTTTGCTTTTGCTCTGGTGGATAGGAGCCTGCATTTGAAGAGTTAATTTTGCTTTACACGAAGGATGCGAGTGAAAAGGGCGATAAGAATAAAGATGAAACCCGATCATCATTACAATTGGAGATATTTGAAAGAATTCCAATTCCAGATTTACCTGTAAGAATATTACATCTGCATCATGAGTGTCTCCTCGTGTTTCTTTTCTGCCAGTAAGCTTTTCCCTGAAGTTTTCACCACAATTTTTTCTATTTTATGCAGGTAATTTTCCCTCACAGGAAGCTTTACTTTCGCATCATAGATACAGTAAGCGTGGTTTCATTGTGCACTCAATTTTACTGCTCTTGTATCTGTTGAACCAATACTTTGAATCTTTGTTAGGTACGTCTGGATATCGCCAGTATTTTGGGACTTACGGCATACTTTGTAAACTACAAGTTTGAGAACATCTCATCATCCCCGTATGTCTTCTTATACACTCTTCTCTTATTTCATTTTGTCTTACAAGAACAGAGTTAAGACTTGTTCTTTGCTTCACATTGTTTGCAATACAGATCAGCACTATTTCTTGATGTGATCGCCGTCACTGCTCTGGTAATCTATGTAACACGTGTGGTTTTGGGTTACAAGCAGACATGGGATAGATATCAAGTGAGTTGAAACCCAAATTCATACTCCCTTCACTACAATGGGTTTTAGTGTTCTGATTTTGAAAATCTCCCTTGCATTTGATCTACTTCCTCAGTTGCTAGTAAACAAGACGCTTTATGAGAAAACCTTAGCCAGTGGCTTTGGCTCTGTCCACTTTCTTTTGGATGCCTCGGAGCAGCAACAGGCAAGATCTCCTTCATTTCTTCCTTATTCCTTTCGAAATATGCATGAGGGATAATGTTTGACAAATCTTCTACTTATTACTTATGGTCCAATTACTCACTATCTGCAGTACAAGGAGGCAATATTGACATATGCAATTATTCTTCAAGCAGGAAAGAATCAGGTTAGACATAACCAGTCACTCTTTTGTCTTAATGCCATGCCTCATTTTCGGATAGTTCAAGCTGTTCCGCAGATGCTCATGAATAAATGATTTCCCTGCAGAATATGTCTCACCAAGGAGTTCGAGATAGATGCGAGAGATTCCTGTATGAGAATTTCAAAATAAAGGTCTGTATAAAACTTCAACTCTCATAGCAACAATTACTACACCTTGTAGCTGGACTCACTAAACCACTTACAGGTTGAGATGCGAGTAGAGAAGGCTATAAGCACGTTGGTGAGACTTGGTCTAGTAACAGAGGCACTGATCGATGGTGACATTAAGCTACAGGCTGTTCCTTGTCCTCAGGCTTATGTTTCTCTTAAAGAACTGTGGAACAGTCTGCTTGGTTGAGGATACTCAGTGTTCGACATTTTTGCTTTGTTGTACAAGATCTCCAGTAAAACCCGAATAGATTGTACATAAACAGAATCTGCTAACAAAAACATAATGTTCATCTTCTCTCTGTGATATACAGTTCAAAAGCAGAGTTTTACAGATTTGTACGATTTTCACAGCTCGAGGCGTTGAGATCTTGTAAAGACAAATACTCCTCCTCCTCCAACAGATCGACCCAAGAGCATGTTATTATCGAGATAAGACAGGTAATACAATCCACCTACAGATCTCCTGCAATAGAGGAACATCTTTAGCATCCATAGAAATATCTTAAATAAGTTATGGAAATAAAAAGTGAAGTTATTATCTACCTTCCTGGGCTGGTTGCGGTTACTGGAATCTGAGCTTTGAAAGTACGTATAAACTGCAAAATCTGGAAAACGGGTAAAGGAGTTATTAGCGTGGTCATCCTCTTTGATAGGTCTTGGTTTCTAGGCATTGGTACTAGAGAGTTTTCTCTTACCTGAAGGCTTAAAAATGAGCGTGGAAGAATTGCGGGTGCGATAAGAGCTTGAAGCTGCTCATTGATGATAATGTTTCTAACACTTATCTGCAAAGATTCATGAAACTGAATTTAGACTGCTTCTGGCGATACTGAAAGCCTCGAAAGCAGACAATCAACTAACCTCTTCAAACTGAAGGTAGACGTTTCGACTAGAGACCTTATCGAATTTTGCAGTAACGACAAGTGTTGCACCTTCTTGCTCCTGCCATGGAATCATTTTACAGTAACAGTCAGGGAACATGAAATTGAAAGAGTTACAAGTAGAGAAGAAGCAGAAACCTCTAACAAGCTTGGAACACTCCACTGAACAACATTCCGGATGATCCCACCGTCTGATCGATCTCTGCACTCAAACTTCTGAAAGATCTGCCCCACCTGATCAAAAAAAACCACAAAGGATTAAAAAACCGTAAACCGAGACAAATGTCTCTCCGTTTTGTCTGATCATCATCATCATCACCACCTGAAAGAAGGGAAATCTTGAAGCAGCTTCGAACAGAACAACAACATCAGGTGCAGATGTATATTGTAGCCTCCATGTCCCATCTAACTTCACTAGATCAATGGCTTCACCGCCATTAAACCCTTCCACAGTCACCTGAAAAGTTTCTACCAAATCCAAACTCATAAAGAAAGAAAGAAAAAAACGACATCTTCACTCAATATCATACAGCAACACAATTACTGTACCAGAGCCTCTTCGATGACAGATCGTTGATCAGAAGTGGCAGTGAGTCCTCGTTGAGTTTCTTGAACAGCTCTCAGTAGATCGTGTTTCTTGTGTTCTAAGTCAAGTTCGCTGTCAACGACCTGAGTGATCACCGAAACATACTCAAATCATTTGTTTCAGACGAGCAAAAGAAAGAAGAGCAGAAATGTGCAGAGACCAAACCCCCCTAGCCGTCGTATCTCCAGAAGCTACAGCTACTCGACACGAGGATCTCTTTCTATGATCGGTAAATATGCTTAGGCCAAAAGGTTTGATTCTACAGACGCGAGGCATTGAAGTCGCTGGGCAAGAGAGAGTCGCAGACGCAATTCGATCCATTTTCTTCACGAAAAAAGAGGCGTCAAGCAAAAACAATCACCACCCAAAACGTGCGATGGATAAGCTTATCGAAGATAAAAAGAAAAAAAAATGAAGCTTTTATAGAGTTGTCCCACAAAAATCAGATTTTTTTGTTCTTCTCAAAATTTCATTTAAAAAATATATATATTGTTAAAAGATAATTATCAAATAAATATTTTATTATTACTGCTTCTTACCGACATTACGAAGTCGAGTCGGTAACTAATATTAAAAGCATTTCTCTGTAGTATAAATATGTGCCCTCAGTAAATGTAAGTTACTTACTTGAGATACTTTAGAAAATTCTCTCTCTTCACTTACATCTCTCGTCTCTCTTTAGCTCCTTCTTACTTCTCTCATATCTAGCAAACATATAATAATATAATATATATAAACACATATATAAACACTAGTTTCATAACACGTTATCAGCACGATCGTCTCACGATCCGTTCATATACCGAAAGACACGATCGTCTTCCGATATGTTCATATACCGAAAAAGGTTAGGTTTAATTTATGTTCAAGCTATTTACGTTTATATATTGTTTCGGGATGATAGGTGCTGCCTTCCCTGAACCGATCGTTATGATAGGCTCTGCCTTCACGATCATGATCATATGGTAGACTTTGTCTCCTCAGATCATATGGTAGGCTCTGCCTCCATAAAATGAATGTCCTGAAGACATTCTCAATTTCGTCCAGAAGACGAAAATTTTACAGTTATTATTATAGGAGCGCGCCTCGGCCGCCCCATTATTAATTTATTATTTCGCAATTATTATTTATCGCATTTTATTTATTGTCAATATTATATTGGACGGCNCGATCGTCTCACGATCCGTTCATATACCGAAAGACACGATCGTCTTCCGATATGTTCATATACCGAAAAAGGTTAGGTTTAATTTATGTTCAAGCTATTTACGTTTATATATTGTTTCGGGATGATAGGTGCTGCCTTCCCTGAACCGATCGTTATGATAAGCTCTGCCTTCACGATCATGATCATATGGTAGACTTTGTCTCCTCAGATCATATGGTAGGCTCTGCCTCCATAAAATGAATGTCCTGAAGACATTCTCAATTTCGTCCAGAAGACGAAAATTTTACAGTTATTATTATAGGAGCGCGCCTCGGCCGCCCCATTATTAATTTATTATTTCGCAATTATTATTTATCGCATTTTATTTATTGTCAATATTATATTGGACGGCTAAGCCGCCACATATTTTATATGCTGTTAATATTTTATATTTCTATGCGGTTATATTTCTTTTAATTGCGCTATTTAAATTTATGATTACTAAATATTAATTTATAATTACAGTAATTATGTCAAACTTGGCAAAGCTCGAGATTAATGCCCTTGATATTTCTGGAAATAATTATATGACATGGGCAATAGCAGTAAAAATGCATTTGAGAGGAAAAAACCTCCTTGATACCATCGATGCGTTAAAAACGACATCAGATGAGAAAAAGGCACAATCTATGATATTTTTGTGCCATCACATCCATGATGGTCTAAAAGACCAATACATCACAAAAGAAGATCCTGCGGATCTATGGAAATCGCTCAAAGATAGGTTTGATCACCAAAAATATGTGATCTTACCAAAAGCCAAACATGAGTGGCTTAATCTTCGATTTCAGGATTACAAAAGTGTGAGAGAATATAATTCCGCTTTGTTCGGAATTACTTCCAGGATGGTGTTATGTGGAGAAAAAGTTAACGATTATGATATAATCGAAAAAACACTCCATACATTTCATCCTGGAAATGTAATCATGCAACAACAATACCGAGCAAAAGAGTATACTCTTTATTCAGAGTTAATGCAAACTATTCTTGTTGCTGAACAAAATAATGAGCTTGTGACGTTGAACCATCAGACTCGTCCAACTAGATCTGCTCCATTCCCAGAAGCGAATGTTGTAGCATCTAGTTACAATAATTGGCAACGTCATGGACCCGGTAGAGGTCGTGGTCATGGCTGTGGTCGAGGACGTGGTCGTGGACGTGGTCGAAGCCAAGGAAGAGGATTTTATTTTAATAATTTCAACACCGGGAGAATTGACAAAAATTCTCAAGAAAATAAAGTTGGTAAAACTGTAGACAAGCATTATGAAACAGCTTGCTACAGATGTGGCATTAAAGGACATTGGTCCAATACATGTCGTACACCAAGGCATTTGGCCGATCTATATCAAAAGTCCCAAAAGGGAAAAGAAAAGAATGGTGAAACCAACTTCATCTCTGATGAATCCGGACCCTCTTTCGATGGCATTGATAATGATGCACATCTCGATCTATCTGATTTCCTCGTTGATCCTGAGGATATCAATGTCCAACAAGTTGACTGAAATAAGTTTTTTTTTATATATATTTGTGTTATATGTAATTTTGTTTTAATAGTATGTTGTAAAATAAGTTATTAATGCATAATTTAAATCTAGAATATGTCAAGATCTGAGATCCGGGATGGAGATTTATGTCTGGCAGACAGTGCTACAACGCACACAATACTTAAAGATAAAAAGTATTTCTCCTCTCTAAATTTAAAAAATTCCGCTGGAAGCGTGAATACTATATATGGGAATGCAAAGATTATTATGGGCACTGGAAGAGCTTGTTTTTCAATGCCAAGGGGAACAAAGTTTGAAGTGCAAGATGCACTATATTCCCCTGAATCTCTTAGAAACTTGACAAGTTTCAGAGATATCCGCAGAAATGGATATCATATAGAGACTATGAATAAGAATGGCATTGAATATCTTTGCATCACATCACTAATTCCGGAAAGGAAAGTTATATTAGAGGAGCTACCAGCATTACCCTCCGGATTATATTCCACAAAGATTCATATAGTTGAATCATATGTTACAGTAAACCCAGAGTTTACTAGTACATTTAAAGTGTGGCATGAAAGACTTGGCCACCCTGGTTCAGTCATGATGCGAAAAAATATAGAAAATTCTAATGGCCACCCGTTGAAAAACCAGAATATTTTTCAATCGGGAGAATTTTCATGTAATGCTTGTTCTCAAGGAAAACTCATAATTCGGCCATCACCAGCCAAAATTGGGAATGAATCTCCAGTATTCTTAGAAAGAATACATGGTGATATATGTGGGCCTATCCACCCACCATGCGGGCCATTTCGATATTTTATGGTATTGATTGACGCATCCAGTAGATGGTCAAATGTGTGTCTATTGACAACACGAAATACGGCTTTCGCAAAATTTATTGCCCAAATAATCAGGTTGAAAGCGCAATTCCCTGAATATGCCATAAAGAAAGTTAGGCTTGATAACGCTGGTGAATTCACTTCACAAGCTTTTAATAGCTATTGTATGTCAATGGAAATCGATGTTGAGCATCCGGTCCCCTATGTACATACACAAAATGGCATGACTGAATCTTTGATTAAGCGTCTGCAACTCATTGCTAGACCATTGATATTGAGAACAAAGCTCCCAATTTCTATATGGGGTCATGCTATCTTGCATGCTGCGTCTTTGGTCCAGATAAGACCAAGCGCATATAATAAACATTCCCCTTTAAAAGATAATTATCAAATAAATATTTTATTATTACTGCTTCTTACCGACATTACGAAGTCGAGTCGGTAACTAATATTAAAAGCATTTCTCTGTAGTATAAATATGTGCCCTCAGTAAATGTAAGTTACTTACTTGAAATACTTTAGAAAATTCTCTCTCTTCACTTACATCTCTAGTCTCTCTCTAGCTCCTTCTTACTTCTCTCATATCTAGCAAACATATAATAATATAATATATATAAACACATATATAAACACTAGTTTCATAACATATATATATTTCTCAGAATAGTAATGTCTTCGTGAAAATAAAAATAAAGAAAAGCGAAAAAAAAATGGAAATTTCAGGCGATACCTTCAAAGCTCAAAAGCTATTTACTATTAAGACGACGGTCAGACAAAAAGAAGCGAAGAGTGTTTTTGTTGTAAACGAGGGAACAGTCAATTATAAATTCTCTTTTTTTTTTCTATATCAAAGATATTTCCTCATTTGCGTGGCCTTATATTGACCTGACACTGAATCGGCTCTCGAGCTAAACTGAGCCGGATAGCTTCTGGTCTTTGATCAATGAAAAATGACCAGAAATAAGAATCAAAATCGGTTAAATCTCTGAAAGTATCAAATCTCACGAAAGTAGTACATAATGATGCTTAAAAGACTAATAAACCCATCAAAATGGCGCTGTACAACAAAAGCAAGGCCACATATGTGTGCATCTCTTCTCATCATCAGCAAAACATTTTGTAAATTATGTTTCTTCTAACGAACAAAAAACTTGTAACCGTTTTATTCTTTCTTCAGTAGAGCCCATTTAGCCATTGTTGTCTGCTTGGTGATCAGCATCATGTGCAATCTCATCATCTTCATCTCTGTATTGAACCCATGGAAGAATTGACTCAAACAACACAGCCAATGCATTCCGATTTGCCACACCACGTGGCGGTGGTGCTTGGTGGTGGTGACCACCGCCTCCTGCAGCCACTTGATGCTCTCCACCCATTCTCGGATCAGCCACAAAATTCTGCAAATTGTCTGGTGGGAGAGTCGGCATCGAATCAGAGAAGTCATGTGTTGATAAATGAGAGTACCTGGAATGGAATAGAACCATATGTGATCAGCTTTAGCCTAAAGGAAATTGAGAAGTGAGATTTGAATAATACCACTTACTCGTTATTCTTAGCAGGGAAAGCTTCTTCCCTTGCACGAAAGAAGTCCTCTGCTTCGGTTTTGTTTTCTTCCAGTGACTCAATGACTAAATCAGCAGCACTCCGAAGCAGTTTCTGGACATCTGGAAGCCTCCATATAAGGTAATTTCTCTCCACATATATGTTGATAAGGTGATCCAAGGACGGGTTCTTTGATTGATCTGATCGGAAGTAAGAATGCTTGAGTATCTTTGTCCATGCCTGATCTTTTAAAGGTACCTTGTCCACTAGTTTCTTCAGTACTGTCGGATGAAGCTTCAAAGCTTGCATCATGAGATCTAAAGAGCTCGACTTTGAAGTATCCATATGACTAGCTTCAGAGGAAGAGGAAGGCTCCATTTTCTCGAGGTAAACCCGGGCTATAGCAAGCGAATACGAGAAATTCGGGAAGAGCCATAAAGAGTTATCGCTTTGGTAATCCTCTGAGAACAGCTCCAACCACGCATACTCCTCTGCTCTCAAAGCGAAATAGTCCACACAAAACAATGCACCTACTGGATTGTCTGTGTCCAGCGAAAGCAAGAGTTTGCAGACCTCCAATGCTGATCTATGGCAGCCACGCCTATCCATGTTCCTCATGTGAGCGAAAAGTGTCGTGAAAAACGGCTTGTTTGTCTCATGAGTAAACTTCAACCGGCAGTTACCCTGGAAGGGAGTGAACATTGGATGCCACGCGCGCTCCAAACCGTACAAGCATTTTCCGATGGCATCAGCAGCCATTTGATGCTCACCCACAAACTTAAAGTAGTCCGCCATAGTAATAAGTGAATCGATATGGTAAGGATGGTTTATAAGGACGCTTGCTACACCATTTAGATCATGAATGGCTTGTGCGGCCCGAAATGCTCTCTGAGCCTGCTCATATGAGGATGAATGGGTATATCTGTGCATAAAAAGAAAGTATTTCATCAGACTTACAATCTCTATAGCCACACACCAAAAATCTGTGAAAAACAATGTTACCTGAAGTAGTTGTAACCATCTTTAGTCTCTAGAAACTCCATTGAGAAAGAGCGATCCCAGCGAGACCAATCCTCCATAGGAGAAATCAAAACCGTCTTTGTGATGTGATGGATTCCACGTCTTCCCACTCGTCCCTGTCTAGAGCTACCACCAGCTTGACTGCTACTCTCAAGTGATCTAACGACCTTTGAACCATACATTCTCCTCAACTCGTTTTCAAGATTTAGATACTTGGGATCTATTTCCAACACAGATGAACGTGAAGAAGAAGCCTTTTTCGCAGAATCAGAACGTGCTTTTGTTTCATGAAACATTTCTTGCTTAGAGTTAGCATCGAGAGAAAGTGCTTGTAAAGTTTCATCAAAAGTGATCTCAGGCTTTGGCACATTAGAACGAGTCTCTTTGCTTTTCTTCTTTTTCTTTTTCTTGGGCTTATTCGGTTTCACATTATCAGCATCTTCATTCTTCTTCTCAACTATAGCCTCATCCTCTATTTCTACCTCCTGCAATCAAACTCAAGTGTTACAAAAATCATAACTTTATATCAACACATATAATGATATATAAAACTCCTGATACTAGAATCGACCAAACAACCTAATCGTCAAACTTTGGGGGTAAAATCCAAAAAAGACTGACCTTTTCGGAGTCAGGATCTTCATCACCTTCGTTCAAGAGATCAAAAGGATTAATCGAAGAACGGCCTCTCGAGCCATCAAGATTCTCGTCGTCTTCTTCTTCTTCCTCTTCATCGTGATGATTCCTGTGTTTCGATTCTTCATGTTCCTTGAGAACCTTCTTCAGCAACCTCCCAGACATATTCACTCCTGCTTCGTCTTCTCGAAATCCGAAAAGGTCGATTTGAGACACCGATGAGATGATATCTCGACCGACCCGACGATCTGCAGACTCTCTTGAGTTAATGAATCTGCATTTTTGGTTTCCGATCCTCCAAGTTTGGTTCAGTTCTATACCGGTCATATCAAATTCGATAAATCGGTTATATCAAATTAGCAATCCGGTCAAATCGGGGATTCCGTTTTCCATCAACCGACGTCGTTTTCCTTATTTGTTGACAGTTGGATGCATAATCAAAGTTCAAATTTGGACCGCATAGAAAGTTGTTTTTTAATTTGGAGAATCCAATGCTTTCGGCTAAGCTAATAATTAGAGTCACCGCTAATTATCTTCACTTTTACTTAAAAAATAATATATATAATTTCGAATTCACGATGATACTGATTCCCTTTATTTTTGTTTAACCATTTACATTACAATTTTGGACTTTATATCGATTAGTGTATACTTTACACTATTACTTTCATTTTGTTACACCAAATCATTGTCCAAATTGATTTGTTAAATCACTGACTTTTTCGGCTCTTTTTCAACAGTTGATTATACTTTAATTTTCACCAAAAGTATAATAATTAAACAGAAGGACTCTAATCATAGCCATGATCAAAGTGGGCCCAAAAGCCCAAAGAGATTCCTCAGTTTTATATATAAATTGCACTCTCCTTCCTTCCTTGTCTTATCAACGACGAGAAAATGAATCGGAACTTACGAAACGCCATTATCGCATTCCTTGCTCCACTTCCTTCTATCGTCTTCTACCTTTCATTTCTCCGTAATTACTCCAACTCCGAGCTCTCCTTTATTCATTCGTGGTGTTTGAATCACCCGCTTCTACTGCCAAACCTTCTCTTCTTCTTCAACGTCAATTTGCTCTTCTGGGTCATCGGCTTACTCCAATCTAGCCACTGGGTACGCCTCCAAACATCCCACCCAAATTTATCAAAATTTGATCTCTTTCTGAAATGTCAGATTTTTACAGATGATCGATGTGTATTGGACTGTGATACCCGTAATGCTGGCTCATTACTTCGCTTCGCATCCATTGGGTCAGTACAATAAGTGGAGATCCATGATTGTCATCATCCAGACATGGATTTGGAGTATCAGGTTGACTCATAACTATTTCAGGCGGGAAAATTGGGAATGGGGTGCTAGAGAAGACTGGAGGTTCAACGACTTAAGGAAGCAGTACGGGAAACACTGGTGGTGGCTCTCTTTCTTCTCCGTCTACGTTTCGCAGCAGGTAATTTTTATCCACCAACTGTTCGATGAATTGCCTCAACGAGCTTTGCTTTGCTTCTCTTCGGTTTTGCTGTGACTTTCCTTCTTTATATTATGATGATGATGATGATGATTTGGAGAAAAGTAGATTCTTGAAGTTTGCATTCTCCATCTCTACGTTATGATGATTTTGGCTGCCTAGCTTATGCTTTCATTTCGTTTTATTTGTCTCTTTTCAAAAGATCTTCCTCATTGGGATATGTCTACCTTTATATATCGTCCACTCCATTGATGCGCCACTAAACATCTGGGACTTCATTTCCTCGGCTATCTGTTTGACGGGCATTGCCATGGCCTACTACGCAGACACACAGCTTCACCAGTTTGTTACCGCAAACCAAATACTCAAGGAGCAAGGAAAGCCCAAAATCCCCAATCTCCACACGGGTTTGTGGCATTACTCAAGACATCCTAATTACTTGGGAGAACAATTGTGGTGGTGGGGATTGGTCATATTTGCTTGGAACCTTGGTCAAGGATGGACTTTGATTGGTGCATTGGTCAATACTCTATGTTTAGTCTATGTAACAATCCTTGTTGAGCGTCGGATGCTGAAACAAGAATACAGAGCTGAAGCTTATAGAGCGTATCAGAAGACAACCTCGGTCTGGATTCCATGGTTCAAGTCTCATGCTGCTACCGCTAAAGACAAGAACACTTGAAGAAGCTTTGTGATTAGTTTGCTGTTTGTTTCAATAGGGTCTCTAGAGATCCTTTAATTGTGTATTATTGGCATTGTTTTGGTGTTTTTTTTTTAATTTTTCCTCTCTTCCTGTCATTCTTATTTATATCCTTGAGATGTTTCGTTTGGTCTGTGTAAATTAAATTCGCATTAAAATGAGTTTTTTCTTCTCTCTGTTTGGGCGCTTCATGTCTAATTAGTGTATTATTTTATTGGTGTTTATCTATTCAGCCGGAAAATGAAAAACTGTAACTGAAAAAAAATATATATATATATATTTACGAATCTGTTTGTTTCGAAGAATCGATCATATTCTAGTTGTTTGATAGAGTTTCATCAAAAACAAAATAAAAAAGCATATGCCAAATCAGTTGGATACATTAGAATATACCATTAGAATATAATACAGTCGATGTTATCAAATCTTGATAGAAAATCAAATCAATGCTCTATAAAAACAGACTCGAATCCGAATGAAAGAAAGGATTATTATTATTCACTTTCTCACTTTCAGTTTCACTTATAACATAAAAACAGAATGGAGAAAACACTAATCTTATTCTCTGTTTTATGTGTTTCCTTGATCTGCGTAATTAGTCTCTCTTTTTCTCCGGTTTCCGCCTACGGTAGAAGGCAACTCCGGTTTAATTCTGATGGTCGGTTTAAGATATTGCAAGTTTCAGATATGCACTACGGTCTTGGCAAAGAGTCGCAATGCTCAGACGTATTACCAGCAGAAAGGCCCTACTGCTCCGATCTCAACACCACCGCCTTCTTACAACGGACTATCGCCTCCGAGAAACCCGATCTCATCGTCTTCTCCGGTACAAACAACTTTATTAGGGCTTTATTTTTGTTTAACAAAGACTCAACGAGTGTCTTTTTATAGTAGATACTTCCAGTGTATTATTTGATGTACACAAATGAAAACTTTAACAAGACGATGATAATTTGTAACACAGGAGACAACGTATATGGACTGTGCGAGTCAAATGACGCGGCAAAAACGATGAATATGGCATTTGCTCCGGCGATCGAATCGGGGATTCCATGGGTGGCCATTTTGGGGAATCACGACCAAGAATCCGACATGACACGAGAAACATTGATGAAATACATCGTGAAAATGCCAAACTCATTGTCTCAAGTAAACCCTCCCGATGCTTGGCTATACAAAATAGACGGTTTCGGGAATTACAATCTACAAATCGAGGGTCCTTTTGGGTCGCCTCTCTTCTTCAAATCCCTTCTCAATCTCTATCTACTCGACGGTGGAGATTACGTCAAACTCGATGGGTTTGCTTTCAAATATGATTGGGTCAAAACCTCTCAACATAACTGGTATGAAGACACTTCTAAATGGCTCGAGGTAAGCACAAAATATTTACTTCAAATTGTTTTTATTTACTGAGAAATGATTTGAGATTTGTAGTCCTCTTACTCTAATGTGATAAGTTAACAGGAAATAGCATTTTCTAATTAAATGTTAGTCTAATTGTATTAGTGTTTTAACTAAATAGATACTAAAAATGTTATTTAATTTTTAGTACAAAAATTGTTTAAAAAATCGTTACGGTTGTTGTGGTAAATATTTATTTTATTTTTTGCTAAATAATGGATAAATATGGTGTTCCAAAGTTGTTAATTTATTTTGTTTGTAGTTTTATTCATTTTTATATCAAAAATATTATCCCGAATTATCTTTCATTCTTGTGAAATCTTTTGTATTAACCGTTTATATTACTATATATAAAAACACATCATTCAGGTTAGAAAATACCATTAAAAAATTACTAGATTTGATATTAAAAGAAAGAAATTTGTTATGGTAATTGTGATGATTTTGTTTTTAAGAAAAGAATGCTATTTTTTTTTTAAAAAAGTTATATTTATAATTCAATTTTTAACAGATGGAATACAAGAGGTGGCCATTTCCACAGAATAGTACGGCACCGGGATTGGTTTACCTACACATCCCGATGCCGGAATTTGAAAAGTTCAGCAAACCGACGGAGATGACTGGAGTGAGACAAGAAAGTACATGTTCTCCACCTGTGAACTCTGGTTTCTTCACCAAACTTGTCGAAAGAGGTGAGGTCAAAGGTGTTTTCAGCGGTCACGACCACATCAACGACTTCTGTGCCCAACTCAATGGAATCAACCTTTGTTACGCAGGCGGTGCCGGGTACCACAATATCACGACATATTATAACTTGTGTCACAAGCTTTCT
Source organism: Eutrema yunnanense (assembly GCA_002933935.1). Lineage (NCBI taxonomy): Eukaryota > Viridiplantae > Streptophyta > Magnoliopsida > Brassicales > Brassicaceae > Eutrema > Eutrema yunnanense. The sequence continues at coordinate 49,363 of PKML01056050.1, read as the reverse complement.
TACTCGTTTGTAAACCCTAATTTATTAATTATTTGTAACACACGTTAGGTATCATGGGTATGGAAAGGCTGGGTGGGCAAGGAGAGTAAGAGTGGTCGAAGCTCAGCTTGAGAAGACTAAGTATGGACGTTGGGGAGCCGTTGATACCATTAAAACGTGGAAACGGCTCGATGATAAGAATCATTCTTCGATTGATACTCAACTTCTTTGGTCCAAGAACACATGTAAGTTATATCTATTTTCAACCAGTCAAAATTCGACTATATATATATTGTTTAGAGTTGATGATCTCTGATCTTAATTTTTGTGTTTTTGTTATATTGCAGCTGCTGAGTCAAATTATAGGTTTACTTGCAATCTTATAAAACAGCATTAAGCGGAGTTCTTGTAGGATTATATATAGCTAGGTTGTTTTTGTTTTATCATTATGATTTTATTTGTTTCTGATTTACTATTTATTATTTTATTTAGAATAAGACAGAAGACAATTCAGGTTGTAATTTTCTTCTCTGCTACATTCGATTTATTTTTCTCAATCGTCTATCATTTGATTTTGATCTATGAGTCAATATGTAGGTACGCTTCTGTAAATTTAATAATTTCAAGAAAAGTATATAAATAGTTTATAATGTAGGGACTGAGTGAGAAATACCGGAAAGGTTCAAAATCGAACTCACTTTACTTTGACTCGTTGAAACGCCGAGATGTTTGAATGTTTCAATCAAAAACTGCACGTTGTTTTGTGAGTTTTACGGCCAACAAAGTCGAGAAAATCCCCAATTCTCCTCCGACTAGGGTTTTGAGTTTTCACATAATCTCAATATAACTATTTTCTCTGGTTTAGTTGCAGCTAGTCTTCTTCATTCACATCGGCCACTCTAGATTTGATGCTATCTTCGCCAATCTCTCACGATTTATATAATCTCCACCACATCAAATTGAAATAAACCCAGGAATTATAAAATTTATTACTAATAAAAGTACAATTATTAAATGTATATTGAATTTTTCATCTGACTAGACTAATCTAAATTTGTGGTCATTTTGCAGACTATGCCCAAATGAACAAAGAATAATTGTATATTTATTGAAATCACACAGTTCATGCGAAAACGTAAAACGCTAGATAATTGTATAATGTATACATGATTTACAACTCGCTAAAATGAAACTTAACACATGGACGTATTTTCAGTGATTTTTCTTAAAGTAAACTATACTATAAAGATTGGCAATCTTTCCGGCCAAAACCAAAAAAATTGGCAATCTCTTATATATACATTTAAAATTGAAAATCATTAAAACGACTTATTAAAACATGTGTTTGATGATAATATAATGTATTGATATCACGACTTAGACACATACATATGCATCTTTTAAACATCACCAAAATTCCTTTCCAAGCCTTTAAGGTGAGTTAAGTTAGCTACATTCTATATAAACCCTAAATCTAACGTTTGAGATTAGACTAATGAATGTATGGATTAACAAAACCATTATGATATGTATATATGATGGTATACACATGTGATAAATCTTACTAGATGCTCGTATAGACGTATATATGATATATATAGATATCATCACGTCTTACGTATGTGTATAAACATAACATATATTTACATTAATTGTGTCTCTGAAATGATATATAGACATAGACATTGCAGAGTTCAGACCAGGAGACGAAAAGAGAAACCCAAAATAAAATACATAACTGACAAAACAATACTACTGTTTTGTTAATTTAATTTTATTAATTTCATAGCTTTTGTAATAATTAATTACTGTATCAGAAAATATATGTGAAAACAGATCATACCTTTTTTCAATCGCCCCAAGATGAAAAAGAAGGAAAAAAACTCGTCTCTTTTTTTGCTAATATAGACATCACACAATTATATTTATATATATATATATATATATATATAAAAAAAAGTTTTTTTAAAAATTATTGTTTTGTCACTGCCCATCTCCTGCAAGTCTACCTGCCTAACTAATATCCAGCAATAGCTTCAGAGAAAAGCAGCAGCAGCAGCCATATTTAGTAACCAAACATAGAAACCCATAAGCAAATTAATTGCAGTGACAATAATTAATGATGCAGTAAATCTATATAGAGACTATTCACTTTTCTAAGACAGCCCATCAAACTCTGAAACTTTCTGACCCCAGAGACATACAAGAGAGATATGGGTTTACACTGATCCCAATCCTAGTTCATGTGTCTCTTCTTATAAATCTCACTTATTTGTACCCAATTTTTTCTTCTACATACAGCCTTACAATCTTATTACATAACCTATGATATGTTTTGCCAAATGTATTTCAATCAATTGATAGATTATTGAGACAAAGGTAAAAACTAAAAGACTTACAAATGCTAGAAGTACACAATCAACATTTTCAAAGAACATTTAACAAAAGACTATTTCGAATCCATAAAATTTCTCTACTATGGACTATATATGCATATTACTAGAACATATATCATTTTTCCATCAATTTAATTATAATGCAATCAATCCATTAAGTTGTCACATATATATATAGAATTATGTGTGTTTCTTTTGATACCAACTAATCTCATCATCATTATTGATCTAAATCAAAAGACAATGAAGACTTTCCTTTCTTAGAGAAGTGATCATCTTCACTGCTGCTTCCAAGTCTCAGCTGAAACAAAGAGGAAGACGAAGAAGCACCACCGCCACCGCCACGTGGTAAACTCCCACCGGAAGATGAAGACTCTTCCTCCGTACTGTTGGTTACTCCGCTCTCGCCACATTCCATATCGACTCCAAAAAGCCTCAGCCTCTTCCCGGCCGCTCCAACAACCGCCTGAGTAACTCGAGCTCCTCCATGCATCATCACCGGCACAGATTCGATCACCAACGGATCGGTCACCGCCCTCTGATCTACTGACTTAACGAAGTACCCATATCCAAATTCTCTCGGAATTTGAGGATAATTATTGTAACCACTGTGCAGATGACGTGGCTGCTGATGATTATAGAGATTGTAACTTGTCGAAGTAGTTGTTGTCGGAAAACTGTAAAACCTAGGGAACATAGCTCCGGCAGCAAAGTGAGCAATCGATGTCGGATGGTCAGGGACTTTAGGTCTTCTCCTCCAATCGATAAACAAACGACTGTCTCTCCCAGAATCTCCGATACATCTCTGGAAAGAGACAATGTCTCCGGCATCGAGCTTTTTGTCTTTAACGAAACGGCTCCAACCTTTAGTCATGACATAGCTTTGGCTACTGTTCCAGTAAGAGTAACGGAACCTCCATGATTTTCCTGTGAGATCTTCGAAGTTTAAAAGCAGACCTTTCTCGTTTGAGGATGAATCTAAAGGGAAGTATCTCTCTGCGTGTTGCTTTGGGATCACGAGTCGGTTTAGTTTCCCGACGTCGCTTGGAGTCACCACTTTGTCGAACATGTGCTCTCTCTCCACTTCTTCCATGGGCTTCTTCGCTTCTGCTTCTTCGTCTTCTTCTCCTATTTCTCTTGTAAGAGATAAATCCGTCATCATCTCTAGCTACAAGTCTAGATCTCTTAATGCTGTTGGCCAAGATTGAGTTTTTGAATGGAATTCGATGATTTCACAGCAATCTGATGAGAATTCCGATGAAATGACTTTGGAATCCGAGAAAAAGAGGAGAGAAACAAGAAACCCTAATTTTGGAAGGAGAGGAGGAGAATTGAAAGAGAATTGGAGGAGGAAAAAGGTTAAATTGGTGATGTAAGTGACCTAATTATACATAAATAGAAAGTTGGTTTTTGCCTAACTTCACTGATCATCATCAGCACGATCTCTCTCTCTCTCTCTCTGATATCTCTCACTGTTTTCAGCGATAGCTAGCTCTTCGAAATCTAGAGGAAGAAAACAAAAAAAGTCTTGTTAAGATTTCTTAGAAGAAGAATGAGAAAGGAAAAAAAGGAGAGAAATCATGAAAGTTATAATGTTATGATGAGAATGATGGAGATATGGGCAAGAGAACCAATTTAGAGGGACCCATGGATAATCTGGTTCAGTTCATGTGACCTTATTGTCCTTTTACCACTATCCTATAGTTTCTACTCTCTTTTTTCTTCCCCTCCCTTTGCATAATTATATTCTCATTTTATTAATTTCCCAAACAAAATTATTTCTTATTTTGCCAAATCTCAAAAAGAAATCAGAACGAATACAGGTCGTAGATAGATGGTTGGGATATGAGGAGAAGTGAGATGATAATGTCGTGGGCTTAGGGAGAACTTTTTGTTTTTTCTTTAAATAATTAGAATCTTTAAACTACTCATAAACAATCAAATGATTAATACAGTAATTAAGCACTTAATTAATAAACAATCTCGCCCTAATAAATGCTAATTATCGAAAGGGGAACCAACCTTTTTATGGGTTTGCTGCAATTTTGGTTTCACAAAGACGAGATTGGCATGTTGTTTTAGTCTTAGTCTTTACTGTTGACCTTTTGTTCTGGTTCCCCGCTTCTCTCTCTCTTCATTTCTTCTTGGTGTATACATATATACACATATTATTGTGTGTACTGTTGGTGTGTCTGTTTGAGTGTTACATGTTTTACTATTGCCATTTGCAACACTTGTTATATACTTTTCCCACTTGTAAGAGATTCTTTTTATATTAATCACACATTTATACCTTACCTGTCCTTTTTTTGAAAAATCCAATAACCACTTCTTTTTTTTAACTTAATTTGTGTGCTCGTTGCTATTTATTTATAAAAACTTTTAAAATAACCAAATTCAAAATAACTTATCTACAAGTGTTATGTACAAATCTATTGTGTTTGTGAGTATAGTGAGAGACTGACCTTTTTTTTTTTTTTTTTGACAGCGACTGAATTCTTATTTGTGTCTCGAGTGTAAGACCAGCAATCTTACCATAATAGAAAATTAGGAACATTTTTTTTTTCCTTTTGGTCGGCAGAAGATTAGAGTTTAGAACTTTACAACTGAGCTATAACATACATAACATGATCCTTAAACCTAAAATAGTTATTTAACTGGTTTTTGTCTAATAAATTAAATTAGATATCTACCTATCAATATTATATAGCTAGTTTAAGTTTAAATAATTCCTTTAAGATATAAAACGTATTTGAATAGCCACTTTTCATTTCCGGATTATAATTTCTTTTGTCGTTGTATCTTCTCAAAGTTATTACTTATGAAATTAAAAGTACCTATCAATCGCCATCTTAATATGATGGTTGGCCGATTACTTTTTCTTCAAAAGAATTGGCCAGGCCAATTTAAAAGTTGGATACACAAGTTTAATGACAGTAAGTAGTCGACAAAAAGAAAGTTAAATTAATGCTTTATTGGCTTCTACCGCGTGATATAATGAATTGATGTTAAAAAAAGCCATTGTATATACATTTACAGTTTTTCAACTTCCAACATTAATACTCCATCGTTTTATAAATATTGTCATTTTAAAACTTTTTTTTTCCATAAAAAGTGTTGTTTTGTATTTTCAATAGAAAATTTTACACAAAAATCTAGTTTTAACCATATTATTCTAATGTATTAATTAGGAAGAGAAATTTGTTTAATATATCTATATATATATATAGTAAAATAGCCTCTCTTCTCATGATGTCAAATTATCAACTCATATCTTAAAATTGTGACATATCATCAACTCATTTGTTAATTTTAAGTTGTTTCTTTGATTTATTATGTTTTGTGTTATTATGCTTAAATTCTCATAATAATTATCATCCATTAATATAATAGTTTTTCCTAAAATTTTGAAAAAACATTGTTTGAATAAAATATAGATTATATATTATTGATCTAAAGAAACTCTCATTTAATAAGTTTAGTTTTATCAATTTATTTATATAGTATAAGGAAAACTATAGAGTTTAGTAGTTATAAATTATGGATTAAACTTTTTCTAAATAAAATCCAACAAATGTTGTGAAATATATAATTTGAAACAATCAATAAGGATTGGTTCCATATAAAATGTATACTTTTTAAAAAAAAATCAATTGTTTAAAACATTTATAATTAGAAAAAAAATAAAACTATTAATTAATCGTTGTTTAGAAACAAAATTCGGGATTTGTCAATTGATTTAAAGTGAGTTATAGGGGATATATAAAACAAATCATTTTGATGGTTAGAAATTAGTGTTCGAGCATGAGGACGAGGATTCATCCAACAAATGAATACTCGCAGGAGTTTCCAGAGTCTTTGATGTGTATGCAAAAATGCATGTCATGATAGGCAAACTGTGGTATCCCAAAATGATAATATTTTCAAGTCAATCATTGATAGGACGAATGGTTAAAATATTCGCCAAATTCTATAATGCCTAAGTCAGAATGGCGACATTGAAACTCGCAAGAAAAGGAAAAATGGGGAAAAGATAGTGAATGTTATATTTAAATCAGGGCAAAATGTGGTTTGTGGTTCAATTTACCGCGTTGATGAGTGTGAAAGAGGGAGAGAGAGAGAGATTATGAGTGCATCTTGGAAACACGTCAGATGTTTTTGAAATGAGATGAATGGACATTCGACCCATATTTGAGAAAAGTGAAGTATATGCTCTAACGTGGATTTTGAACTCTTAGAACGCTAATCTCTTTTTTCATCATGTGAAATGTAGGGTTTTCAAAAGATTGAATTGATCTAGATATGTAGACTGATTTTGGTAATTGGTTTGAGTCGCACTTAGCTATGAGCATTAGATGATGTCCAAGTGTATGATGTTTCAGCGGATATGACTTGACGCCGATAACTCCAACGAGGTTGAGTAGTTTTTATGGCGCGTCTCATATGAAGAGGAGAGTATGCCTAGATATACTAAATTATTACAAAAAAAAAAAATTGTGGTGAAATACTAATTATTTTACTATTACCGAAATCATTTTTAATTACATAAAAACAATAATATAAAATTGTGCGGCTAACCCACTAGTTAATAAAGAAAATATGACTTTTACTAATAGTTTTTTTAATATGTGTGAAAAATGTAGAATAACACTTTTTGTGGAAAAAAAAAGAAGAAGTATAAATTTTGGTATAAGAAACCTTTTATATTTACAAAAAACAAAAAAAAAACAAGTCACTTATATGCTGGGACTCAAATCAAGCTCGCAAAAAGACTTAGTGCTCACCTATAAATCGACCAAACCTCTAGATCTCCATTCACGCGTGATATATTTTGTTGATGTGACCTGGAATGCATGCAATATCTCTTTGCGGTGGTTTTGAATGCATACTTTGATTTAGAAAAAAAAACAATATAGGAATTCCCCTCTTCTAGAACTTGTGTTCCGTTGGCTTTGGTTACGGAAACGTTGGCAATTTTCACAGCTCTACAGCATGTGCTCTCATTCAGAAGATTTGAAAGACAAATTCGATCAGATTCCTTCACTTTGAGGAATCTCCTCAACTCGATCGGAAGAGCGACACATTGCAATAAACATATTTTTTAGGGATATTCGCGATTTGCAATTGTGTCTCTCTTTCTAACAATTACATTCCCCATATAGCTAATTCACTGGCGGATTGTATTGTTAAAGAGAACACTTGTGACTCGTGATTTTTGTTCTCTCCGTTTTTATCGTTAGTATCCTTGGTTTAACCAAAAGTTATTAATAAGTACTATCTAGTTATCCGCGCTACGCTGTGGGATTTTTTTTATATAGTACTCCCTCCGTTTCAAAAAGAATGTCATTCTAGCAATTTTTTTTTGTTATATAAAGAGTGTCACTTTAGATTTTCAATGCAAATTTTGGCATAAAATACCTAATTTAACCTTAGTTTAATGAAGAATTCCAAGAGTTATTATATATTTGAAGGGTATAATTGAATTTTCAATATGCTTTATTAATTTGTGTGCAAAATGTCAAAATGACACTTATTATGAAACAGAGGGAGTATAATGTTTTATTAATTTAATATTATATTTTATTTGATAAATGTTTTCAAAAACATTTAAATTTTTTTTAGTAATATGTTATTTTCTCTCCAATTGAGTTTTTTTTTAACATACACATAATTATCATTGACCTACAAAAAACAGCGTGAATCAAAATTTTGTTAACTTTAGATTTTAGTGAACCAACTTCTATCATTTTTTAGATCATTGTTGATTCGTTCATTTCCAGTAACTTCGGCATGTTGGAAGTTGTTATCATATTTGACTGTTTTTAAACCTAATTTATTACTTTCGCATCCAATAACTTTTACTCAATAACTTATCATAAGTTGGCATCTTAACTGTCAACAAAAACACAATATTTTGAGAAACATTTTCTTATGGTTTACATTGTCTACGAACATGAAATGAAAGAGTTCGCTTGAATTTTTGAAATTTTCTATGGTTTTCTTTTAGTTCATGGTTTTATTTTTGTAAACCATAAGAAAATGTTTCTCAAAAATAAAACCATGAACTAAAAGAAAACCATAGAAAATTTCAAAAATTCAAGCGAACTCTTTCATTTCATGTTCGTAGACCAATCCTCTTCTTCCTCTTCTTCTTCTTTATCACTACCATTAACTACAATCAATTTGATCGCCTCCTCTGACATGCGCTTGCTGCATGCCTTCCGTAACGGCGAATCTTTGACCTCTCAAGACCGCACTCACTTCCATTATACTGTCGTATCTCAGAAACTCCGCCGCTTCAACTCCCTGATCCTCCGACCTCGTGAGACCCTATTCACTTTTACTCCACTGTTATAACTCATAAAATCTGCCGCTTCAACTCTCTGATCCACCTACTCTGCCTCGCCTCTTTCTCTTTCTCATTCTCCTCCGCCGTCTTCATATTCACAAGTTCTCGCGGCTTCGGTTCCCTTCACTGGTACGATTTCGACGTTTTTAGGTTCAATTCTTCTTCTTCAACAACCATGTTTTTCTCTTTCTAGATTTGTAAATATTTTTTACATTTCATAATTTGAATTAATTGAAATTCTAATCTCGCGTTTGACACATATTTGAAACTAATAATTATGAAGAAAAAAAAACGGAAGTGTATTATGTATTGTATTTCTAATGTATCATTATTTACTTGTTCTCATTATACAATTATAAATTATTGAACGATCCATATTTTTTATTCTCAACAAGTCAACATTGAAGTTAGTGAGAATCTTAAAAGATTAACTAAGAGATAAATCTTAATTAGAAAAAATAAAAAATGTTAATGTTTTACACTATAATCAAATCAATAATCAAATTATTAAAAAAAAATGATATGTATTAATGTTTTAATTTGATTGGTTGAGATTTTAAATGAGGTGTCAACACCAAAATCATTGAAAAAGCTTATGTGTCAATTATATGGAAAGACTTAGTATTTTTATTGTATTGATTCCATGTGGCTTAGAATCGTAATCGCTTTTTTTTATAACATTGAAGGATGGAAAAAATCATGAGAAATCATGAAATAAAATCAAATACTTACCATGCAGTAAAATCAAAATGAAACTATAAAAATACGAAAAAACGTAATATTGAGATCATTAAAAAATTTTTTTACAGTTATGTACAATTGCAATGTATTATCATAAATTCTGTCCATCATTTCGCGAATTGCCGATCATGTATATATATACACTGCATATGTGTATAATTCCACGGAATTTACAAAATCATGATGATCACTTGGAACGTCACAAAATCTATCTATGAGAGAGAAACAAATATAATTAGACTTAAATAGGACCCTGTTTAATCAAGAATCCAAAAAATTAAAATAAAATATAGACTTGGTATTATATTCTTGGACCGGCCAAAGAAGCTTAGAGTTTATGGCTCAAGATATATAACTTTCCACATAAAACGAAAATCGATACCTTTGTTTGTTCCAGAGCGTCGAACTAACAGCATGTAACAACGTTTTTTTGTTTTTTTATTTGGTTTTATCCATGTAACATCTCAAAAATAAGGTTAGTATAGTAACATTACATATGTTGCTGTAGAACAGAACACGTGTAACTTGAACCCTCACAGGTGTAACTTGAACCCTCACAGATCCTTTAATAACAAATTATTAATTGTTTTCATGTTTAGTCAATACTAATCTTATACGTACGTGGTCCTGATAGAGACTTAATTATAAACACCCTTCATGTCCCTCCAACTTCGGTTAACAGTAATCAATGGCTGGTTAATGATTAAAGCTTAGAACTTTTTAAAAATAGAATTGTACTAGTCTATTTCATGTCAATCGACGTTTTTTTAGCATCAGTCTATCACAAATTTTCATTGACGGCTGAGATTATATTAAGTTGGGCTTAAAGAATTTGATTATAAGATATATAAAAAGGTGAAATTATATATAAAGCAGTAGGTAATGGAACATTCATAAACGTGGTCCAAAATCTCATCCTCAGTACATAATTGGTTGGACACAAAAAGCTCTAGTGGATACATTGTTTTCTTCTGTTTTATCGTTATTGATTCGAATCTTAATCAACACTATATTTTTTTCACGTATTTTAATCAACACTACAATAATATATATATCAATTTGCATGTGATAAAATTTACTTTTATACATAATCATTTGCATGATTATCATTTTTTTGTGTGATAATATGTAAATTTATATACCAAAAAAGGACAGTTTGTTTACAAAAGCTTGGTGAAACTATAGAATTTCAAAAAACCCAAAAAAATAAATAAAAAAAACTAATCGAAACAGGATAAAAGCAATCGAATCCAATCCACAATTCAATTACTCATAAGAGAACTAGAGGGAGAGGAGAGTTGCGAATGTCTTGCGGTGGGTTGCAAAGATGATTATCATCTTTTCTTTGTAAACTTTCAAAATACAATTAATGTGTTGTGTTGCCTTTCATGCGCATTTTATAATTAATCAACACTACAATAATTTGACCCCCCTGGTAATATATAATTATTGATTGTAGTATTAGGGTGGATAATATTAGCAAAATAATTATGTGGCGGATAAAATTATTTTCCAAAATTTGCACGAAGCATAACAAATTAAAAGGCAATACGGTTAAATCTTTCTTTATATAAATGAACCCTATTCTTTTTGTTCTCCTTTTTACCTCTGTTTTTGTTGTCACTGTTTACATATTATCATCTCACTATTTCTTTAATTTCTTGGAGAGAGAGAGAAAGAATAATACAATAATAAATATCAAGAAATTACGAGGAAACCGTAGCGTCGTCCTTTTCAAAGCTATGCCCTATTAGCCAAGGGGACCTCTCTATTTATAAACATCCCACTCTTCCATTCCTATCAACCTAGCTATTTCTAAAATTTAAACTTGAATTGAAACTACAAAAATGTCTTTAAACTTGTAGATAGAGATTCAGCTTACAGATCCTCTTCTCCAAAAGTATAATGACAGTATTACTTGAGAATTTGATATTAAGAATTAAAAAAAATTGTAATACTAATTGGATAAAAAATAATGAAATATTTTATTTAAAATGATATATTGTTAGATTTTCAACCAAAAACTTGAATGAAAGATTTATCCTATTTAAAATGTTAGAATGTATTTATGAAATTAAGAATGTAGACATCTTAAATAGAAAGAGAACTCTGATATTATATATAGGATTTACATGCATTGATCAACTAAAAAAACAAATTATAACTTCAATTTTGTGAACGACATCAACTCATTTATTAGATCTTAATAAAACATATTGTTAATAAAATATATTGCTAATTTTGTTTATATTTTGTTCATGTTTTGCTTTTATTTTTCATTTGTTTTGATTAATTTCGCTAATTATTTTTTAGTAATTCAAAATTTTCAATAGTTATAACAAATTAATAAAATAAAAATAAATTATAGGTAAACTCATTATAGAACTTAATTTGATGTTCACAAAAAATAGTTAATATAATTATCTTCAATTTATAGAGTTATATCATTGTAATATTGTATTGAAAAATAAGAAAAACTACAAATTCTAGTGCAATTAATGCCGATATGTAAATATAGAGTTTGGCATTGGCATTTGAAAAGAGGAGAAGACTCGAGGGGAAAAAGAGGGTTTCAGGTGATGGACAAAAAGAAAGGAGCGTGAGTGGGCATTTAAACAAGAGTTAATATAAGGGTGCAAGTCTGGATTTTTCGGTATACAATTACAAAAGTGGTCCTTAACCTAAACCCCATCCTTTCCTTCTTTCATTATCATATGCTAATATATATATCTCTATACGTACACCTACTCTACTCTCCATCATTATCTTAAACTAATTAATTTGGTACATTAAACAACTACTATAAAGTGGGTTTGCGAAATCAAATTAAAATAACGACTAGTAAACTACTACGATCGTTTTTGTGTGTGTCAGTCAATTTAAACCATAGTATGACATAATTTAGTTACAAATTCTTAAGGTCAGAATGTTATCGAGGGTCTAAGACCATGTTGCTATTGTGATTATGAAACTATTGCTATGAAATTGACTATTGTGCTGTAAAAAAAAGGGAATAATACTGGTAAAACTAATCTGATCCGTTATACGTTAATCTCTAGCTATACACAACTCGAGCTATTGATATAAAGTAGAACAATTACAACTAACAACTACATGAGGATTCAAGTTTTTTCTATTTATTTACACTATTTTGTTTTGTATTTTTGTAATATGTATTAAATAAAAGTAATGATAAATATATATAGACATGTATTAAATGAATATTTTAAATATGTTTTAATATCAAAATTAATGGTTTTGTTGATGTGGACATCCTATATGGAAAGAATACTCTGCTATTAGGATTTGGATCTCAAAACCAAAACAATCTCTGTAAATTAAGTTGCTTTTTTTTTAATTTATAAATCAACTATCAACCGAAAAAATAAACTCTATACATATCTATCCAATCTTTTTTTTTTTTTTTTGGAATTGAAACATACATATGTGTCCAACCTACACATTTAATTTCATGTAGAATTACATTATTGATTACATATGGACATATGGTTATAAATAGTTTGATCAATTGATTGGGGCGCAGGACAGGTCTGGCATTTGCTCGATCCATCTAGGTGTGTGTTGTATGGGGGCAATGCAAGAAAACGTAGCCCTTAGAAAATTAGGGTTTCCCTGTTTTAAAAGAAAAAAAAAATATATATATCGTATATTAGTTGTAGGTTTTTTGGACCGAAGCGATCTCCGTAGAGCCACTCGGGTTAATTTAATTGTTAAATCGACCATTATTGAGTATAAAAAGATATGATAATATTAATAATACAATATAAGATCGGTCACCATCGAAGAGGTAGTGGTGAAGTAGAAGGCGGTCCATTTTTTTACAATTTTATCTTGCTTATATTTTGAATTAAAAAAATGGAGAATCGGTGGTGCGATAGTGCAACAACATGCTCCAGTTGTCAATTTGCCCCCAGAGTCTAGGACTCTCTCTAGCCAACCCTCTCCTTTATAAGAAAAACATAATTAATCTTTAAGCATGCATCTTGAAAAAAAGTTCATGTGCAAAAAGAAAAGTTCTTTTAATTGTGGCTAATTAATTAAAATATGAATTCTTTAAATTTCTATTTCGTATAGACAACAACAAAAATAATCTATTTTTCATGCCCATAGTTTTCAATAGTATTATTCTTTACCGGGCATTATAAAAATGGATTCAATCTATATAGCATTTTGATTTGATATTATGACATGCATGCTGTGAAGAATTTCTTTATAAAATATTGACTTCACAGTATTAAACATATAGTCGATTATGTAAATGATTTAAACTGTATTTAAATTTAACGTACGTCATCGTTAATTTGTTTGATAGTATATTTCTACGTACATCTTAATTTTTTTCTCTCTAGAAAATCGATAAGTAAATGACCAAGATATGCATGTAATATATTAGTTGATGTTTCAAACTTGAACAATGCATATTATTGAGAGAGAAAAAATGATAAATAGTTTTCAAAGTATATTCACAAAATTGGTTTCATCCTCGTTTTTTTTCTTCTGTTTTTACTTTTGTTCACTTTTTCATTATTATTTAATGTTAATGGTGTCACCTAGTTTGTATTAGAACGAAAAGCAAACAAATAATGAAAATTATTAGATTTGTTTACGATGTCGATGAAAAATATATACGGTGGGGTCGGTTTGTATGGAAGGATGGATACAAAGGAATCAAACACCTCAGGTTGTCTCAACTCTGAAGGCCAAAAACACTATTGAATTTGGAGGCTTTCTTTGCAAAAATAGGATTTTATATATTCGCGTTATTATATACTATTCTAACTTTATATTATTTACACTTTCGTATATTCATGTATTGATATATAAGGACCCTGTAGTAGCTGCGAAAGTCACCATCCCCTGCAGCTCCTATATTCACATTTATTCATTCATTCACTGTTCCCACTCTTTAATCTTGATAATTATATATGTATATATGCATCTATTTCTGTATTTTATATTATTTATAAATATACATATGTACACACGTACACATGTCGGGCCATATCTTACGATTAATTTCGTCATTTAGTTGATTTTACAAGTTTATAAAAGAGAAAAAGAAAAAAAAATTTGGAGGGGACTATAGTGTGGTCCCTATAAAAAAGAAAAGTGAGGCCCAAAATAAATACGATATAGATGATAAATCCAAAAGCCCATTCTCGTGCTACTCACGTTTAGTCGCTTTCTCATTTGGATCCACACTACACAATATTTCCCAACTAAAAAAACCTGTTTATGTGTAGTGTTCAGAGAGATCTTTCGTTAGGATTTTTTTTGTGTGTGTGTGTGTACTTATAAGAAAAATAATAACCAATATTAGTACGTGTCATTCTACCTTGTAAACTTTATATTTTAATACATACTAAATTAATAAACACGATAAATTACTAAATTTTTCTAGTTCTGAATTGGATTGGTTTAACATATAATACAATTCCATAAAGAAATAAGATTAAAAAAAATTATGCAATTTAAAAAAAAAAAAGAATATATAGTCTCAACAATATGATTTTAGTGTTGTTTGTTTTTTTTTTGGAATGAAACTCATCTTTCATTTTTTTATTATTTAATAAATTTCTGACATTATTTTTTCTATTTGCATCTAAAAAGTGTATTTACACTTTAGAACGCACATACCCCCAATAAACGAAAAAATCATCTAAACAAAAATACATGATCTTAGTAAATACAAAGAATGAGACAAAAGCCAAATCTTTATGGTTTAATCAATATATAAAAACATGAACAAAAATTCTTATTATTTATAAATAAAATGATATTTTATAAAAATATAGAATTAAAAAAATTCTCTTCAAATTAATATAACTCTATAAATTTATACGATATTTTTTATTATTGTAGTACAATTTTACTTTCGATTCGCATATAGGTTTTTATTTGGTTTCTAAATACACTAGTTATATTTCATTTAAATTTTAAAAGGCTTGGTATATTTGGGCCTAAATAGCTTCTAAAGCCTATTAGTGGATCGGTGACCAAAGGAAAAAAAGAAAAATGCATTTGTCTTTGTATCAAATAATCAACAAAACATATAATTATGAAAATATAAAATAATATTCCATGAAATATTTAGATGGTGCGAAGAAGCATCTCTTTCGCGTATCAATGTGATGTGTTGTGTTGTTCATCTCCTCAATGTATGGAGAATATACTCAGCGTATAGATCCCTGCAAAAGAATGTGATGTGAGATGTTTTTTTTCCAATAAAGTATTCGACTTTAGGGATAAAAGTATTGGATCCTCACATGGAGTACTGGATTGCTTCATGTGCGCTCTCTGATGGCAAGAAATCATTCACAGCCACCTTCTTGTTCTCGTTCTTCTTATCTACAAGCAACCGCGATATTAGTTAATTAGGGCTTTTTTTCTTTCACATATGTGATATCAGTCCAAAGGATGTTTTACAGTCTTCGAAGAAACGGCGTATCTCTTGGAGGCGATGAGGAGCGAGTTGTTTGATGTCGGTGAAATGTTTGTACTCAGGATCATCAGCACAAACGGCGATGATCTTGTCGTCTTTCTCTCCCTGAAGCAAACATTATTTACAAATTTGACTCCACTCATATCTCAATGCTAAAGCTTTCACTTTTGTGAGAGATGATAAAGAAACTGCACCTGATCAATCATGGGCATTAATCCAATGGCTCTAGCACGCAGGAAACATCCTGGAAGCACTGGTTCCTATATATAGGAATCACAAGCTATAAAAATATGGGATTCTATGATTTTTGATCTTGTGAAAACACACACACACACTTGCCTGCATCAGGACAAGAACATCAAGAGGATCGTTGTCTTCACACAATGTCCGGGGGATGAATCCGTAGTTGTGAGGATAAACAACCGATGAGTACAAGATCCGGTCAACCTGAAATCGAATTCCATGTCAGGGATCTGAGATCTGAGATCACAATCTGAGATCGGATTTCACATACCTTGATAAGACCGGTCTTTTTGTCGAGTTCATATTTCACCTTGCTTCCCTTTGTGATCTCAACCACCTGACCCAACCCGAGAGGCTCTCATTATTATAACAGACCAAAACCAGAAATGACAAAAAAAAAAAAAGAGTTTATTAATTAAGAGACATACCACATTGAAGACCAATGGAGCTTCAGGTCCTGCAAGATAACAATAATTTGTGTTGAGAATCAGATGCGATCATAAGGGATATCTAGAAAAAGTGAAGTTACCGATCTCAAGGTCGTGCCATGGATGTGCAGCTACAGATCTCCTGGATAGAGTTGAGAGAATCCTCTCGTTGAGTTTTGGAACAGGGCGAGGAGATTGACTTGTTTCCTGAGTTTCTTCGTATGTTTCTTCACTCATCTGTTTATTATATCCATCGCAAAGCATTATGATCCATATGTTACGGGACGCATCAACCTTTTGTTGACATCTAATAAAACCAAGAAACAATCAGAGATTAGTAGTACCTTTGGATCTTCTTTAGTTTTAAATGGACAAAACAGATTTAACTTCTGAGTAAACAGAGCTACGTCCTTATATACGAGAGAAACAAGAGTTTAATAATAGCATAACGATTTGGTCAAAATCGATTTTGATACCAGAGATATTCTTTCTCAGCCTTTCGATTTCCTTTTTTTTTCTTTGCAGAAAATTCAATATCTAATTTAGAGAAAATGGTTCTTTCTCTTTGCCTGCACGTTGTTATAATCGTGACTACCACGATTTTTGTTTTTCATAACACGATCTCGTAATTGAATATGCAAAAAAATAAAAAGACGTTTCTTTACTCTCAAGCAAAGCTCCCCTTACATTCAAAACAAAACAAACCCTTCATTTTCTCTGTTTTCTTTAGGTCTTAGGGAGATAGATAGAATCAGGAGACATAGAAATCATCTGAAGCAAGCTCGAATTCGAAAACGTTTCCTCAATTCCATCTCCTTTCTTATCGCAACCGCCCCCACCGTTATTTCCAGCGATCTGCAACAGCTCTCTAGCCGCATCAACCACACCAAATTTCCCATCACCACCAAACAGAACGCACCGGGTTGCGATATCAGCAACTAAACCAATCTGCTCTCTCAAAGCCACTGGCTGCTCATGAAAATACAAACAAGGATCCACGATTTCTTCGAGCTTACCGCTTCTAATCCTCTGTAACGCTTGAGTCACCGTCTCTTCTTTCTGTTTCAACCCACTCACAATCTCCAGAAGCAAAACCGCAAAATCGTGCATACTGCAATCAATCCTCTGTAATCCAAAACCTGTGACTTTAGCTTGAAAATCTTCGTCTAAGAAGATGTAACCAGAACCAATGTGGTTGTGTAGAATCGGTGGATAATTCTCGTATTGAAGTAGAGCAAGTAAGCCAGCTACTTCAGCTACAATGTTAACTCTCTTGCACCAATCAAGCCCTAGACGCAATCGATCTTCAAGCGATCCGTTTACAGGATACTCGTAAACAACGAGTGGACTATATCCAATATCCATACAGACACCTATGATTCTGGCGAGGTTTCTATGCAGAACCGCGGATAGATGATCAATCTGAGACGAAATCTCCAAGAATTCAATCTGGTTTTCGCAGAGAACCTTGTGGACGATCACGCGTGTTCCGTTTGTTAGATTGCCTGAGTAGATTGTTCCGGTCTTGCCTTGTGTGAGCTTATGTGAATCTTGAAACCCTTTGGTGGCTTCTTCTAGCTCACGGTATGTGAAGAGACGAGTCTTGTTGTAACCTTTGCGAAACGAAACACTAGTAGTAGTTGTTGTCGTAGAGTGATCGAATTGTTGACCTTTGTGAGTTGTTGTTACCGGACGTTTTAGGAGACAGAAGAGTGCTAAGAGTGATCCGAGTATGAACAGAGGAGCTAAAACTCCTGCATATTTTAAGGATTTTAGCAAGAAATTTTAAATGTATTGAGATGGGACAATCTTAATTACCGGCTAAAACGGTGAGTTTCTTCCCGTTGTGTTTCTTGGTCTCGCATTTGTCTCCATATACTTGCTTCCCGTCTCTGTAGCAAGCTGTAACAGTAAGTCAAGTTAGTTGCTTGTGACTCAAGAAACATTCGTCTGATTAAATTAGGGTAAACCGGCCAGTATAGAAAAAATAACCAAATTTGATCACAACCAAAAGACGAATGTTCACCTCTATGATTCGTAGTGCAACAAAGTTACTTGAAGGTACTGTTTTTGTAAAGATGAATTTGTTTTTGATATGGAAAAACTCACACTTTAAGCAACCTGTTCCATGGATGAAACCATCGCCGACGAACCCATCTCGGCACACACATCGAACACTTCCTTGAATGGCCGTAGCGTTAACAGTTCGAGCCTCACGATCGCAAATAGCCTCAGAAGAGTTTCTCGGAATCGCCCATTCTAACTTAACTCCTCGTTTTCCTGTGTTCGTTCCTCTCGGAACAACCCACGAAGAGAATCCTCTGCATCCATATTTACCAAAAACAGAGAAATCGTCGCCGGCACGCCACGCGCTGTGATCGGACAAAGGGTAGCAACATCCGATATCTCCGCCGGAGGTTTCGTCTTCTTCTCTGCCATCGCAACCGAAGAGATCGTTGGTTTCGCAGCCGGCTTTACAGAGAGAGGAATCTTCGCAGTCGTAAAGACCGATTACGTTTTCGAAAGAGATGGAGAAGAACTGGTTTGTGGAGAACGGGAAAGAGCGGAAGTCGTTGAATTGGCGACAAGAAGGAGATGAAGGGAAGTCTACGAGGAGACCGTCGGTGAAGAATTCGCTGATTCGGTAGGTCTGGTGGTTTATGTGGAGAAACAGAGATGATGAGTTTGCGCAGGAGAGTCGGAAAGCGACGGAGGAGGAGGAGGAGAGATGGAAAGGGAAGGAGATGGAGAAGTTTCCGCACTTTTCCGGTGAACGGAGAGCTTCCGGCTGAGAGAGAGAGATGGAGGTTAGGGTTTGGAGAGTGAAGAGGAGGAGAAGAAGTAGAAACAGAGCAGAGGAAGAAGAAGAAGGGAGAAACAGAGGATGCATTTCAGGTTTTTCGGCCAACAATCAATGAGTGAAAGATGTTTGTATAATGTAAAAGAATATTTAAGACTTTGTATTAATGCATCAAAAGCTACTACATTCGTGGGACTTGGAATTATTTATTTATTTTGATTTGGGAATTGTGAAAATATATATATACTCCAAGTATTGAATATCGACATGCGTGTGTGCACAGTAGTCTTTGTTAGAAATCACTTGGGTTCCGAATTATTGAAAGAAAAATGTCACGTGTCGAGATCGTAAGAGGTATAGGTGGAACGATGGAGGGTGGAGATGTGAAGGAGAGGAGATTAGAGAAGTTGGGAAGACTAATGGTCCGTTGAATAGCTAACAATTTAGCACCATTGGACCTCGAGCTCTCCTATTTTTACTCCAAAACGCTAATCTCTTGTTTCAATCAACGTTTTATTACCATCGATATTGTGTAAGTCCAAGGAATACAAAATAAAGAGATTTGTATTTACTACTCCATATGAAAGAAAGATTAAGAATTACGGAATGTCAGGTTACTCCTTCTCTTCGCAACAAAAACTTGGGGACGACCGTTTGGTAACAGTGACAAGACTTTAAAACAAAAAAAAACAAGTCTTGAGAACATGTAAATTAGGATAGCTCTAAAGCATGAGACACTCGTTCCCATCTTTCAATTTCAGCGTCGTACGATTTTCAAGGACGTCCAAAGTAAACAGTTTATGATTTGTTGATAATACAGAGTCAAATGTTACAGCAAGACAATGGACAAGGGAAGTGTGCGTGTGCACAAAATACAAATGCCTCAAAGACAAAGAAGATGTACCAGTGATCTTAAATTTTGAGAAAAAACAGCAGATATATATAGCAAAAGAGAGTTTCAACTTTCATGTCGCAGCTTGGGTTTCCAACCGAATCCGTTTGGGATCTTTTTGTTCCACATGAATGATAGGATTGGTGTTGATGATTCTACTTTCTTTCGCTTCCATTGAAGATCTTTTGTAAGGTTTGAAACCTGTTCTTCCTCTACTTAGCTTTGAAGCACCCAATCCGATTCCCAAAAATCCTATGTTTCTCTTCTCCTCTTGATCATCATCATCAACTGTTGTTAATTTCGCTGTGCAGTTAAGATCAAGAGCCATTGGATACCTATGTTGCTGTTGCTCCTCCTCTCTGTTTTCTTTCTGATACGAAAAACTTTGTGGCAATACTTCTCTCGCAAAGAGTGCTCGGAAGGCAATTCGACCCTGAAATTTCAATATTTGGTTTTAACTGATTAGATTGAGATAAGGGTTTTAATAAAGGAAGTTCATCTTTTCGTCCAAGTACCTCATCCGACACAGCCTTCCATGGATCGGTTAAGTTGGAGCTCATTCTACTGCGTCGTGCATTGGACTCTGAAGTTTGAGGATTATTAGTATCTGCATTCACTTCTTTAACTTCACCATTGGTGTCATTCTCTTGCCTCTCTGATGCATCCGCCTCGACATCATCACTACTGGATGGAGTGTTTGAGCCACACGAAGACCGGTCAACTTGTTTTCTGTCTCTTGCTCCATATGAGCCCTTTGCATCAGTCTCAGCAGTTGCAGAAGGCTGCTCATGACAATCTGGTTTACTCCCATTTTCAATCTCCTCCGAATCCAATGAAGATCGAGCCTTTGATGCCTCAGAGTGTTCTTGGTCCATCCTCTCTGGGCTCTGACCAGAAACATGTAGTAAAGTGCTTGTTTTTGTGTCGTCTACTTCACCGGATGGTCCAAAAGTAGTTGGAGGGTGACAGGTCAAACCACCTGAACTAAAAGGAGTACATAGAGGTAGCAAGCCATTAGCAGCCCACCAAGCACTTGCAGCTGCAACAGTTGCTGCAGCCATGGCAGCCAGATTCGGAGGTAAGTTCCCTTGGCCAGGTGGGCCACCACCAGACTCGGGAAGCCAAAATGATGAGGCGAAAGTAGCAGCAGTATAGAGAGCCGGTGTCTGTAGAAGGGTTGACATAATATGATAAGGAAACGACTGATAATCGCCTGCAACCGTGTGGGGATGACTACATCTTGGGGCGTCATTCTCGTCTGGCTCTAAAGTAGGATGTGATATAGAACTTGTTATCGAGCTCCCCAATGGCACTAGCACGGGGATCCGCCTTGGATAAGTCTGAGGTCCTTGCTCATTATTTACCACATCCTTTCTTATCCTGTTATTCTGACTCCCCTGTTCTTCCCTTACATTTAGTTTCATGAAAAGTACTGATCGTCTTAAACCTCAAATAGTAATGTAAGAAGATTGGCTTTACCTCTTCCCCTGAAGGCAAGAACTCCCGAAAAGTGCTTGTGTTTGATGTCTCTAAATAACCTTTATTCATGGAAGATGCAGCAGAGAGGTATTGATGAGTGAAACAATCTGAACAGTTGTCTTCCTGCAGAGTCTCTTCCAGTTTTGATTGTTGTCGATCTTCATTGGCCATCTAAAAACAAGCACACAATCTGTATTTATATAACATGAGGAGCAATATGACACACTACTACAAGATGTCCTTGACCATGAAAATCACCTCGGAAAGGGACACTTTTTCTGATCCAAGGGACTCTTTTCCATCATTCACACCCGTTTTTACAATCGGGATATCTCCACTTCCTGTCTTTCTAGGATAAGGATTGCTTGGTTTTCGTTTAGGCCGCGGAGGAGGAATAGCTATGTCTAGCGCTTGACCCATTGCTACACCTTTAGCTTCAGCCTCTTTCTCTACCTGAGAGATGAGAGTAATCTTGTTACCCTCTAGACAAACGCAAACAAACAAAAATCTATCGGGATATAATGACACTAAGAAGTTTAGATGACAGAAGAGGAAAACCAAAATATCTATGGCTCATCACAAGGAACAATAAACATATTCAGATGGTTAAACAGAAATTTCTAGGACCTATTGCCACTAGTACCTCAGAATCGACAAGAATTTCAAGAGAAACTAACATTCTTGTGAAGATACTTAACAACATGTGTGGATTAAAATAAGCAGACTCTCTATCTCTACTACTCTATTACCTCAATCTCTCATGAATTCTCGAGCTATCATATTGCTAGAAGGCAATCTATCTCCTGACAAAAGCAAGAAGAAGAAAACTTGCCTGTCTGTCTCAACAAAGAAACCGATTTCAGTGTTACCTTGGAGAAGAATTTCTGAGCATGACTTCTAATCTGCACAGCAGTTTTTGTTGCTACATGTTCTTTACAAATGAAGAAGAAGAAGCAAATCAGTTTTGAAGAAAAGCCAAAGCAAGAAAAGGCTCTGCAAGACAAAAAGAAAAAAAGAAACCTTCTATCTTCTGCCATGCTCTACCATAAAGCCTCAAGGCTTCAAGGAATCTATTATGTTCTTCCTCAGTCCACCGTTCACGTTGCTTTGTGATCGTATATGGCTTCCTCGTCTAAATTTATATTTTTATTTAATACCAACAACAACAAAGAAAGAAAGAAAACTCACACAAAACAAAATTCTCCATCTTTTCTTTCACCTAACATTACCTTAATAACCAGATCTTCTCCAGACGAATTTGTCTCCATCACTGAATCTGAGAAGCTACTACACACAGCTGATACACAGAAGCAGACACAATCGATTCAGGTTTACAATTCCGATTGAGAGCAAAATCAATCCCGAGAAATTAAGTACCCTTAGAGAGATGGAATCATTTGAAAGAGAGAATGGAACAAGTAGTAAGCTCAGCCTGGGCTCGCTGAAGATCCCATGGTTTTCGGAAGATTTGAGATTTGAGAATCTAATAAGTTTTTCGATTCCTCGGAAGCAAACACTCTCGTGCTTTTTGTTGATCAAAGGGACCAGAAGCTACGGAGATGGAGAAACCTCAGCCACTATAATAAACTAATTTTAAAAACATTTTAATCTCAGATTTATTCGAGGCTAAGGAAGAAACTGGTACCGTGAAGCTGCCACATGTCTACATATTAGTGGCTAATGCGATGATACTGCTTTTCGTGAATTTCCATTCTTATCCATCTCGAGCCCCCACTTGTTCATACAGGCCACGAATTCAGGACTACCTGAAGGGTAAAAGGGTCAAACCGTTATGATTATCTCGATATTGTGGGACCTACTAAAGATCGTTCATCTCTCCCGCCAGTTTATCGACACCTGTCATACACACCAGTCGAAAGAACTTCTCGAACATGGAACATCGTACGGTTCACGCGTTATGTAGTCAAGTAAGCCTAAAACCATACGGCCCATATATATTTATTGGGCTTAATTGTTTTTGGACTCCAAAATGGGCTTAATTGTTCTTTTAAGGCTTTAAGCTGAAAAGATTGTCTGCTGGTCGATGCGGGTTTGAAAACTTCAGAAAAATGAAACAAACATCTCATATGTAGTCTTGAGGAATTTACAACACTCACATAAATGGATGATATTTTGAGCTAGAGAGAGAGAGAGAGAGAGAGAGAGAGAGAGAGAGAGAGAGGATGAAAATTATTTAGTTACAAGAAGGAAAGAGGGAAGGAAAGGGTGTGGCATGTTTAGATTCTTTGATTTCCTTCATTCGTCGGATTCATGAATGGCCTAAAAAGGCTCTCTCTTCTTTTACTTCCTCTGATTCAGTTGTTCCCTAATATGTCTCTGTACGTGCCCTTGACCTTCTGAAACAGAACCTCCCTGAAACACACGTCATAAACACGATAGAGAATCTGAGTTCCATTTTCTCAAAAACACTTGGACGAAACCAAACACAGGTTATAGAGAACTGCTTGACCTGTCTGGTTTGAAGATCAGGTTCTTGTAAGCGAACCACTGCGTAAAGAAAACAACGGGATTAAACCACATGCTAATTAACAAATCTTTGAGATTGAAGCTAGTGTTGAGATTCAAAAGCACTCATGAGAAGCAGCAAATCCATTTGTAAAATCAGATCTCAATATGGAAACACTGAATTGCGTTGGTTCGGAATCAGAGGACTAATCCTAAATCCAAAAGCGATGGTAATTGATGAATCATCTAAATCCTGAAAAACAGGCAGATTATACAAAGACAAAGAAGATACAAGTACAGCTAGAAACTCACCCCTGTGTAACCAATGCCTACAAGTTCAAGAACACCAGGAACCAATGGAAGCCTGTCAATAGCCTGTTTCCACAAGATCATCAAATTTGGAGTCAAGTAAAGGAACTTAAACACTAAGGGTTTTGAAGATGGATGAATGTTTCTCCTCACCGAAATCAGTCCAGTTGATCCCCAAACAGCCACCACACCAGCTAATGCAAGAGAACCAATTGCATACTTATCCTCCACTTTGTCCCACTTGAATAACAAATCGAGATAATCAAATTCACTTCATATCAGAGAGAAACAAGAATCATTTAGGATTATTGACAAGTGGATAAAGTAAATGTCTTTACAGCTTCTTGAGCGGTCTTAACGATTTCCGGTAACTCTGTAGTGGCAGCTTCGGTAGTGACAGGAACTTCACCTGTAGATTTCGTCACAACGTTCCTCACAATCTTCCGACCTACAAATCAAAACCCATTTCCAAATTTAGCATTTTGACACTCGGAATCGGACATAAAGTTTTTTTTTTTAAAAAGGGTTTCAGATTTATCGAGTGTGGAAAACGGACAGTAAGCGGTGGCTTTCGCGGCGCGGTTTTGGGACTGAAGCGGCGGAGGAGGAAGCGTGGGAAGGGAAATACACGACGGATAAGAGGCGGAGGCTTGTCGAGGAGGAGCTCTTGAATCGATGATGGTGGAGGAGGAAGAGATTGAAAGGGAAGCCATGGCTTGGCGCTTGAATCACAGAAACCCAACAATGTCGGAAACAAATTAGTAGTATTATCTTGAGATTAGTGGAGAACAAAGTGTTGGGAGATTTGATACTTTACTTTGGGAGATTGAGGAGGAGATGGTTTCTCTGTTTAGCAGTCGGAAACGATTCCAACCACTCGTTTTGGGTTTCCCGATCAGGATAGTGCTGACGTGGCGGTCGTAGAGGCGATCTTGGAGGTTTCATTGGATAGGATTTGTTTATTCGGTTTACAATTTGGGACTGAAATTTTTTAAAAAATTGGATTTTTTTCCTCTCTTTTGGAATAAATAAGAACACATACAAATTATTTTACTTAAGTTTTTAAGGAATTTTTCCTACAAATTACCGGAATTAAATCAAGAGTCAAGACTATACAACACGACGACAATATTTAGTACAAACCTTTAAATTACAAATCTCAGTCTTTTTTTTCTGACTAAAAAGAGAGCAAACATAGTTTATAATTCTAAAATAGAATGCATTTAACCAATCTCTTGTGGTCGAGTGGTTCTTTCGTCGTTGGAAGTATCGTAGTCTAGACCAGAGATCGACTCTCAGTAGAAAGATAATGAATCCATGATTTACAAGAGTTTGGCCACCGGATCCAGGATTAGTGGGTGTTGGGAAATGATGCGCTGGTCTACAGTCAGGATTAAAAATCCGAAGTTGTACCGCTGATGGTCCCCTAGTTCAGCCGGATCAACTGAGTTATCAAAAAAAAAAAAAAACGCATTTACTGTTCATTTAGAAAAAAAAAATACACATTACAATTTATCATAACCTTTTGATTACGATCCTTCTACCATATATTTCAACTGTTATAACTCGTATTGTTGTTATAAATTTTCTTATACGGATTATGATCATTTATCATACAATCGAGATAAACATTTCTTAGATCGTGTGCATGTAAATACAATCTTCTTCTCCGCTCCCATAAATGATGTGTATATATACCCTAAAATACTGATTGTGTTGTGGTTAGCACAATTACATTCCAAAGAAGATTGCATTGTGCTTCCAAGTTCGAACACTGTTTGGTATTTGACACCTTTAAAATGAAGGATACATAACTTGTTAATCCCGGAAAGATGAATACTACAGATCCAAAAGGTTGATAACTTTTTTGTTAACATAAAAAGAAAAGTTTTATCTCACAAAACAAAAGCGAGAGAAGAAAAGAATACTTACAAGACTCATCATATAATAATTGAAATTTGAGAAGGAAGCTTTGTTTAGGGAGAAAGATTGGATTGAGTGCATGTGAAAAGGAGAACATAAGTTTATATTCATGACATATATAGATACACTCTTGCATATTCTAAAGAACAAAACGGCTAAAGTAACTCCATGGCGATTTTGTGATCTAATGGTCAATACTCTTGGCGTAGACTCCGGTTGCTAGGCTTAGGATTACTCCAGTTTTTTTTTAAAAAGAAAAGACTACTTAAGAACATGTGAAAAGGAGAACATAAGTTTTTATTTATGACATACTCTTGCATATTCTAAAGAACAAAACGGCTAAAGTAACTCCATGGCGATTTTGTGATCTAATGGTCAATACTCTTGGCGTAGACTCCGGTTGCTAGGCCTAGGATTACTCCAGTTTTTTTTTAAAAAAAAAGACTACTTAAGAACATGTGAAAAGGAGAACATAAGTTCTTATTTATGACATACTCTTGCATATTCTAAAGAACAAAACGCTAAAGTAACTCCATGGCGATTTCGTGATCTAATGGTGGATACTTTTTAAATTACTGTAACTGTTTTTCTAAATTACAAAAAAAATCGGGTTTTCCACGAATATCAAATGTGAAAAGGTAAGTTGAAAATTTACAAATTGAAAACATGAAACGGGCCTCTTTTAGATTTACATAAAGACATGGGGGCTATTTATCTTTGGACCCGATCAGTTAATTAGTCGAACATTCAGACCCAATGCCATATGATAAGATATAAACAAGTCAACCCCAACCAAAAGAGAGGCAAAAGCAAAACAAAAAGACATGATGATGAATAAAATATAAAGACACAACAACAAACAAAAGTCAAACTTCATATACATTTATCAGGTGGGGCCCAATTCTGTAGAGTACCCTTACACGAAGTCAAGTGCCATGCCGAGAAGACTCCAATTACATACCAACAAAACAAAAAAAAACTCGAGAAAACGAAGTTTCGAAAAAGAACGTTACTTTTTTTTCTTTTTGGATTTTCGTGTTTTTAATCCAATAATCAGCAGTCCAAAATCTGACGAACCGCCGCCGTTATCTCATCGGCTGATCCCAAATTGCAGTCGTCTTCCATCTGAGAAACAAAACATAGTAAAAGATTGAATTTTGAAGGATGGGTTTTGTTTTTTCATAATTTGGGTTTATTAAGTACCTTGAGGCTGAAGGAATAAGAGACAGATGCATTGGACGGAGATGTGATGTTGAGATGAAGAACAGTGAATCGAAGTTTCTCGAGCAAAATGATTGATCTGAGAAGTTGTCCTTGTTTCCTCGGGCATTGGATTTTCAGATTGACGTGACTCTCTATCACTGTCGCATCGATTCTGAGTTTACTAGGTTGTTCTTCATCAGTCGCACGGGACTCGTTCGACGAAATGCCCCTCGGATTGCATAGATCCGTTTGTTGAGTTATCTTTTGGGCTTCAAGGGATTGCAAGTGTTGCTCGAGGATCTTCACGAAGTCTATTGCTCCTCCTACTATAGACGCTTGGTCTCCCTATGGAAATTACAAACCGAAATTGTTAAACAATAAAGGCTGAAACTTTAAGTTTTGGTTTTTGTTATATACCCTTTGGATGTAGGAAGATGGAATGAGGGAGCGGAGTGAGTTGAGATGAACGTTCATTTGGCGTCTGCGGTTTCGTTCAACCGCAATGTGCGTCATTCTTTGAGTCTCCATCTCTTCTGTGTTTTTTGTTGGTTTAGTTCTCCTTCTCTTTCTCTTTTCTCTGGTCATTGATGTTGCCAGGTTGTTGTTTCTGCGCTTTCGTCTTGAATTCACATTGTCTATTGGGTTTAACTGAAATTCTTGGCTTGAGATGGCTTCATTGACTCCTCCTTCCAAAGATGGATTATGATAGTAGTGGTTGGTTTCAGAATGGATCGGTGAATGAAACTCTGGAACTTCATGCGGGAGATAGTTTTCGAGTTCCCAAGGCTTTTCGAGTGTCTGGAGAGAGAGTAGCGCTAGGAAGTTTGGGTCTTTAAAGGACCAAACCGAAGAAGGGTCTTCTTCACTTTGTTGCAGCATTTGTAGAAATGGAATTGTTGTATCTTGCAAGCTTGGAGTTGAGAATTTCTCTTCCTCAAGAACAAATTTTTGATACTCTGCAGATCCTTGAACTTCTATGCTTCTTCTCACATTCACTTTTTGATCCAAAGACTGCAAGAAAAAAAGAAAAGAAAAAAGAGTTACCTACCAAATGAGTGAGAGAAAGAGAAAGAAGTGAAATTGGGTATTCTACTGTGGGTTTTGGTTAGTGGGTCAGTGTAGAGAAACAAAATTAGAATGAAAAATGGAATGTTGCCAAGAGAGGTAAACAGTCGAGAGCAGATTTGTTTGTGTTTTCGGTATAACCAACATCATAGCATTGAATGCAACTCATTGTGGAGTCATTTGGGAAGGGAGTAAATGCAAGTCCACATCTTTGATTACAGAATCAATAGTGGAAAAGAAAGATTAGAAGAAAAGAAAAACGTTACAGATTGAGATAAGATACATTACACAGAGCTTGTTTTGTCCCTCAATCCTCTCCATTAGAAGCTGAGACTTCGCTCTCTCTCTCTCTCTAGGACCAACTTTGGGGAGAATTAAATGTGAGGAGTTTAAATTTAAAGAGGTAAAAACAAGAAACGTATGTACTGGCTTCTGGTTATGAAAGCTTCTGAAGCTAAAGCCGTTAGCTTTATATAGAACAGTAGTCTTAAATTGCTGTTGAAGAGAAAATGGGAAAGTGAAAGTGAGATATGAGAGAGAAAGGGAAGGAAACAAAGAGGTAAAATAAAATAAAAAGAGATGACAACAGATGTTTGTTTGAGGACTGAAGATGAGTTGGTGAGGCTGAGCAGAGCAAATAACGGGAGAGAGAAAGAAAGAGGAGAGAGAGAGTCTCTGACAGAAGAAAGGTCCCTCAAAGAAACATTATTGGCTGTGGCAGTTTTGTCCGGCAGCGAAGACAGACAGTTGTGGGGACTTTCGTTAATACACAGAAGATGATGATGAAGAAGAAGAATATGAGAGCTTCCATTGATTTGAGTCTTGAAAAAGCTTTAATTTTTGTTGAAACCCAATAAATAAAAATCTAAGTAAGTGTTCATTCATTCCTCTCTTACGATCAATTCATTTAACGCGTGAATTTTGGCTTTGTTAAGCATAGAAGTGTCGATGCCTTGGCTTTACCGGTACTAACCAGTGTTTGCCTCTAAATATCTTTTTTTTTCTTCTTCTCTTTTA
Organism: Eutrema yunnanense; assembly: GCA_002933935.1. Classification (NCBI taxonomy): domain Eukaryota; kingdom Viridiplantae; phylum Streptophyta; class Magnoliopsida; order Brassicales; family Brassicaceae; genus Eutrema; species Eutrema yunnanense. Next base: position 19,610 of record PKML01056050.1, on the reverse strand, counting down.
CAAAAAGTCGTAATCAATCAAATGGATCCAATTTCCCTTTCTGTCCCTTACTTCTCTGCAATATTTACAGACACGTATATTTTTGTTATCGATCAAATCCGAAAATTTTATCTCTTTGAGGGCAAACACGAACGCAGATTTTATCATAAACCTTATCCATGTTCTCAACTGTGGCCTCTGTTTATCTCACGTGTTAAGTCTAACACAGCCAAAACTAGTCCCTTTTTCTCCACGAGATCTAACACAGATTACCCATAACACACGAAACAATATCCTCGAGATCTCGTTCATACTACTGTAATAAGAACCAGAAGGGCCTAAGCAAGTTAAAAAGATTCAACTTTTACATACTCCTTTTAAATTATGCTTTAGAAACCTTATCAACAACTTAGGTTTTTGGAGATTTCATCTCTGTGTGTACTTGTTTATGTAACTTACAAGCTCTGGTTACTTACTCTCAGGACAAACATGGCCCACTTGTGACATATCAATTAAAAACCCTAACAATCAATCAATCAGATTCTGTTTCTAACACAATCACAAGCCCTGTGACTCCTAGGAAGATGATATGAATCTAAATGAAAGCAGACTTAATAATCTCAGAAAAGTTAAGATGACGTATCTGTTCTAAGCAAGTCGTGTCCTTTGAAACACTTTTTAAGACAAGGACAAAAAGTTTCTTCCTTTAAGAGGAATAGTGCTTACTTGAGCTGAACCAAACGATGATGACATATAACTATACCTAAGCAGAGATGAACACGAGAAAGTGAAAACAAGGTAGAAACTTTATTGAATTTATTGTTAATGAGAATGCTGATACAAATTACACCTCAGATGTTTGCTTTGCTTTTAGCGCTCGATTTGTATTGTGACATGGCTGATGTTGTACTCCCTGCGGATGTAATCAACTACCTTGTTGAGCACCATATCTGCATCTGCTTCTGGCCTGATATTGACATGGCAAGCCAGTAAAACCTTTCCCACTGTGATAGCCCAAATGTGAAGCTCATGAACAGCCACCACTTCTTCCATTTCGAGCAAACCCTTTTCGAGTTTTGTAGCGTCAATCTCTCTGGGTGTACTCTCCATCAATACTTCAAGGATGCTTCGAATCATGTTGATGGTTGTTCCCAAGACAATAACCGAAAAGATGAGTGTGCAAATCAGATCGACTATTTTCCATTTCGGATTGTACCAAATGATAGCTCCTCCAATCATAACACCAACGCTCTGGATGGAATCCCCAAGGACATGAAGATACGCTCCTTGGACATTAATGTTCCTCTTTCTTTTCTCTTTATCCACGATTTGAGGCTGCGGTTTGTCCAACAACTGCTCAGTAACGTCCCCATGAGCATGGTGCTTGTCCTCTCCATGACTATGACCATGATCATGAAGATGATGGTGATGGTGATGGGTGGTAACAGTCACCCCATGGCTATGGTTCCCACCGTGATTGTGATGGTCGTGACCATGTCCATGTCCATGTCCATGACCATGATCATGTCCATGACCATGATCATGTCCAAGCATGACAGCCATTATGATATTCACCGCTAGGCCAAACGTAGCAACAACAAACATCAGGAAGCCATTAACCTCACTGGTCTCGGTAAGAAGTCTGATAATGGCTTCATAAACCAGAATACCGGTGAGCAACCAAATGAGCTGGATAGATACAAGAGCTCCCAGGATCTCAATCCTGAAAAACCCATAAGTTTGCCTCGGAGTGGCTTCCCAACCAGCAGCCCACAAGGAGAACAAGGAGATGGCAAAGGCAGCAACATCAGAGAGGAGATGGGCTGCATCGGTTAGTATAGCCAAACTATTAGCTTTAATTCCACCAACAACTTCAACGCTCATGAACAAAAGACATAACCCCACGGCGATACAGAGCTTTCGCATAGAAGCAGTGCGCTCGGCGGCATCACCAGAAGCATTCTTAGAATCTGAAAACCCACACGGCGCTTCTCCACAGACTTTGCTTCCCCCGATTATTCTCTGGTCAACAGATTTTCCTACATTAACCTCGATGATGTGACTATGTTGGGGGCTTGAGGACTCCATCTGAAAAAAGAGAAAGTGGCTAAGTGAATGAGACAAACAACGAAGGAGCTACAGAGCTTAATACTGAACAGCAAATTAGCTACCTCTATAAGAAGAAAGCTGAATCCCGGAGCGCAATTGCTTACCGAATCTGGTTCAACAAAAAGAAAGCAAATTTATCAACAAAGATCAAAGCAGAGGAAGAGGACATGTATCCCACTCTTCAAGCAAAAGCACATACGAAAGAATATATTTTAAAAAACCAACAACAAGCTAGTCAACGCTTACACAGAGTCAAAACTTCATAAATACAATTTAAAAAACTGGTTCCAAGTTTGACCCCAGTAATAAGAAGGTCACAATCAGGCCAATTCCAGATGTCACAATCAGAAAGTGAAGAATCTAGAAACCCTAACACGATTTATCAGCTACAGAGATGATGCGTCGGCAAAGAAAGACTAATTCCCAGATATCAAAGTCAGAATCGAAAACCCTAAAAAAGAAAAAAACTCACCAGAAGAGAGTCGAGATTCAAGTTTCTGGTTGGGGATTGAATGATTCACTTCTCCTTCCTTTAAAGAATCTTCTCGTGCGGTGCTCAAAAAAGAAGTTTACCTTTTAATCGGCCGCCACCGATTTCAGCAGATCCACCTACCCTTTTTCTTCCTTATCTCCTTGCTTTGAGATCTCGAATCTCTATGGTTGCTTTTGTTTTCCTTTGACGGTCAAAGTTATGTACACGTGGACGAAACCGTAGTATTTGCGGTTTGATGGAGCCGTTCGAATTATAAGCGGTTTAGTTCAATGATTGGGATTCGGTTTTCCACGGTTCTGATATTTTTAGATGGATAATTGAGCAAAATAGCCCTCTTTAATTTTTTTTCTTTTCCAAATTTAACATTACTAGTTAAAAATAATAATAATAACACAAATTTTGATAATAATAACATAAATTTAATATTAAAATAACCTAAAATTCTTTTCTAATAAAAAATAAATAAATCCTAAATTAGAAATAGTGAATCCAAACATAATGTTTAATTTTATTTTAAATTTATTTTAGATAAACAAATATTTTTACATAATTATTGGTGCTATTTTCGAAATTTTAAATTTAGGATGTTAGTTTTAGAACAAAATTTAAATTTTATACTATTTTAGATTATTTCTCTTTTTAGACTTTTTTTAAAAGATTTTATTGGCTTACAGTTTTGAGAAAAAAAA